>JANJGN010001173.1:0-179889 GCA_026770705.1 Isurus oxyrinchus
AAAATACACAATGAGACACTGAAAACTACATAGTGAGACACTGAAAACTACATAGTTAGACACTGAAAACTACACAGTGAGACACTGAAAACGACACAGTCCGACAAAGAAAACTACACAGTGAGAAACTGAAAATTACACAGTGAGACACTGAAAACTATTCAGTGAGACAATGAAAACTAAATGTGAGGTACTGAAAACTATACAGTGAGACACTGAAAACTGCACAGTGATACACTGAAAATGACATATTGAGACACAGAAAACTGAACAGTGAGACAATGAACACTACACAGTGAGACAATGAAAACTACACAGTGAGGCAATGAAAACTACACAGTGAGACAATGAAAACTAAACAGTGAGACACTGAAAACTGCACAGTGTGACACCAAAAACTACACAATGAGACATTGGGAACTACACTGTGAGAAACTGAAAAGTGCACAGCGAGCCATTGGGAAGTACACAGTGAGACTGTGAAAACTGCACAGTGAGACACTGAAATCTACAGTGAGACACTGATAACTAAAAAGGGTGACACTGATAACGGCAGAGTGAGTCACTGAGAACTGCATAATGAGACACTGAAAACTACAGAGAGGCACTGATAACTGCACAGAGAGAAAGTGCAAATGGCAGTGAAAACACTGAAAACTACACAGTGAGACACTGAAAATGACTCAGTGAGACAATGAAAGTGACATAGTGAGACTCTGAAAACTACACAGTGAGGTACAGAAAACTACACCAGTTACACACTGAAAACTGCAAAGTGAAACATGGAAAACTATACAGTGAGACACTAAAATGTACGCATTGATACAATGAAAACAACAAAGCGAGTTACTGAAAACTACACAGTGGAGACACTGTAAACTACACAGTGAGACACTAAACACAAGACAGTGAAACAATGAAAACTACAAAGTGAGGTACTGAAAACTACATAGTGAGACACTGAAAGCTACACAGTGAGGACACTGAAAACTACACAGTGAGACAATGAAAACAACAGTGAGGACACTGAAAACGATACAGTGACACAATGAATAATACAGTGAAACCCTGAAAACGAAACATTGAGACACTGAATGCGACATAGTGAGACACTGAAAACTACACAGTGAGACAATGAAAACTACAAAGCGAAGTACTGAAAAATACACAGTGAGACACTGAAAACTACACAGCGAGACACTGAAAACCACACAGTGAGACAATGAAAACTACAAAGCGAGGTACTGAATACTTCACAGTGAGACAATGAAAAAATACACAGTGAGAAACGGAAAACTGACACACTGAGAGAATGAAAACTACACAATGACACATTGGGAATGACACTGTGAGAAACTGAAAAGTGCACAGCGAGACTTTGGGGAAGTACACATTGAAAACAATGAAAACTACACAGTGAGACACTGAAATCTACACAGTGAGACACAGAAAATTACACAGTGAAACAATGAAAACTACAAAGTGAGGTACTGAATACTTCACAGTGAGACATTGAAAACTACACAGTGAGATAATGAAAACTACACAGTTAGACAATGAAAAATAAACCGTGAGTCACTGAAAATAAACAATGAGACACTGAAAACTACAGAGTGAGATACTGAAAACTACAGAATGAGACACTGAAAACTACATGGTGAGACACTGAAAACGACAGAGTGAGACACTGAAAACGACACAGTGAGAAACTGAAACAACACAGTGCAACAAGGAAAACTACACAGTGAGAAACTGAAAATTACACAGTGAGACACTGAAAACTATTCAGTGAGACAATGAAAACTACAAAGTGAGGTACAGAAAACTATACAGTGAGACACTGAAAACTGCACAGTGATACACTGAAAATGACATATTGAGACACTGAAAACTGAACAGTAAGACAATGAAAACTACACAGTGAGGGCATTGAAAACTACACAGTGAGACAATGAAAACTACACAGTGAGACAATGAAACTACACAGTGAGGCATTGAAAATTACACAGTGAGACACAGAAAACTACACAGTGAGACATTGAAAACGACATAGTGAAACACTGTAAATGACACATTGAGACACTGACTTCGAGATAGTGAGACATTGAAAACTACACAGTGAGACAATGAAAACTACACAGTGAGACACTGAAAACTACACAGTGAGACACTGAAAACTACACAGTGAGACAATGAAAACTACACAGTGAGATACTGAGAACGACATGTTGAGAGACTGAAAACTGCACAGTGAGACAATGAACACTACACAGTGAGACAATGAAAACTACACAGTGAGACACTGAAAACTACACAGTGAGACAATGAAAAATACAAAGTGAGACCCTGAAAACTACACAGTGAGACACTGAAAACTACAAAGTGAGACATTGAAAACGACACAGTGAGGCATTGAAAACTACACAGTAAGACATTGAAAACTACATAGTGAGACAATGAAAACTACACAGTGAGACAATGAAAACTACAAAGTGCGACAATGAAAAATAAACAGTGAGACACTGAAAAATACACAATGGGACACTGAAAACTACATAGTGAGACACTGAAAGCTACACAGTGAGACACTGAAAACTACACAGTGAGACAATGAAAACAACAGTGAGACACTGAAAACGATACAGTGACACAATGAATAATACACAGTGAAACCCTGAAAACGAAACAGTGAGACACTGAATGCGACATAGTGAGACACTGAAAACTACACAGTGAGACAATGAAAACTACAAAGTGAAGTACTGAAAAATACACGGTGAGACACTGAAAACTACACAGCGAGACACTGAAAACCACACAGTGAGACAATGAAAAACTACAAAGCGAGGTACTGAATACTTCACAGTGAGACAATGAAAAATACACAGTGAGAAACAGAAACTGACACACTGAGAGAATGAAAACTGCACAATGACACATTGGGAATGACACTGTGAGAAACTGAAAAGTGCACAGCGAGACATTGGGAAGTACACATTGAAACAATGAAAACTACACAGTGAGACACTGAAATCTACACAGTGAGACACAGAAAATTACACAGTGAAACAATGAAAACTACAAAGCGAGGTACTGAATACTTCACAGTGAGACATTGAAAACTACACAGTGAGAGAATGAAAACTACACAGTTAGACAATGAAAAATAAACCGTGAGTCACTGAAAAATAAACAATGAGACACTGAAAACTACAGAGTGAGATACTGAAAACTACAGAATGAGACACTGAAAACTACATGGTGAGACACTGAAAACGACATAGTGAGACACTGAAAACGACAGAGTGAGAAACTGAAAACAACACAGTGCAACAAGGAAAACTACACAGTGAGAAACTGAAAATTACACAGTGAGACACTGAAAACTATTCAGTGAGACAATGAAAACTACAAAGTGAGGTACAGAAAACTATACAGTGAGACACTGAAAACTGCACAGTGATACACTGAAAATGACATATTGAGACACTGAAAATTGAACAGTGAGACAATGAAAACTACACAGTGAGGCATTGAAAAACTACACAGTGAGACAATGAAAACTACACAGTGAGACAATGAAAACTACACAGTGAGGCATTGAAAATTACACAGTGAGACACAGAAAACTACACAGTGAGACATTGAAAACGACATAGTGAAACACTGTAAATGACACATTGAGACACTGACTTCGAGATAGTGAGACATTGAAAACTACACAGTGAGACAATGAAAACTACACAGTGAGACACTGAAAACTACACAGTGAGACACTGAAAACTACACAGTGAGACACTGAAAACTACACAGTGAGATACTGTAAACTACACAGTGAGACACTAAACACAAGACAGTGAAACAATGAAAACTACAAAGTGAGGTACTGAAAACTACATAGTGAGACACTGAAAGCTACACAGTGAGACACTGAAAACTACACAGTGAGACAATGAAAACAACAGTGAGACACTGAAAACGATACAGTGACACAATGAATAATACAGTGAAACCCTGAAAACGAAACAGTGAGACACTGAATGCGACATAGTGAGACACTGAAAACTACACAGTGAGACAATGAAAACTACAAAGCGAAGTACTGAAAAATACACAGTGAGACACTGAAAACTACACAGCGAGACACTGAAAACCACACAGTGAGACAATGAAAACTACAAAGCGAGGTACTGAATACTTCACAGTGAGACAATGAAAAATACACAGTGAGAAACGGAAACTGACACACTGAGAGAATGAAAACTACACAATGACACATTGGGAATGACACTGTGAGAAACTGAAAAGTGCACAGCGAGACTTTGGGAAGTACACATTGAAACAATGAAAACTACACAGTGAGACACTGAAATCTACACAGTGAGACACAGAAAATTACACAGTGAAACAATGAAAACTACAAAGCGAGGTACTGAATACTTCACAGTGAGACATTGAAAACTACACAGTGAGATAATGAAAACTACACAGTTAGACAATGAAAAATAAACCGTGAGTCACTGAAAAATAAACAATGAGACACTGAAAACTACAGAGTGAGATACTGAAAACTACAGAATGAGACACTGAAAACTACATGGTGAGACACTGAAAACGACAGAGTGAGACACTGAAAACGACACAGTGAGAAACTGAAAACAACACAGTGCAACAAGGAAAACTACACAGTGAGAAACTGAAAATTACACAGTGAGACACTGAAAACTATTCAGTGAGACAATGAAAACTACAAAGTGAGGTACAGAAAACTATACAGTGAGACACTGAAAACTGCACAGTGATACACTGAAAATGACATATTGAGACACTGAAAACTGAACAGTAAGACAATGAAAACTACACAGTGAGGCATTGAAAACTACACAGTGAGACAATGAAAACTACACAGTGAGACAATGAAAACTACACAGTGAGGCATTGAAAATTACACAGTGAGACACAGAAAACTACACAGTGAGACATTGAAAACGACATAGTGAAACACTGTAAATGACACATTGAGACACTGACTTCGAGATAGTGAGACATTGAAAACTACACAGTGAGACAATGAAAACTACACAGTGAGACACTGAAAACTACACAGTGAGACACTGAAAACTACACAGTGAGACAATGAAAACTACACAGTGAGATACTGAGAACGACATGTTGAGAGACTGAAAACTGCACAGTGAGACAATGAACACTACACAGTGAGACAATGAAAACTACACAGTGAGACACTGAAAACTACACAGTGAGACAATGAAAAATACAAAGTGAGACCCTGAAAACTACACAGTGAGACACTGAAAACTACAAAGTGAGACATTGAAAACGACACAGTGAGGCATTGAAAACTACACAGTAAGACATTGAAAACTACATAGTGAGACAATGAAAACTACACAGTGAGACAATGAAAACTACAAAGTGCGACAATGAAAAATAAACAGTGAGACACTGAAAAATACACAATGGGACACTGAAAACTACATAGTGAGACACTGAAAGCTACACAGTGAGACACTGAAAACTACACAGTGAGACAATGAAAACAACAGTGAGACACTGAAAACGATACAGTGACACAATGAATAATACACAGTGAAACCCTGAAAACGAAACAGTGAGACACTGAATGCGACATAGTGAGACACTGAAAACTACACAGTGAGACAATGAAAACTACAAAGTGAAGTACTGAAAAATACACGGTGAGACACTGAAAACTACACAGCGAGACACTGAAAACCACACAGTGAGACAATGAAAACTACAAAGCGAGGTACTGAATACTTCACAGTGAGACAATGAAAAATACACAGTGAGAAACAGAAACTGACACACTGAGAGAATGAAAACTGCACAATGACACATTGGGAATGACACTGTGAGAAACTGAAAAGTGCACAGCGAGACATTGGGAAGTACACATTGAAACAATGAAAACTACACAGTGAGACACTGAAATCTACACAGTGAGACACAGAAAATTACACAGTGAAACAATGAAAACTACAAAGCGAGGTACTGAATACTTCACAGTGAGACATTGAAAACTACACAGTGAGAGAATGAAAACTACACAGTTAGACAATGAAAAATAAACCGTGAGTCACTGAAAAATAAACAATGAGACACTGAAAACTACAGAGTGAGATACTGAAAACTACAGAATGAGACACTGAAAACTACATGGTGAGACACTGAAAACGACATAGTGAGACACTGAAAACGACAGAGTGAGAAACTGAAAACAACACAGTGCAACAAGGAAAACTACACAGTGAGAAACTGAAAATTACACAGTGAGACACTGAAAACTATTCAGTGAGACAATGAAAACTACAAAGTGAGGTACAGAAAACTATACAGTGAGACACTGAAAACTGCACAGTGATACACTGAAAATGACATATTGAGACACTGAAAACTGAACAGTGAGACAATGAAAACTACACAGTGAGGCATTGAAAACTACACAGTGAGACAATGAAAACTACACAGTGAGACAATGAAAACTACACAGTGAGGCATTGAAAATTACACAGTGAGACACAGAAAACTACACAGTGAGACATTGAAAACGACATAGTGAAACACTGTAAATGACACATTGAGACACTGACTTCGAGATAGTGAGACATTGAAAACTACACAGTGAGACAATGAAAACTACACAGTGAGACACTGAAAACTACACAGTGAGACACTGAAAACTACACAGTGAGACACTGAAAACTACACAGTGAGATACTGTAAACTACACAGTGAGACACTAAACACAAGACAGTGAAACAATGAAAACTACAAAGTGAGGTACTGAAAACTACATAGTGAGACACTGAAAGCTACACAGTGAGACACTGAAAACTACACAGTGAGACAATGAAAACAACAGTGAGACACTGAAAACGATACAGTGACACA
Organism: Isurus oxyrinchus; assembly: GCA_026770705.1. Taxonomy (NCBI): domain Eukaryota; kingdom Metazoa; phylum Chordata; class Chondrichthyes; order Lamniformes; family Lamnidae; genus Isurus; species Isurus oxyrinchus. The sequence continues at coordinate 6,937 of JANJGN010001173.1, forward strand.
ATGAATAATACAGTGAAACCCTGAAAACGAAACAGTGAGACACTGAATGCGACATAGTGAGACACTGAAAACTACACAGTGAGACAATGAAAACTACAAAGCGAAGTACTGAAAAATACACAGTGAGACACTGAAAACTACACAGCGAGACACTGAAAACCACACAGTGAGACAATGAAAACTACAAAGCGAGGTACTGAATACTTCACAGTGAGACAATGAAAAATACACAGTGAGAAACGGAAACTGACACACTGAGAGAATGAAAACTACACAATGACACATTGGGAATGACACTGTGAGAAACTGAAAAGTGCACAGCGAGACTTTGGGAAGTACACATTGAAACAATGAAAACTACACAGTGAGACACTGAAATCTACACAGTGAGACACAGAAAATTACACAGTGAAACAATGAAAACCACAAAGCGAGGTACTGAATACTTCACAGTGAGACATTGAAAACTACACAGTGAGATAATGAAAACTACACAGTTAGACAATGAAAAATAAACCGTGAGTCACTGAAAAATAAACAATGAGACACTGAAAACTACAGAGTGAGATACTGAAAACTACAGAATGAGACACTGAAAACTACATGGTGAGACACTGAAAACGACAGAGTGAGACACTGAAAACGACACAGTGAGAAACTGAAAACAACACAGTGCAACAAGGAAAACTACACAGTGAGAAACTGAAAATTACACAGTGAGACACTGAAAACTATTCAGTGAGACAATGAAAACTACAAAGTGAGGTACAGAAAACTATACAGTGAGACACTGAAAACTGCACAGTGATACACTGAAAATGACATATTGAGACACTGAAAACTGAACAGTAAGACAATGAAAACTACACAGTGAGGCATTGAAAACTACACAGTGAGACAATGAAAACTACACAGTGAGACAATGAAAACTACACAGTGAGGCATTGAAAATTACACAGTGAGACACAGAAAACTACACAGTGAGACATTGAAAACGACATAGTGAAACACTGTAAATGACACATTGAGACACTGACTTCGAGATAGTGAGACATTGAAAACTACACAGTGAGACAATGAAAACTACACAGTGAGACACTGAAAACTACACAGTGAGACACTGAAAACTACACAGTGAGACAATGAAAACTACACAGTGAGATACTGAGAACGACATGTTGAGAGACTGAAAACTGCACAGTGAGACAATGAACACTACACAGTGAGACAATGAAAACTACATAGTGAGACACTGAAAACTACACAGTGAGACAATGAAAACTAAACAGCGAGACAATGAAAAATACAAAGTGAGACCCTGAAAACTACACAGTGAGACACAGAAAACTACAAAGTGAGACATTGAAAACGACACAGTGAGGCATTGAAAACTACACAGTAAGACATTGAAAACTACATAGTGAGACAATGAAAACTACAGAGTGAGACAATGAAAACTACAAAGTGCGACAATGAAAAATAAACAGTGAGACACTGAAAAATACACAATGGGACACTGAAAACTACATAGTGAGACACTGAAAGCTACACAGTGAGACACTGAAAACTACACAGTGAGACAATGAAAACAACAGTGAGACACTGAAAACGATACAGTGACACAATGAATAATACACAGTGAAACCCTGAAAACGAAACAGTGAGACACTGAATGCGACATAGTGAGACACGGAAAACTACACAGTGAGACAATGAAAACTACAAAGCGAAGTACTGAAAAATACACAGTGAGACACTGAAAACTACACAGCGAGACACTGAAAACCACACAGTGAGACAATGAAAACTACAAAGCGAGGTACTGAATAATTCACAGTGAGACAATGAAAAATACACAGTGAGAAACAGAAACTGACACACTGAGAGAATGAAAACTACACAATGACACATTGGGAACGACACTGTGAGAAACTGAAAAGTGCACAGCGAGACTTTGGGAAATACACATTGAAAAAATGAAAACTACACAGTGAGACACTGAAAACTACACAGTGAGACACAGAAAATTACACAGTGAAACAATGGAAACTACAAAGCGAGGTACTGAATACTTCACAGTGAGCCATTGAAAACTACATAGTGAGACAATGAAAACTACACAGTGAGACAATGAAAACTACACAGTGAGGCATTGAAAATTACACAGTGAGACACAGAAAACTACACAGTGAGACATTGAAAACGACATAGTGAAACAGTGTAAACGACACATTGAGACACTGACTTTGAGATAGTGAGACATTGAAAACTACACAGTGAGACAATGAAAACTACACAGTGAGACACTGAAAACTACACAGTGAGACACTGAAAACTATACAGTGAGACAATGAAAACTACACAGTGAGACACTGAAAACGACATGTTGAGAGACTGAAAACTGCACAGTGAGACAATGAACACTACACAGTGAGACAATGAAAACTACACAGTGAGACACTGAAAACTACACAGTGAGACAATGAAAACTAAACAGTGAGACAATGAAACTACACCGTGAGACCCTGAAAACTACACAGTGAGACATTGAAAACTACATAGTGAGACAATGAAAACTACACAGTGAGACAATGAAAACTACAAAGTGCGACAATGAAAAATAAACAGTGAGACACTGAAAAATACACAATGAGACACTGAAAACTACATAGTGAGACACTGAATAATACATAGTGAGACACTGAAAAATACACAGTGAGACACTGAAAACGACACAGTCCGACAAAGAAAACTACACAGTGAGAAACTGAAAATTACACAGTGAGACACTGAAAACTATTCAGTGAGACAATGAAAACTAAATGTGAGGTACTGAAAACTATACAGTGAGACACTGAAAATTGCACAGTGATACACTGAGAATGACATATTGAGACACAGAAAACTGAACAGTGAGACAATGAACACTACACAGTGAGACAATGAAAACTACACAGTGAGACAATGAAAACTACACAGTGAGGCATTGAAAACTACACAGTGAGACAATGAAAACTAAACAGTGAGACACTGAAAACTGCACAGTGTGACACCAAAAACTACACAATGAGACATTGGGAACTACACTGTGAGAAACTGAAAAGTGCACAGCGATCCATTGGGAAGTACAGAGTGAGACTGTGAAAACTGCACAGTGAGACACTGAAATCTACAGTGAGACACTGATAACTAAAAATGGTGACACTGATAACGGCAGAGTGAGTCACTGAGAACTGCATAATGAGACACTGAAAACTACAGAGAGGCACTGATAACTGCACAGAGAGAAAGTGCAAATGGCAGTGAAACACTGAAAACTACACAGTGAGACACTGAAAATGACTCAGTGAGACAATGAAAGTGACATAGTGAGACTCTGAAAACTACACAGTGAGATACAGAAAACTACACAGTTACACACTGAAAACTGCAAAGTGAAACATTGAAAACTATACAGTGAGACACTAAAATGTACGCATTGAATCAATGAAAACAACAAAGCGAGTTACTGAATACTTCACAGTGAGACATTGAAAACTACACAGTGAGAGAATGAAAACTACACAGTTAGACAATGAAAAATAAACCGTGAGTCACTGAAAAAGAAACAATGAGACACTGAAAACTACAGAGTGAGATACTGAAAGCTACAGAATGAGACACTGAAAACTACATGGTGAGACACTGAAAACGACATAGTGAGACACTGAAAACGACAGAGTGAGAAACTGAAAACAACACAGTGCAACAAGGAAAACTACACAGTGAGAAACTGAAAATTACACAGTGAGACACTGAAAACTATTCAGTGAGACAATGAAAACTACAAAGTGAGGTACAGAAAACTATACAGTGAGACACTGAAAACTGCACAGTGATACACTGAAAATGACATATTGAGACACTGAAAACTGAACAGTGAGACAATGAAAACTACACAGTGAGGCATTGAAAACTACACAGTGAGACAATGAAAACTACACAGTGAGACAATGAAAACTACACAGTGAAGCATTGAAAATTACACAGTCACTGAAAATGACATATTGAGACACTGAAAACTGAACAGTGAGACAATGAAAACTACACAGTGAGGCATTGAAAACTACACAGTGAGACAATGAAAACGACACAGTGAGACAATGAAAGCGACATCAGTGAGACACTGAAAACAGCACAGTGAGACACTGAAAAATACACAGTGAGAAACTGAAAACTACACAGCGAGACACTGAAAACCACACAGTGAAACAATGAAAACTACAAAGCGAGGTACTGAATACTTCACAGTGAGACAATGAAAACTACACAGTGAAAGATTGAAAACTACACAGTGAGAAACTAAAATCTACACAGTGGGACACTGAAAACTACACAATGAGAGAATGAAAACTACACAGTGAGATACTGAAAACTACACAGTGAGACAGTGAAACTACACAGTTAGACACTGAAAACTGCACAGTGAGACACTAAAAACAACACAATGAGACATTGGGAACTACACTGAGAGACACTGAAAACTATACAGTGAGACACTGATAACTACACAGTGAGGCACTGATAACGGCAGAGTGAGTCACTGAGAATTGCAAAATAAGACACTTAAAAACTACAGAGAGGCACTGATAACTGCACAGTGAGAAAGTGCAACTTGCAGTAAAACAATGAAAACTACACAGTGAGTCACTGAAAACTACACAGTGAGACAATGAGAACTACACAGTGAGACAATGAAAATGACACAATGAGACACTGAAAGCGACAGAGTGAGACACTGAAAACTACACAGTGAGACACAGAAAACTACACAGTGAGCCAGTGAAAACGACACAGTGAGACAATTAAAAGCGACAAAGTGAGAGACTGAAAACTACACAGTGAGAAACAGAAAACTACACAGTGAGACACTGAAATCTACACAGTGAGACAATGAAAACTACAAAGTGAGACACTGAAAACTATACAGTGAGACACTGAAAACTATACAGTGAGACAAAGTAAACTACACAGTGAGACACTGAAAACTACACAGTGTGACACTTAAAACGACATATTGAGACATTGAAAACTGCACAGTGAGACAATGAACACTACAAAGTGAGACACTGAAAACTACACAGTGAGACAATGAAAATGACACAGTGAGACACTGAAAGCGACATAGTGAGACACTGAAAACTACACAGTGAGACACAGAAAACTACACAGTGAGACACTGAAAACAAGAGTGTCACAATTCAAAGCGACATAGTGAGACACTGAAAACTACACAGTGAGAAACAGAAAAACTACACAGTGAGACACTGAAATCTACACAGGGAGACAATGAAAATTACAAAGTGAGGTACTAAAAACTACACAGTGAGACACTGAAAACTACACAGTGAGACACTGAAAACGACATATTGAGACATTGAAAACTGCACAGTGAGACATGAACACTACACAGTGAGACAATGAAAACCATACAGTGAGACACTGAAAACTACACAGTAAAACAATGAAAACTACACAGTGAGGCATTGAAAAGTATACAGTCAGGCATTGAAAGCTACACAGTGAGAAAATGAAAACTACACAGTGAGACAATGAAAACTACACAGTGAGACACTGAAAACTACACAGTGAGACAATGAAAACTACACAGTGAGACACTGAAAACGACATGTTGAGAGACTGAAAACTGCACAGTGAGACAATGAACATTACACAGTGAGACAATGAAAACTACACAGTGAGACACTGAAAACTACACAGTGAGACAATGAAAACTAAAGAGTGAGACACTGAAAACGACACAGTGAGAAACTGAAAACAACACAGTGCAACAAGGAAAACTACACAGTGAGAAACTGAAAATTACACAGTGAGACACTGAAAACTATTCAGTGAGACAATGAAAACTACAAAGTGAGGTACTGAAAACTATACAGTGAGACACTGAAAACTGCACAGTGATACACTGAAGATGACATATTGAGACACTGAAAACTGAACAGTGAGACAATGAAAACTACACAGTGAGGCATTGAAAACTACACAGTGAGACAATGAAAACTACACAGTGAGACAATAAAAACTACACAGTGAGACACTGAAAACGACTTGTTGAGAGACTGAAAACTGCACAGTGAGACAATGAACACTACACAGTGAGACACTGAAAACTACACAGTGAGACAATGAAAACTAATCAGTGAGACAATGAAAACTACACAGTGAGACCCTGAAAACTACACAGTGAGACACAGAAAACTACACAGTGAGACATTGAAAACTACATAGTGAGACAATGAAAACTACACAGTGAGACAATGAAAACTACAAAGTGCGACAATGAAAAATAAACAGTGAGACACTGAAAAATACACAATGAGACACTGAAAACTACATAGTGAGACACTGAAAACTACATAGTGAGACACTGAAAACTACACAGTGAGACACTGAAAACGACACAGTCCAACAAAGAAAACTACACAGTGAGAAACTGAAAATTACACAGTGAGACACTGAAAACTATTCAGTGAGACAATGAAAACTAAATGTGAGGTACTGAAAACTATACAGTGAGACACTGAAAACTGCACAGTGATACACTGAAAATGACATATTGAGACACAGAAAACTGAACAGTGAGACAATGAACACTACACAGTGAGACAATGAAAACTACACAGTGAGGCATTGAAAACTACACAGTGAGACAATGAAAACTAAACAGTGAGACACTGAAAACTGCACAGTGTGACACCAAAAACTACACAATGAGACATTGGGAACTACACTGTGAGAAACTGAAAAGTGCACAGCGATCCATTGGGAAGTACAGAGTGAGACTGTGAAAACTGCACAGTGAGATACTGAAATCTACAGTGAGACACTGATAACTAAAAAGGGTGACACTGATAACGGCAGAGTGAGTCACTGAGAAGTGCATAATGAGACACTGAAAACTACAGAGAGGCACTGATAACTGCACAGAGAGAAAGTGCAAATGGCAGTGAAACACTGAAAACTACACAGTGAGACACTGAAAATGACTCAGTGAGACAATGAAAGTGACATAGTGAGACTCTGAAAACTACACAGTGAGATACAGAAAACTACACAGTTACACACTGAAAACTGCAAAGTGAAACATTGAAAACTATACAGTGAGACACTAAAATGTACGCATTGAAACAATGAAAACAACAAAGCGAGTTACTGAATACTTCACAGTGAGACATTGAAAACTACACAGTGAGAGAATGAAAACTACACAGTTAGACAATGAAAAATAAACCGTGAGTCACTGAAAAAGAAACAATGAGACACTGAAAACTACAGAGTGAGATACTGAAAGCTACAGAATGAGACACTGAAAACTACATGGTGAGACACTGAAAACGACATAGTGAGACACTGAAAACGACAGAGTGAGAAACTGAAAACAACACAGTGCAACAAGGAAAACTACACAGTGAGAAACTGAAAATTACACAGTGAGACACTGAAAACTATTCAGTGAGACAATGAAAACTACAAAGTGAGGTACTGAAAACTATACAGTGAGACACTGAAAACTGCACAGTGATACACTGAAAATGACATATTGAGACACTGAAAACTGAACAGTGAGACAATGAAAACTACACAGTGAGGCATTGAAAACTACACAGTGAGACAATGAAAACTACACAGTGAGACAATGAAAACTACACAGTGAGACAATGAAAACTAAACAGTGAGACACTGAAAACTGCACAGTGTGACACCAAAAACTACACAATGAGACATTGGGAACTACACTGTGAGAAACTGAAAAGTGCACAGCGATCCATTGGGAAGTACAGAGTGAGACTGTGAAAACTGCACAGTGAGACACTGAAATCTACAGTGAGACACTGATAACTAAAAATGGTGACACTGATAACGGCAGAGTGAGTCACTGAGAACTGCATAATGAGACACTGAAAACTACAGAGAGGCACTGATAACTGCACAGAGAGAAAGTGCAAATGGCAGTGAAACACTGAAAACTACACAGTGAGACACTGAAAATGACTGAGTGAGACAATGAAAGTGACATAGTGAGACTCTGAAAACTACACAGTGAGATACAGAAAACTACACAGTTACACACTGAAAACTGCAAAGTGAAACATTGAAAACTATACAGTGAGACACTAAAATGTACGCATTGAATCAATGAAAACAACAAAGCGAGTTACTGAATACTTCACAGTGAGACATTGAAAACTACACAGTGAGAGAATGAAAACTACACAGTTAGACAATGAAAAATAAACCGTGAGTCACTGAAAAAGAAACAATGAGACACTGAAAACTACAGAGTGAGATACTGAAAGCTACAGAATGAGACACTGAAAACTACATGGTGAGACACTGAAAACGACATAGTGAGACACTGAAAACGACAGAGTGAGAAACTGAAAACAACACAGTGCAACAAGGAAAACTACACAGTGAGAAACTGAAAATTACACAGTGAGACACTGAAAACTATTCAGTGAGACAATGAAAACTACAAAGTGAGGTACAGAAAACTATACAGTGAGACACTGAAAACTGCACAGTGATACACTGAAAATGACATATTGAGACACTGAAAACTGAACAGTGAGACAATGAAAACTACACAGTGAGGCATTGAAAACTACACAGTGAGACAATGAAAACTACACAGTGAGACAATGAAAACTACACAGTGAGGCATTGAAAATTACACAGTGAGACACAGAAAACTACACAGTGAGACATTGAAAACGACATAGTGAAACACTGTAAATGACACATTGAGACACTGACTTCGAGATAGTGAGACATTGAAAACTACACAGTGAGACAATGAAAACTACACAGTGAGACACTGAAAACTACACAGTGAGACACTGAAAACTACACAGTGAGACACTGAAAACTACACAGTGAGATACTGTAAACTACACAGTGAGACACTAAACACAAGACAGTGAAACAATGAAAACTACAAAGTGAGGTACTGAAAACTACATAGTGAGACACTGAAAGCTACACAGTGAGACACTGAAAACTACACAGTGAGACAATGAAAACAACAGTGAGACACTGAAAACGATACAGTGACACAATGAATAATACAGTGAAACCCTGAAAACGAAACAGTGAGACACTGAATGCGACATAGTGAGACACTGAAAACTACACAGTGAGACAATGAAAACTACAAAGCGAAGTACTGAAAAATACACAGTGAGACACTGAAAACTACACAGCGAGACACTGAAAACCACACAGTGAGACAATGAAAACTACAAAGCGAGGTACTGAATACTTCACAGTGAGACAATGAAAAATACACAGTGAGAAACGGAAACTGACACACTGAGAGAATGAAAACTACACAATGACACATTGGGAATGACACTGTGAGAAACTGAAAAGTGCACAGCGAGACTTTGGGAAGTACACATTGAAACAATGAAAACTACACAGTGAGACACTGAAATCTACACAGTGAGACACAGAAAATTACACAGTGAAACAATGAAAACCACAAAGCGAGGTACTGAATACTTCACAGTGAGACATTGAAAACTACACAGTGAGATAATGAAAACTACACAGTTAGACAATGAAAAATAAACCGTGAGTCACTGAAAAATAAACAATGAGACACTGAAAACTACAGAGTGAGATACTGAAAACTACAGAATGAGACACTGAAAACTACATGGTGAGACACTGAAAACGACAGAGTGAGACACTGAAAACGACACAGTGAGAAACTGAAAACAACACAGTGCAACAAGGAAAACTACACAGTGAGAAACTGAAAATTACACAGTGAGACACTGAAAACTATTCAGTGAGACAATGAAAACTACAAAGTGAGGTACAGAAAACTATACAGTGAGACACTGAAAACTGCACAGTGATACACTGAAAATGACATATTGAGACACTGAAAACTGAACAGTAAGACAATGAAAACTACACAGTGAGGCATTGAAAACTACACAGTGAGACAATGAAAACTACACAGTGAGACAATGAAAACTACACAGTGAGGCATTGAAAACTACACAGTGAGACAATGAAAACTACACAGTGAGACAATGAAAACTACACAGTGAGGCATTGAAAATTACACAGTGAGACACAGAAAACTACACAGTGAGACATTGAAAACGACATAGTGAAACACTGTAAATGACACATTGAGACACTGACTTCGAGATAGTGAGACATTGAAAACTACACAGTGAGACAATGAAAACTACACAGTGAGACACTGAAAACTACACAGTGAGACACTGAAAACTACACAGTGAGACAATGAAAACTACACAGTGAGATACTGAGAACGACATGTTGAGAGACTGAAAACTGCACAGTGAGACAATGAACACTACACAGTGAGACAATGAAAACTACATAGTGAGACACTGAAAACTACACAGTGAGACAATGAAAACTAAACAGCGAGACAATGAAAAATACAAAGTGAGACCCTGAAAACTACACAGTGAGACACAGAAAACTACAAAGTGAGACATTGAAAACGACACAGTGAGGCATTGAAAACTACACAGTAAGACATTGAAAACTACATAGTGAGACAATGAAAACTACAGAGTGAGACAATGAAAACTACAAAGTGCGACAATGAAAAATAAACAGTGAGACACTGAAAAATACACAATGGGACACTGAAAACTACATAGTGAGACACTGAAAGCTACACAGTGAGACACTGAAAACTACACAGTGAGACAATGAAAACAACAGTGAGACACTGAAAACGATACAGTGACACAATGAATAATACACAGTGAAACCCTGAAAACGAAACAGTGAGACACTGAATGCGACATAGTGAGACACGGAAAACTACACAGTGAGACAATGAAAACTACAAAGCGAAGTACTGAAAAATACACAGTGAGACACTGAAAACTACACAGCGAGACACTGAAAACCACACAGTGAGACAATGAAAACTACAAAGCGAGGTACTGAATAATTCACAGTGAGACAATGAAAAATACACAGTGAGAAACAGAAACTGACACACTGAGAGAATGAAAACTACACAATGACACATTGGGAACGACACTGTGAGAAACTGAAAAGTGCACAGCGAGACTTTGGGAAATACACATTGAAAAAATGAAAACTACACAGTGAGACACTGAAAACTACACAGTGAGACACAGAAAATTACACAGTGAAACAATGGAAACTACAAAGCGAGGTACTGAATACTTCACAGTGAGCCATTGAAAACTACATAGTGAGACAATGAAAACTACACAGTGAGACAATGAAAACTACACAGTGAGGCATTGAAAATTACACAGTGAGACACAGAAAACTACACAGTGAGACATTGAAAACGACATAGTGAAACACTGTAAACGACACATTGAGACACTGACTTCGAGATAGTGAGACATTGAAAACTACACAGTGAGACAATGAAAACTACACAGTGAGACACTGAAAACTACACAGTGAGACACTGAAAACTATACAGTGAGACAATGAAAACTACACAGTGAGACACTGAAAACGACATGTTGAGAGACTGAAAACTGCACAGTGAGACAATGAACACTACACAGTGAGACAATGAAAACTACACAGTGAGACACTGAAAACTACACAGTGAGACAATGAAAACTAAACAGTGAGACAATGAAACTACACCGTGAGACCCTGAAAACTACACAGTGAGACATTGAAAACTACATAGTGAGACAATGAAAACTACACAGTGAGACAATGAAAACTACAAAGTGCGACAATGAAAAATAAACAGTGAGACACTGAAAAATACACAATGAGACACTGAAAACTACATAGTGAGACACTGAATAATACATAGTGAGACACTGAAAAATACACAGTGAGACACTGAAAACGACACAGTCCGACAAAGAAAACTACACAGTGAGAAACTGAAAATTACACAGTGAGACACTGAAAACTATTCAGTGAGACAATGAAAACTAAATGTGAGGTACTGAAAACTATACAGTGAGACACTGAAAATTGCACAGTGATACACTGAGAATGACATATTGAGACACAGAAAACTGAACAGTGAGACAATGAACACTACACAGTGAGACAATGAAAACTACACAGTGAGACAATGAAAACTACACAGTGAGGCATTGAAAACTACACAGTGAGACAATGAAAACTAAACAGTGAGACACTGAAAACTGCACAGTGTGACACCAAAAACTACACAATGAGACATTGGGAACTACACTGTGAGAAACTGAAAAGTGCACAGCGATCCATTGGGAAGTACAGAGTGAGACTGTGAAAACTGCACAGTGAGACACTGAAATCTACAGTGAGACACTGATAACTAAAAATGGTGACACTGATAACGGCAGAGTGAGTCACTGAGAACTGCATAATGAGACACTGAAAACTACAGAGAGGCACGGATAACTGCACAGAGAGAAAGTGCAAATGGCAGTGAAACACTGAAAACTACACAGTGAGACACTGAAAATGACTGAGTGAGACAATGAAAGTGACATAGTGAGACTCTGAAAACTACACAGTGAGATACAGAAAACTACACAGTTACACACTGAAAACTGCAAAGTGAAACATTGAAAACTATACAGTGAGACACTAAAATGTACGCATTGAATCAATGAAAACAACAAAGCGAGTTACTGAATACTTCACAGTGAGACATTGAAAACTACACAGTGAGAGAATGAAAACTACACAGTTAGACAATGAAAAATAAACCGTGAGTCACTGAAAAAGAAACAATGAGACACTGAAAACTACAGAGTGAGATACTGAAAGCTACAGAATGAGACACTGAAAACTACATGGTGAGACACTGAAAACGACATAGTGAGACACTGAAAACGACAGAGTGAGAAACTGAAAACAACACAGTGCAACAAGGAAAACTACACAGTGAGAAACTGAAAATTACACAGTGAGACACTGAAAACTATTCAGTGAGACAATGAAAACTACAAAGTGAGGTACAGAAAACTATACAGTGAGACACTGAAAACTGCACAGTGATACACTGAAAATGACATATTGAGACACTGAAAACTGAACAGTGAGACAATGAAAACTACACAGTGAGGCATTGAAAACTACACAGTGAGACAATGAAAACTACACAGTGAGACAATGAAAACTACACAGTGAAGCATTGAAAATTACACAGTGAGACACAGAAAAATACACAGTGAGACAATGAAAACAACAGTAAGACACTGAACACGATACAGTGAGACAATGAATAATACACAGTGAGACCCTGAAAACGAAACAGTGAGACATTGAATGCGACATAGTGAGACACTGAAAACAGCACAGTGAGACACTGAAAAATACACAGTGAGAAACTGAAAACTACACAGCGAGACACTGAAAACCACACAGTGAAACAATGAAAACTACAAAGCGAGGTACTGAATACTTCACAGTGAGACAATGAAAACTACACAGTGAAAGATTGAAAACTACACAGTGAGAAACTAAAATCTACACAGTGGGACACTGAAAACTACACAATGAGAGAATGAAAACTACACAGTGAGATACTGAAAACTACACAGTGAGACAGTGAAACTACACAGTTAGACACTGAAAACTGCACAGTGAGACACTAAAAACAACACAATGAGACATTGGGAACTACACTGAGAGACACTGAAAACTATACAGTGAGACACTGATAACTACACAGTGAGGCACTGATAACGGCAGAGTGAGTCACTGAGAATTGCAAAATAAGACACTTAAAACTACAGAGAGGCACTGATAACTGCACAGTGAGAAAGTGCAACTTGCAGTAAAACAATGAAAACTACACAGTGAGTCACTGAAAACTACACAGTGAGACAATGAGAACTACACAGTGAGACAATGAAAATGACACAATGAGACACTGAAAGCGACAGAGTGAGACACTGAAAACTACACAGTGAGACACAGAAAACTACACAGTGAGCCAGTGAAAACGACACAGTGAGACAATTAAAAGCGACAAAGTGAGAGACTGAAAACTACACAGTGAGAAACAGAAAACTACACAGTGAGACACTGAAATCTACACAGTGAGACAATGAAAACTACAAAGTGAGACACTGAAAACTATACAGTGAGACACTGAAAACTATACAGTGAGACAAAGTAAACTACACAGTGAGACACTGAAAACTACACAGTGTGACACTTAAAACGACATATTGAGACATTGAAAACTGCACAGTGAGACAATGAACACTACAAAGTGAGACACTGAAAACTACACAGTGAGACAATGAAAATGACACAGTGAGACACTGAAAGCGACATAGTGAGACACTGAAAACTACACAGTGAGACACAGAAAACTACACAGTGAGACACTGAAAACAAGAGTGTCACAATTCAAAGCGACATAGTGAGACACTGAAAACTACACAGTGAGAAACAGAAAACTACACAGTGAGACACTGAAATCTACACAGGGAGACAATGAAAATTACAAAGTGAGGTACTAAAAACTACACAGTGAGACACTGAAAACTACACAGTGAGACACTGAAAACGACATATTGAGACATTGAAAACTGCACAGTGAGACATGAACACTACACAGTGAGACAATGAAAACCATACAGTGAGACACTGAAAACTACACAGTAAAACAATGAAAACTACACAGTGAGGCATTGAAAAGTATACAGTCAGGCATTGAAAGCTACACAGTGAGAAAATGAAAACTACACAGTGAGACAATGAAAACTACACAGTGAGACACTGAAAACTACACAGTGAGACAATGAAAACTACACAGTGAGACACTGAAAACAACATGTTGAGAGACTGAAAACTGCACAGTGAGACAATGAACATTACACAGTGAGACAATGAAAACTACACAGTGAGACACTGAAAACTACACAGTGAGACAATGAAAACTAAAGAGTGAGACACTGAAAACGACACAGTGAGAAACTGAAAACAACACAGTGCAACAAGGAAAACTACACAGTGAGAAACTGAAAATTACACAGTGAGACACTGAAAACTATTCAGTGAGACAATGAAAACTACAAAGTGAGGTACTGAAAACTATACAGTGAGACACTGAAAACTGCACAGTGATACACTGAAGATGACATATTGAGACACTGAAAACTGAACAGTGAGACAATGAAAACTACACAGTGAGGCATTGAAAACTACACAGTGAGACAATGAAAACTACACAGTGAGACAATAAAAACTACACAGTGAGACACTGAAAACGACTTGTTGAGAGACTGAAAACTGCACAGTGAGACAATGAACACTACACAGTGAGACACTGAAAACTACACAGTGAGACAATGAAAACTAATCAGTGAGACAATGAAAACTACACAGTGAGACCCTGAAAACTACACAGTGAGACACAGAAAACTACACAGTGAGACATTGAAAACTACATAGTGAGACAATGAAAACTACACAGTGAGACAATGAAAACTACAAAGTGCGACAATGAAAAATAAACAGTGAGACACTGAAAAATACACAATGAGACACTGAAAACTACATAGTGAGACACTGAAAACTACATAGTGAGACACTGAAAACTACACAGTGAGACACTGAAAACGACACAGTCCAACAAAGAAAACTACACAGTGAGAAACTGAAAATTACACAGTGAGACACTGAAAACTATTCAGTGAGACAATGAAAACTAAATGTGAGGTACTGAAAACTATACAGTGAGACACTGAAAACTGCACAGTGATACACTGAAAATGACATATTGAGACACAGAAAACTGAACAGTGAGACAATGAACACTACACAGTGAGACAATGAAAACTACACAGTGAGGCATTGAAAACTACACAGTGAGACAATGAAAACTAAACAGTGAGACACTGAAAACTGCACAGTGTGACACCAAAAACTACACAATGAGACATTGGGAACTACACTGTGAGAAACTGAAAAGTGCACAGCGATCCATTGGGAAGTACAGAGTGAGACTGTGAAAACTGCACAGTGAGATACTGAAATCTACAGTGAGACACTGATAACTAAAAAGGGTGACACTGATAACGGCAGAGTGAGTCACTGAGAAGTGCATAATGAGACACTGAAAACTACAGAGAGGCACTGATAACTGCACAGAGAGAAAGTGCAAATGGCAGTGAAACACTGAAAACTACACAGTGAGACACTGAAAATGACTCAGTGAGACAATGAAAGTGACATAGTGAGACTCTGAAAACTACACAGTGAGATACAGAAAACTACACAGTTACACACTGAAAACTGCAAAGTGAAACATTGAAAACTATACAGTGAGACACTAAAATGTACGCATTGAAACAATGAAAACAACAAAGCGAGTTACTGAATACTTCACAGTGAGACATTGAAAACTACACAGTGAGAGAATGAAAACTACACAGTTAGACAATGAAAAATAAACCGTGAGTCACTGAAAAAGAAACAATGAGACACTGAAAACTACAGAGTGAGATACTGAAAGCTACAGAATGAGACACTGAAAACTACATGGTGAGACACTGAAAACGACATAGTGAGACACTGAAAACGACAGAGTGAGAAACTGAAAACAACACAGTGCAACAAGGAAAACTACACAGTGAGAAACTGAAAATTACACAGTGAGACACTGAAAACTATTCAGTGAGACAATGAAAACTACAAAGTGAGGTACTGAAAACTATACAGTGAGACACTGAAAACTGCACAGTGATACACTGAAAATGACATATTGAGACACTGAAAACTGAACAGTGAGACAATGAAAACTACACAGTGAGGCATTGAAAACTACACAGTGAGACAATGAAAACTACACAGTGAGACAATGAAAACTACACAGTGAGACAATGAAAACTAAACAGTGAGACACTGAAAACTGCACAGTGTGACACCAAAAACTACACAATGAGACATTGGGAACTACACTGTGAGAAACTGAAAAGTGCACAGCGATCCATTGGGAAGTACAGAGTGAGACTGTGAAAACTGCACAGTGAGACACTGAAATCTACAGTGAGACACTGATAACTAAAAATGGTGACACTGATAACGGCAGAGTGAGTCACTGAGAACTGCATAATGAGACACTGAAAACTACAGAGAGGCACTGATAACTGCACAGAGAGAAAGTGCAAATGGCAGTGAAACACTGAAAACTACACAGTGAGACACTGAAAATGACTGAGTGAGACAATGAAAGTGACATAGTGAGACTCTGAAAACTACACAGTGAGATACAGAAAACTACACAGTTACACACTGAAAACTGCAAAGTGAAACATTGAAAACTATACAGTGAGACACTAAAATGTACGCATTGAATCAATGAAAACAACAAAGCGAGTTACTGAATACTTCACAGTGAGACATTGAAAACTACACAGTGAGAGAATGAAAACTACACAGTTAGACAATGAAAAATAAACCGTGAGTCACTGAAAAAGAAACAATGAGACACTGAAAACTACAGAGTGAGATACTGAAAGCTACAGAATGAGACACTGAAAACTACATGGTGAGACACTGAAAACGACATAGTGAGACACTGAAAACGACAGAGTGAGAAACTGAAAACAACACAGTGCAACAAGGAAAACTACACAGTGAGAAACTGAAAATTACACAGTGAGACACTGAAAACTATTCAGTGAGACAATGAAAACTACAAAGTGAGGTACAGAAAACTATACAGTGAGACACTGAAAACTGCACAGTGATACACTGAAAATGACATATTGAGACACTGAAAACTGAACAGTGAGACAATGAAAACTACACAGTGAGGCATTGAAAACTACACAGTGAGACAATGAAAACTACACAGTGAGACAATGAAAACTACACAGTGAGGCATTGAAAATTACACAGTGAGACACAGAAAACTACACAGTGAGACATTGAAAACGACATAGTGAAACACTGTAAATGACACATTGAGACACTGACTTCGAGATAGTGAGACATTGAAAACTACACAGTGAGACAATGAAAACTACACAGTGAGACACTGAAAACTACACAGTGAGACACTGAAAACTACACAGTGAGACACTGAAAACTACACAGTGAGATACTGTAAACTACACAGTGAGACACTAAACACAAGACAGTGAAACAATGAAAACTACAAAGTGAGGTACTGAAAACTACATAGTGAGACACTGAAAGCTACACAGTGAGACACTGAAAACTACACAGTGAGACAATGAAAACAACAGTGAGACACTGAAAACGATACAGTGACACAATGAATAATACAGTGAAACCCTGAAAACGAAACAGTGAGACACTGAATGCGACATAGTGAGACACTGAAAACTACACAGTGAGACAATGAAAACTACAAAGCGAAGTACTGAAAAATACACAGTGAGACACTGAAAACTACACAGCGAGACACTGAAAACCACACAGTGAGACAATGAAAACTACAAAGCGAGGTACTGAATACTTCACAGTGAGACAATGAAAAATACACAGTGAGAAACGGAAACTGACACACTGAGAGAATGAAAACTACACAATGACACATTGGGAATGACACTGTGAGAAACTGAAAAGTGCACAGCGAGACTTTGGGAAGTACACATTGAAACAATGAAAACTACACAGTGAGACACTGAAATCTACACAGTGAGACACAGAAAATTACACAGTGAAACAATGAAAACCACAAAGCGAGGTACTGAATACTTCACAGTGAGACATTGAAAACTACACAGTGAGATAATGAAAACTACACAGTTAGACAATGAAAAATAAACCGTGAGTCACTGAAAAATAAACAATGAGACACTGAAAACTACAGAGTGAGATACTGAAAACTACAGAATGAGACACTGAAAACTACATGGTGAGACACTGAAAACGACAGAGTGAGACACTGAAAACGACACAGTGAGAAACTGAAAACAACACAGTGCAACAAGGAAAACTACACAGTGAGAAACTGAAAATTACACAGTGAGACACTGAAAACTATTCAGTGAGACAATGAAAACTACAAAGTGAGGTACAGAAAACTATACAGTGAGACACTGAAAACTGCACAGTGATACACTGAAAATGACATATTGAGACACTGAAAACTGAACAGTAAGACAATGAAAACTACACAGTGAGGCATTGAAAACTACACAGTGAGACAATGAAAACTACACAGTGAGACAATGAAAACTACACAGTGAGGCATTGAAAACTACACAGTGAGACAATGAAAACTACACAGTGAGACAATGAAAACTACACAGTGAGGCATTGAAAATTACACAGTGAGACACAGAAAACTACACAGTGAGACATTGAAAACGACATAGTGAAACACTGTAAATGACACATTGAGACACTGACTTCGAGATAGTGAGACATTGAAAACTACACAGTGAGACAATGAAAACTACACAGTGAGACACTGAAAACTACACAGTGAGACACTGAAAACTACACAGTGAGACAATGAAAACTACACAGTGAGATACTGAGAACGACATGTTGAGAGACTGAAAACTGCACAGTGAGACAATGAACACTACACAGTGAGACAATGAAAACTACATAGTGAGACACTGAAAACTACACAGTGAGACAATGAAAACTAAACAGCGAGACAATGAAAAATACAAAGTGAGACCCTGAAAACTACACAGTGAGACACAGAAAACTACAAAGTGAGACATTGAAAACGACACAGTGAGGCATTGAAAACTACACAGTAAGACATTGAAAACTACATAGTGAGACAATGAAAACTACAGAGTGAGACAATGAAAACTACAAAGTGCGACAATGAAAAATAAACAGTGAGACACTGAAAAATACACAATGGGACACTGAAAACTACATAGTGAGACACTGAAAGCTACACAGTGAGACACTGAAAACTACACAGTGAGACAATGAAAACAACAGTGAGACACTGAAAACGATACAGTGACACAATGAATAATACACAGTGAAACCCTGAAAACGAAACAGTGAGACACTGAATGCGACATAGTGAGACACGGAAAACTACACAGTGAGACAATGAAAACTACAAAGCGAAGTACTGAAAAATACACAGTGAGACACTGAAAACTACACAGCGAGACACTGAAAACCACACAGTGAGACAATGAAAACTACAAAGCGAGGTACTGAATAATTCACAGTGAGACAATGAAAAATACACAGTGAGAAACAGAAACTGACACACTGAGAGAATGAAAACTACACAATGACACATTGGGAACGACACTGTGAGAAACTGAAAAGTGCACAGCGAGACTTTGGGAAATACACATTGAAAAAATGAAAACTACACAGTGAGACACTGAAAACTACACAGTGAGACACAGAAAATTACACAGTGAAACAATGGAAACTACAAAGCGAGGTACTGAATACTTCACAGTGAGCCATTGAAAACTACATAGTGAGACAATGAAAACTACACAGTGAGACAATGAAAACTACACAGTGAGGCATTGAAAATTACACAGTGAGACACAGAAAACTACACAGTGAGACATTGAAAACGACATAGTGAAACACTGTAAACGACACATTGAGACACTGACTTCGAGATAGTGAGACATTGAAAACTACACAGTGAGACAATGAAAACTACACAGTGAGACACTGAAAACTACACAGTGAGACACTGAAAACTATACAGTGAGACAATGAAAACTACACAGTGAGACACTGAAAACGACATGTTGAGAGACTGAAAACTGCACAGTGAGACAATGAACACTACACAGTGAGACAATGAAAACTACACAGTGAGACACTGAAAACTACACAGTGAGACAATGAAAACTAAACAGTGAGACAATGAAACTACACCGTGAGACCCTGAAAACTACACAGTGAGACATTGAAAACTACATAGTGAGACAATGAAAACTACACAGTGAGACAATGAAAACTACAAAGTGCGACAATGAAAAATAAACAGTGAGACACTGAAAAATACACAATGAGACACTGAAAACTACATAGTGAGACACTGAATAATACATAGTGAGACACTGAAAAATACACAGTGAGACACTGAAAACGACACAGTCCGACAAAGAAAACTACACAGTGAGAAACTGAAAATTACACAGTGAGACACTGAAAACTATTCAGTGAGACAATGAAAACTAAATGTGAGGTACTGAAAACTATACAGTGAGACACTGAAAATTGCACAGTGATACACTGAGAATGACATATTGAGACACAGAAAACTGAACAGTGAGACAATGAACACTACACAGTGAGACAATGAAAACTACACAGTGAGACAATGAAAACTACACAGTGAGGCATTGAAAACTACACAGTGAGACAATGAAAACTAAACAGTGAGACACTGAAAACTGCACAGTGTGACACCAAAAACTACACAATGAGACATTGGGAACTACACTGTGAGAAACTGAAAAGTGCACAGCGATCCATTGGGAAGTACAGAGTGAGACTGTGAAAACTGCACAGTGAGACACTGAAATCTACAGTGAGACACTGATAACTAAAAATGGTGACACTGATAACGGCAGAGTGAGTCACTGAGAACTGCATAATGAGACACTGAAAACTACAGAGAGGCACGGATAACTGCACAGAGAGAAAGTGCAAATGGCAGTGAAACACTGAAAACTACACAGTGAGACACTGAAAATGACTGAGTGAGACAATGAAAGTGACATAGTGAGACTCTGAAAACTACACAGTGAGATACAGAAAACTACACAGTTACACACTGAAAACTGCAAAGTGAAACATTGAAAACTATACAGTGAGACACTAAAATGTACGCATTGAATCAATGAAAACAACAAAGCGAGTTACTGAATACTTCACAGTGAGACATTGAAAACTACACAGTGAGAGAATGAAAACTACACAGTTAGACAATGAAAAATAAACCGTGAGTCACTGAAAAAGAAACAATGAGACACTGAAAACTACAGAGTGAGATACTGAAAGCTACAGAATGAGACACTGAAAACTACATGGTGAGACACTGAAAACGACATAGTGAGACACTGAAAACGACAGAGTGAGAAACTGAAAACAACACAGTGCAACAAGGAAAACTACACAGTGAGAAACTGAAAATTACACAGTGAGACACTGAAAACTATTCAGTGAGACAATGAAAACTACAAAGTGAGGTACAGAAAACTATACAGTGAGACACTGAAAACTGCACAGTGATACACTGAAAATGACATATTGAGACACTGAAAACTGAACAGTGAGACAATGAAAACTACACAGTGAGGCATTGAAAACTACACAGTGAGACAATGAAAACTACACAGTGAGACAATGAAAACTACACAGTGAAGCATTGAAAATTACACAGTGAGACACAGAAAAATACACAGTGAGACAATGAAAACAACAGTAAGACACTGAACACGATACAGTGAGACAATGAATAATACACAGTGAGACCCTGAAAACGAAACAGTGAGACATTGAATGCGACATAGTGAGACACTGAAAACAGCACAGTGAGACACTGAAAAATACACAGTGAGAAACTGAAAACTACACAGCGAGACACTGAAAACCACACAGTGAAACAATGAAAACTACAAAGCGAGGTACTGAATACTTCACAGTGAGACAATGAAAACTACACAGTGAAAGATTGAAAACTACACAGTGAGAAACTAAAATCTACACAGTGGGACACTGAAAACTACACAATGAGAGAATGAAAACTACACAGTGAGATACTGAAAACTACACAGTGAGACAGTGAAACTACACAGTTAGACACTGAAAACTGCACAGTGAGACACTAAAAACAACACAATGAGACATTGGGAACTACACTGAGAGACACTGAAAACTATACAGTGAGACACTGATAACTACACAGTGAGGCACTGATAACGGCAGAGTGAGTCACTGAGAATTGCAAAATAAGACACTTAAAACTACAGAGAGGCACTGATAACTGCACAGTGAGAAAGTGCAACTTGCAGTAAAACAATGAAAACTACACAGTGAGTCACTGAAAACTACACAGTGAGACAATGAGAACTACACAGTGAGACAATGAAAATGACACAATGAGACACTGAAAGCGACAGAGTGAGACACTGAAAACTACACAGTGAGACACAGAAAACTACACAGTGAGCCAGTGAAAACGACACAGTGAGACAATTAAAAGCGACAAAGTGAGAGACTGAAAACTACACAGTGAGAAACAGAAAACTACACAGTGAGACACTGAAATCTACACAGTGAGACAATGAAAACTACAAAGTGAGACACTGAAAACTATACAGTGAGACACTGAAAACTATACAGTGAGACAAAGTAAACTACACAGTGAGACACTGAAAACTACACAGTGTGACACTTAAAACGACATATTGAGACATTGAAAACTGCACAGTGAGACAATGAACACTACAAAGTGAGACACTGAAAACTACACAGTGAGACAATGAAAATGACACAGTGAGACACTGAAAGCGACATAGTGAGACACTGAAAACTACACAGTGAGACACAGAAAACTACACAGTGAGACACTGAAAACAAGAGTGTCACAATTCAAAGCGACATAGTGAGACACTGAAAACTACACAGTGAGAAACAGAAAACTACACAGTGAGACACTGAAATCTACACAGGGAGACAATGAAAATTACAAAGTGAGGTACTAAAAACTACACAGTGAGACAATGAAAACTACACAGTGAGACACTGAAAACGACATATTGAGACATTGAAAACTGCACAGTGAGACATGAACACTACACAGTGAGACAATGAAAACCATACAGTGAGACACTGAAAACTACACAGTAAAACAATGAAAACTACACAGTGAGGCATTGAAAAGTATACAGTCAGGCATTGAAAGCTACACAGTGAGAAAATGAAAACTACACAGTGAGACAATGAAAACTACACAGTGAGACACTGAAAACTACACAGTGAGACAATGAAAACTACACAGTGAGACACTGAAAACGACATGTTGAGAGACTGAAAACTGCACAGTGAGACAATGAACATTACACAGTGAGACAATGAAAACTACACAGTGAGACACTGAAAACTACACAGTGAGACAATGAAAACTAAAGAGTGAGACACTGAAAACGACACAGTGAGAAACTGAAAACAACACAGTGCAACAAGGAAAACTACACAGTGAGAAACTGAAAATTACACAGTGAGACACTGAAAACTATTCAGTGAGACAATGAAAACTACAAAGTGAGGTACTGAAAACTATACAGTGAGACACTGAAAACTGCACAGTGATACACTGAAGATGACATATTGAGACACTGAAAACTGAACAGTGAGACAATGAAAACTACACAGTGAGGCATTGAAAACTACACAGTGAGACAATGAAAACTACACAGTGAGACAATAAAAACTACACAGTGAGACACTGAAAACGACTTGTTGAGAGACTGAAAACTGCACAGTGAGACAATGAACACTACACAGTGAGACACTGAAAACTACACAGTGAGACAATGAAAACTAATCAGTGAGACAATGAAAACTACACAGTGAGACCCTGAAAACTACACAGTGAGACACAGAAAACTACACAGTGAGACATTGAAAACTACATAGTGAGACAATGAAAACTACACAGTGAGACAATGAAAACTACAAAGTGCGACAATGAAAAATAAACAGTGAGACACTGAAAAATACACAATGAGACACTGAAAACTACATAGTGAGACACTGAAAACTACATAGTGAGACACTGAAAACTACACAGTGAGACACTGAAAACGACACAGTCCAACAAAGAAAACTACACAGTGAGAAACTGAAAATTACACAGTGAGACACTGAAAACTATTCAGTGAGACAATGAAAACTAAATGTGAGGTACTGAAAACTATACAGTGAGACACTGAAAACTGCACAGTGATACACTGAAAATGACATATTGAGACACAGAAAACTGAACAGTGAGACAATGAACACTACACAGTGAGACAATGAAAACTACACAGTGAGGCATTGAAAACTACACAGTGAGACAATGAAAACTAAACAGTGAGACACTGAAAACTGCACAGTGTGACACCAAAAACTACACAATGAGACATTGGGAACTACACTGTGAGAAACTGAAAAGTGCACAGCGATCCATTGGGAAGTACAGAGTGAGACTGTGAAAACTGCACAGTGAGATACTGAAATCTACAGTGAGACACTGATAACTAAAAAGGGTGACACTGATAACGGCAGAGTGAGTCACTGAGAAGTGCATAATGAGACACTGAAAACTACAGAGAGGCACTGATAACTGCACAGAGAGAAAGTGCAAATGGCAGTGAAACACTGAAAACTACACAGTGAGACACTGAAAATGACTCAGTGAGACAATGAAAGTGACATAGTGAGACTCTGAAAACTACACAGTGAGATACAGAAAACTACACAGTTACACACTGAAAACTGCAAAGTGAAACATTGAAAACTATACAGTGAGACACTAAAATGTACGCATTGAAACAATGAAAACAACAAAGCGAGTTACTGAATACTTCACAGTGAGACATTGAAAACTACACAGTGAGAGAATGAAAACTACACAGTTAGACAATGAAAAATAAACCGTGAGTCACTGAAAAAGAAACAATGAGACACTGAAAACTACAGAGTGAGATACTGAAAGCTACAGAATGAGACACTGAAAACTACATGGTGAGACACTGAAAACGACATAGTGAGACACTGAAAACGACAGAGTGAGAAACTGAAAACAACACAGTGCAACAAGGAAAACTACACAGTGAGAAACTGAAAATTACACAGTGAGACACTGAAAACTATTCAGTGAGACAATGAAAACTACAAAGTGAGGTACTGAAAACTATACAGTGAGACACTGAAAACTGCACAGTGATACACTGAAAATGACATATTGAGACACTGAAAACTGAACAGTGAGACAATGAAAACTACACAGTGAGGCATTGAAAACTACACAGTGAGACAATGAAAACTACACAGTGAGACAATGAAAACTACACAGTGAGACAATGAAAACTAAACAGTGAGACACTGAAAACTGCACAGTGTGACACCAAAAACTACACAATGAGACATTGGGAACTACACTGTGAGAAACTGAAAAGTGCACAGCGATCCATTGGGAAGTACAGAGTGAGACTGTGAAAACTGCACAGTGAGACACTGAAATCTACAGTGAGACACTGATAACTAAAAATGGTGACACTGATAACGGCAGAGTGAGTCACTGAGAACTGCATAATGAGACACTGAAAACTACAGAGAGGCACTGATAACTGCACAGAGAGAAAGTGCAAATGGCAGTGAAACACTGAAAACTACACAGTGAGACACTGAAAATGACTGAGTGAGACAATGAAAGTGACATAGTGAGACTCTGAAAACTACACAGTGAGATACAGAAAACTACACAGTTACACACTGAAAACTGCAAAGTGAAACATTGAAAACTATACAGTGAGACACTAAAATGTACGCATTGAATCAATGAAAACAACAAAGCGAGTTACTGAATACTTCACAGTGAGACATTGAAAACTACACAGTGAGAGAATGAAAACTACACAGTTAGACAATGAAAAATAAACCGTGAGTCACTGAAAAAGAAACAATGAGACACTGAAAACTACAGAGTGAGATACTGAAAGCTACAGAATGAGACACTGAAAACTACATGGTGAGACACTGAAAACGACATAGTGAGACACTGAAAACGACAGAGTGAGAAACTGAAAACAACACAGTGCAACAAGGAAAACTACACAGTGAGAAACTGAAAATTACACAGTGAGACACTGAAAACTATTCAGTGAGACAATGAAAACTACAAAGTGAGGTACAGAAAACTATACAGTGAGACACTGAAAACTGCACAGTGATACACTGAAAATGACATATTGAGACACTGAAAACTGAACAGTGAGACAATGAAAACTACACAGTGAGGCATTGAAAACTACACAGTGAGACAATGAAAACTACACAGTGAGACAATGAAAACTACACAGTGAGGCATTGAAAATTACACAGTGAGACACAGAAAACTACACAGTGAGACATTGAAAACGACATAGTGAAACACTGTAAATGACACATTGAGACACTGACTTCGAGATAGTGAGACATTGAAAACTACACAGTGAGACAATGAAAACTACACAGTGAGACACTGAAAACTACACAGTGAGACACTGAAAACTACACAGTGAGACACTGAAAACTACACAGTGAGATACTGTAAACTACACAGTGAGACACTAAACACAAGACAGTGAAACAATGAAAACTACAAAGTGAGGTACTGAAAACTACATAGTGAGACACTGAAAGCTACACAGTGAGACACTGAAAACTACACAGTGAGACAATGAAAACAACAGTGAGACACTGAAAACGATACAGTGACACAATGAATAATACAGTGAAACCCTGAAAACGAAACAGTGAGACACTGAATGCGACATAGTGAGACACTGAAAACTACACAGTGAGACAATGAAAACTACAAAGCGAAGTACTGAAAAATACACAGTGAGACACTGAAAACTACACAGCGAGACACTGAAAACCACACAGTGAGACAATGAAAACTACAAAGCGAGGTACTGAATACTTCACAGTGAGACAATGAAAAATACACAGTGAGAAACGGAAACTGACACACTGAGAGAATGAAAACTACACAATGACACATTGGGAATGACACTGTGAGAAACTGAAAAGTGCACAGCGAGACTTTGGGAAGTACACATTGAAACAATGAAAACTACACAGTGAGACACTGAAATCTACACAGTGAGACACAGAAAATTACACAGTGAAACAATGAAAACCACAAAGCGAGGTACTGAATACTTCACAGTGAGACATTGAAAACTACACAGTGAGATAATGAAAACTACACAGTTAGACAATGAAAAATAAACCGTGAGTCACTGAAAAATAAACAATGAGACACTGAAAACTACAGAGTGAGATACTGAAAACTACAGAATGAGACACTGAAAACTACATGGTGAGACACTGAAAACGACAGAGTGAGACACTGAAAACGACACAGTGAGAAACTGAAAACAACACAGTGCAACAAGGAAAACTACACAGTGAGAAACTGAAAATTACACAGTGAGACACTGAAAACTATTCAGTGAGACAATGAAAACTACAAAGTGAGGTACAGAAAACTATACAGTGAGACACTGAAAACTGCACAGTGATACACTGAAAATGACATATTGAGACACTGAAAACTGAACAGTAAGACAATGAAAACTACACAGTGAGGCATTGAAAACTACACAGTGAGACAATGAAAACTACACAGTGAGACAATGAAAACTACACAGTGAGGCATTGAAAACTACACAGTGAGACAATGAAAACTACACAGTGAGACAATGAAAACTACACAGTGAGGCATTGAAAATTACACAGTGAGACACAGAAAACTACACAGTGAGACATTGAAAACGACATAGTGAAACACTGTAAATGACACATTGAGACACTGACTTCGAGATAGTGAGACATTGAAAACTACACAGTGAGACAATGAAAACTACACAGTGAGACACTGAAAACTACACAGTGAGACACTGAAAACTACACAGTGAGACAATGAAAACTACACAGTGAGATACTGAGAACGACATGTTGAGAGACTGAAAACTGCACAGTGAGACAATGAACACTACACAGTGAGACAATGAAAACTACATAGTGAGACACTGAAAACTACACAGTGAGACAATGAAAACTAAACAGCGAGACAATGAAAAATACAAAGTGAGACCCTGAAAACTACACAGTGAGACACAGAAAACTACAAAGTGAGACATTGAAAACGACACAGTGAGGCATTGAAAACTACACAGTAAGACATTGAAAACTACATAGTGAGACAATGAAAACTACAGAGTGAGACAATGAAAACTACAAAGTGCGACAATGAAAAATAAACAGTGAGACACTGAAAAATACACAATGGGACACTGAAAACTACATAGTGAGACACTGAAAGCTACACAGTGAGACACTGAAAACTACACAGTGAGACAATGAAAACAACAGTGAGACACTGAAAACGATACAGTGACACAATGAATAATACACAGTGAAACCCTGAAAACGAAACAGTGAGACACTGAATGCGACATAGTGAGACACGGAAAACTACACAGTGAGACAATGAAAACTACAAAGCGAAGTACTGAAAAATACACAGTGAGACACTGAAAACTACACAGCGAGACACTGAAAACCACACAGTGAGACAATGAAAACTACAAAGCGAGGTACTGAATAATTCACAGTGAGACAATGAAAAATACACAGTGAGAAACAGAAACTGACACACTGAGAGAATGAAAACTACACAATGACACATTGGGAACGACACTGTGAGAAACTGAAAAGTGCACAGCGAGACTTTGGGAAATACACATTGAAAAAATGAAAACTACACAGTGAGACACTGAAAACTACACAGTGAGACACAGAAAATTACACAGTGAAACAATGGAAACTACAAAGCGAGGTACTGAATACTTCACAGTGAGCCATTGAAAACTACATAGTGAGACAATGAAAACTACACAGTGAGACAATGAAAACTACACAGTGAGGCATTGAAAATTACACAGTGAGACACAGAAAACTACACAGTGAGACATTGAAAACGACATAGTGAAACAGTGTAAACGACACATTGAGACACTGACTTTGAGATAGTGAGACATTGAAAACTACACAGTGAGACAATGAAAACTACACAGTGAGACACTGAAAACTACACAGTGAGACACTGAAAACTATACAGTGAGACAATGAAAACTACACAGTGAGACACTGAAAACGACATGTTGAGAGACTGAAAACTGCACAGTGAGACAATGAACACTACACAGTGAGACAATGAAAACTACACAGTGAGACACTGAAAACTACACAGTGAGACAATGAAAACTAAACAGTGAGACAATGAAACTACACCGTGAGACCCTGAAAACTACACAGTGAGACATTGAAAACTACATAGTGAGACAATGAAAACTACACAGTGAGACAATGAAAACTACAAAGTGCGACAATGAAAAATAAACAGTGAGACACTGAAAAATACACAATGAGACACTGAAAACTACATAGTGAGACACTGAATAATACATAGTGAGACACTGAAAAATACACAGTGAGACACTGAAAACGACACAGTCCGACAAAGAAAACTACACAGTGAGAAACTGAAAATTACACAGTGAGACACTGAAAACTATTCAGTGAGACAATGAAAACTAAATGTGAGGTACTGAAAACTATACAGTGAGACACTGAAAATTGCACAGTGATACACTGAGAATGACATATTGAGACACAGAAAACTGAACAGTGAGACAATGAACACTACACAGTGAGACAATGAAAACTACACAGTGAGACAATGAAAACTACACAGTGAGGCATTGAAAACTACACAGTGAGACAATGAAAACTAAACAGTGAGACACTGAAAACTGCACAGTGTGACACCAAAAACTACACAATGAGACATTGGGAACTACACTGTGAGAAACTGAAAAGTGCACAGCGATCCATTGGGAAGTACAGAGTGAGACTGTGAAAACTGCACAGTGAGACACTGAAATCTACAGTGAGACACTGATAACTAAAAATGGTGACACTGATAACGGCAGAGTGAGTCACTGAGAACTGCATAATGAGACACTGAAAACTACAGAGAGGCACGGATAACTGCACAGAGAGAAAGTGCAAATGGCAGTGAAACACTGAAAACTACACAGTGAGACACTGAAAATGACTGAGTGAGACAATGAAAGTGACATAGTGAGACTCTGAAAACTACACAGTGAGATACAGAAAACTACACAGTTACACACTGAAAACTGCAAAGTGAAACATTGAAAACTATACAGTGAGACACTAAAATGTACGCATTGAATCAATGAAAACAACAAAGCGAGTTACTGAATACTTCACAGTGAGACATTGAAAACTACACAGTGAGAGAATGAAAACTACACAGTTAGACAATGAAAAATAAACCGTGAGTCACTGAAAAAGAAACAATGAGACACTGAAAACTACAGAGTGAGATACTGAAAGCTACAGAATGAGACACTGAAAACTACATGGTGAGACACTGAAAACGACATAGTGAGACACTGAAAACGACAGAGTGAGAAACTGAAAACAACACAGTGCAACAAGGAAAACTACACAGTGAGAAACTGAAAATTACACAGTGAGACACTGAAAACTATTCAGTGAGACAATGAAAACTACAAAGTGAGGTACAGAAAACTATACAGTGAGACACTGAAAACTGCACAGTGATACACTGAAAATGACATATTGAGACACTGAAAACTGAACAGTGAGACAATGAAAACTACACAGTGAGGCATTGAAAACTACACAGTGAGACAATGAAAACTACACAGTGAGACAATGAAAACTACACAGTGAAGCATTGAAAATTACACAGTGAGACACAGAAAAATACACAGTGAGACAATGAAAACAACAGTAAGACACTGAACACGATACAGTGAGACAATGAATAATACACAGTGAGACCCTGAAAACGAAACAGTGAGACATTGAATGCGACATAGTGAGACACTGAAAACAGCACAGTGAGACACTGAAAAATACACAGTGAGAAACTGAAAACTACACAGCGAGACACTGAAAACCACACAGTGAAACAATGAAAACTACAAAGCGAGGTACTGAATACTTCACAGTGAGACAATGAAAACTACACAGTGAAAGATTGAAAACTACACAGTGAGAAACTAAAATCTACACAGTGGGACACTGAAAACTACACAATGAGAGAATGAAAACTACACAGTGAGATACTGAAAACTACACAGTGAGACAGTGAAACTACACAGTTAGACACTGAAAACTGCACAGTGAGACACTAAAAACAACACAATGAGACATTGGGAACTACACTGAGAGACACTGAAAACTATACAGTGAGACACTGATAACTACACAGTGAGGCACTGATAACGGCAGAGTGAGTCACTGAGAATTGCAAAATAAGACACTTAAAACTACAGAGAGGCACTGATAACTGCACAGTGAGAAAGTGCAACTTGCAGTAAAACAATGAAAACTACACAGTGAGTCACTGAAAACTACACAGTGAGACAATGAGAACTACACAGTGAGACAATGAAAATGACACAATGAGACACTGAAAGCGACAGAGTGAGACACTGAAAACTACACAGTGAGACACAGAAAACTACACAGTGAGCCAGTGAAAACGACACAGTGAGACAATTAAAAGCGACAAAGTGAGAGACTGAAAACTACACAGTGAGAAACAGAAAACTACACAGTGAGACACTGAAATCTACACAGTGAGACAATGAAAACTACAAAGTGAGACACTGAAAACTATACAGTGAGACACTGAAAACTATACAGTGAGACAAAGTAAACTACACAGTGAGACACTGAAAACTACACAGTGTGACACTTAAAACGACATATTGAGACATTGAAAACTGCACAGTGAGACAATGAACACTACAAAGTGAGACACTGAAAACTACACAGTGAGACAATGAAAATGACACAGTGAGACACTGAAAGCGACATAGTGAGACACTGAAAACTACACAGTGAGACACAGAAAACTACACAGTGAGACACTGAAAACAAGAGTGTCACAATTCAAAGCGACATAGTGAGACACTGAAAACTACACAGTGAGAAACAGAAAACTACACAGTGAGACACTGAAATCTACACAGGGAGACAATGAAAATTACAAAGTGAGGTACTAAAAACTACACAGTGAGACACTGAAAACTACACAGTGAGACACTGAAAACGACATATTGAGACATTGAAAACTGCACAGTGAGACATGAACACTACACAGTGAGACAATGAAAACCATACAGTGAGACACTGAAAACTACACAGTAAAACAATGAAAACTACACAGTGAGGCATTGAAAAGTATACAGTCAGGCATTGAAAGCTACACAGTGAGAAAATGAAAACTACACAGTGAGACAATGAAAACTACACAGTGAGACACTGAAAACTACACAGTGAGACAATGAAAACTACACAGTGAGACACTGAAAACGACATGTTGAGAGACTGAAAACTGCACAGTGAGACAATGAACATTACACAGTGAGACAATGAAAACTACACAGTGAGACACTGAAAACTACACAGTGAGACAATGAAAACTAAAGAGTGAGACACTGAAAACGACACAGTGAGAAACTGAAAACAACACAGTGCAACAAGGAAAACTACACAGTGAGAAACTGAAAATTACACAGTGAGACACTGAAAACTATTCAGTGAGACAATGAAAACTACAAAGTGAGGTACTGAAAACTATACAGTGAGACACTGAAAACTGCACAGTGATACACTGAAGATGACATATTGAGACACTGAAAACTGAACAGTGAGACAATGAAAACTACACAGTGAGGCATTGAAAACTACACAGTGAGACAATGAAAACTACACAGTGAGACAATAAAAACTACACAGTGAGACACTGAAAACGACTTGTTGAGAGACTGAAAACTGCACAGTGAGACAATGAACACTACACAGTGAGACACTGAAAACTACACAGTGAGACAATGAAAACTAATCAGTGAGACAATGAAAACTACACAGTGAGACCCTGAAAACTACACAGTGAGACACAGAAAACTACACAGTGAGACATTGAAAACTACATAGTGAGACAATGAAAACTACACAGTGAGACAATGAAAACTACAAAGTGCGACAATGAAAAATAAACAGTGAGACACTGAAAAATACACAATGAGACACTGAAAACTACATAGTGAGACACTGAAAACTACATAGTGAGACACTGAAAACTACACAGTGAGACACTGAAAACGACACAGTCCAACAAAGAAAACTACACAGTGAGAAACTGAAAATTACACAGTGAGACACTGAAAACTATTCAGTGAGACAATGAAAACTAAATGTGAGGTACTGAAAACTATACAGTGAGACACTGAAAACTGCACAGTGATACACTGAAAATGACATATTGAGACACAGAAAACTGAACAGTGAGACAATGAACACTACACAGTGAGACAATGAAAACTACACAGTGAGGCATTGAAAACTACACAGTGAGACAATGAAAACTAAACAGTGAGACACTGAAAACTGCACAGTGTGACACCAAAAACTACACAATGAGACATTGGGAACTACACTGTGAGAAACTGAAAAGTGCACAGCGATCCATTGGGAAGTACAGAGTGAGACTGTGAAAACTGCACAGTGAGATACTGAAATCTACAGTGAGACACTGATAACTAAAAAGGGTGACACTGATAACGGCAGAGTGAGTCACTGAGAAGTGCATAATGAGACACTGAAAACTACAGAGAGGCACTGATAACTGCACAGAGAGAAAGTGCAAATGGCAGTGAAACACTGAAAACTACACAGTGAGACACTGAAAATGACTCAGTGAGACAATGAAAGTGACATAGTGAGACTCTGAAAACTACACAGTGAGATACAGAAAACTACACAGTTACACACTGAAAACTGCAAAGTGAAACATTGAAAACTATACAGTGAGACACTAAAATGTACGCATTGAAACAATGAAAACAACAAAGCGAGTTACTGAATACTTCACAGTGAGACATTGAAAACTACACAGTGAGAGAATGAAAACTACACAGTTAGACAATGAAAAATAAACCGTGAGTCACTGAAAAAGAAACAATGAGACACTGAAAACTACAGAGTGAGATACTGAAAGCTACAGAATGAGACACTGAAAACTACATGGTGAGACACTGAAAACGACATAGTGAGACACTGAAAACGACAGAGTGAGAAACTGAAAACAACACAGTGCAACAAGGAAAACTACACAGTGAGAAACTGAAAATTACACAGTGAGACACTGAAAACTATTCAGTGAGACAATGAAAACTACAAAGTGAGGTACTGAAAACTATACAGTGAGACACTGAAAACTGCACAGTGATACACTGAAAATGACATATTGAGACACTGAAAACTGAACAGTGAGACAATGAAAACTACACAGTGAGGCATTGAAAACTACACAGTGAGACAATGAAAACTACACAGTGAGACAATGAAAACTACACAGTGAGACAATGAAAACTAAACAGTGAGACACTGAAAACTGCACAGTGTGACACCAAAAACTACACAATGAGACATTGGGAACTACACTGTGAGAAACTGAAAAGTGCACAGCGATCCATTGGGAAGTACAGAGTGAGACTGTGAAAACTGCACAGTGAGACACTGAAATCTACAGTGAGACACTGATAACTAAAAATGGTGACACTGATAACGGCAGAGTGAGTCACTGAGAACTGCATAATGAGACACTGAAAACTACAGAGAGGCACTGATAACTGCACAGAGAGAAAGTGCAAATGGCAGTGAAACACTGAAAACTACACAGTGAGACACTGAAAATGACTGAGTGAGACAATGAAAGTGACATAGTGAGACTCTGAAAACTACACAGTGAGATACAGAAAACTACACAGTTACACACTGAAAACTGCAAAGTGAAACATTGAAAACTATACAGTGAGACACTAAAATGTACGCATTGAATCAATGAAAACAACAAAGCGAGTTACTGAATACTTCACAGTGAGACATTGAAAACTACACAGTGAGAGAATGAAAACTACACAGTTAGACAATGAAAAATAAACCGTGAGTCACTGAAAAAGAAACAATGAGACACTGAAAACTACAGAGTGAGATACTGAAAGCTACAGAATGAGACACTGAAAACTACATGGTGAGACACTGAAAACGACATAGTGAGACACTGAAAACGACAGAGTGAGAAACTGAAAACAACACAGTGCAACAAGGAAAACTACACAGTGAGAAACTGAAAATTACACAGTGAGACACTGAAAACTATTCAGTGAGACAATGAAAACTACAAAGTGAGGTACAGAAAACTATACAGTGAGACACTGAAAACTGCACAGTGATACACTGAAAATGACATATTGAGACACTGAAAACTGAACAGTGAGACAATGAAAACTACACAGTGAGGCATTGAAAACTACACAGTGAGACAATGAAAACTACACAGTGAGACAATGAAAACTACACAGTGAAGCATTGAAAATTACACAGTGAGACACAGAAAAATACACAGTGAGACAATGAAAACAACAGTAAGACACTGAACACGATACAGTGAGACAATGAATAATACACAGTGAGACCCTGAAAACGAAACAGTGAGACATTGAATGCGACATAGTGAGACACTGAAAACAGCACAGTGAGACACTGAAAAATACACAGTGAGAAACTGAAAACTACACAGCGAGACACTGAAAACCACACAGTGAAACAATGAAAACTACAAAGCGAGGTACTGAATACTTCACAGTGAGACAATGAAAACTACACAGTGAAAGATTGAAAACTACACAGTGAGAAACTAAAATCTACACAGTGGGACACTGAAAACTACACAATGAGAGAATGAAAACTACACAGTGAGATACTGAAAACTACACAGTGAGACAGTGAAACTACACAGTTAGACACTGAAAACTGCACAGTGAGACACTAAAAACAACACAATGAGACATTGGGAACTACACTGAGAGACACTGAAAACTATACAGTGAGACACTGATAACTACACAGTGAGGCACTGATAACGGCAGAGTGAGTCACTGAGAATTGCAAAATAAGACACTTAAAACTACAGAGAGGCACTGATAACTGCACAGTGAGAAAGTGCAACTTGCAGTAAAACAATGAAAACTACACAGTGAGTCACTGAAAACTACACAGTGAGACAATGAGAACTACACAGTGAGACAATGAAAATGACACAATGAGACACTGAAAGCGACAGAGTGAGACACTGAAAACTACACAGTGAGACACAGAAAACTACACAGTGAGCCAGTGAAAACGACACAGTGAGACAATTAAAAGCGACAAAGTGAGAGACTGAAAACTACACAGTGAGAAACAGAAAACTACACAGTGAGACACTGAAATCTACACAGTGAGACAATGAAAACTACAAAGTGAGACACTGAAAACTATACAGTGAGACACTGAAAACTATACAGTGAGACAAAGTAAACTACACAGTGAGACACTGAAAACTACACAGTGTGACACTTAAAACGACATATTGAGACATTGAAAACTGCACAGTGAGACAATGAACACTACAAAGTGAGACACTGAAAACTACACAGTGAGACAATGAAAATGACACAGTGAGACACTGAAAGCGACATAGTGAGACACTGAAAACTACACAGTGAGACACAGAAAACTACACAGTGAGACACTGAAAACAAGAGTGTCACAATTCAAAGCGACATAGTGAGACACTGAAAACTACACAGTGAGAAACAGAAAACTACACAGTGAGACACTGAAATCTACACAGGGAGACAATGAAAATTACAAAGTGAGGTACTAAAAACTACACAGTGAGACACTGAAAACTACACAGTGAGACACTGAAAACGACATATTGAGACATTGAAAACTGCACAGTGAGACATGAACACTACACAGTGAGACAATGAAAACCATACAGTGAGACACTGAAAACTACACAGTAAAACAATGAAAACTACACAGTGAGGCATTGAAAAGTATACAGTCAGGCATTGAAAGCTACACAGTGAGAAAATGAAAACTACACAGTGAGACAATGAAAACTACACAGTGAGACACTGAAAACTACACAGTGAGACAATGAAAACTACACAGTGAGACACTGAAAACGACATGTTGAGAGACTGAAAACTGCACAGTGAGACAATGAACATTACACAGTGAGACAATGAAAACTACACAGTGAGACACTGAAAACTACACAGTGAGACAATGAAAACTAAAGAGTGAGACACTGAAAACGACACAGTGAGAAACTGAAAACAACACAGTGCAACAAGGAAAACTACACAGTGAGAAACTGAAAATTACACAGTGAGACACTGAAAACTATTCAGTGAGACAATGAAAACTACAAAGTGAGGTACTGAAAACTATACAGTGAGACACTGAAAACTGCACAGTGATACACTGAAGATGACATATTGAGACACTGAAAACTGAACAGTGAGACAATGAAAACTACACAGTGAGGCATTGAAAACTACACAGTGAGACAATGAAAACTACACAGTGAGACAATAAAAACTACACAGTGAGACACTGAAAACGACTTGTTGAGAGACTGAAAACTGCACAGTGAGACAATGAACACTACACAGTGAGACACTGAAAACTACACAGTGAGACAATGAAAACTAATCAGTGAGACAATGAAAACTACACAGTGAGACCCTGAAAACTACACAGTGAGACACAGAAAACTACACAGTGAGACATTGAAAACTACATAGTGAGACAATGAAAACTACACAGTGAGACAATGAAAACTACAAAGTGCGACAATGAAAAATAAACAGTGAGACACTGAAAAATACACAATGAGACACTGAAAACTACATAGTGAGACACTGAAAACTACATAGTGAGACACTGAAAACTACACAGT
This sequence comes from Isurus oxyrinchus, assembly GCA_026770705.1. Classification (NCBI taxonomy): domain Eukaryota; kingdom Metazoa; phylum Chordata; class Chondrichthyes; order Lamniformes; family Lamnidae; genus Isurus; species Isurus oxyrinchus. Next base: position 45,638 of record JANJGN010001173.1, read on the forward strand.
GAGACACTGAAAACGACACAGTCCAACAAAGAAAACTACACAGTGAGAAACTGAAAATTACACAGTGAGACACTGAAAACTATTCAGTGAGACAATGAAAACTAAATGTGAGGTACTGAAAACTATACAGTGAGACACTGAAAACTGCACAGTGATACACTGAAAATGACATATTGAGACACAGAAAACTGAACAGTGAGACAATGAACACTACACAGTGAGACAATGAAAACTACACAGTGAGGCATTGAAAACTACACAGTGAGACAATGAAAACTAAACAGTGAGACACTGAAAACTGCACAGTGTGACACCAAAAACTACACAATGAGACATTGGGAACTACACTGTGAGAAACTGAAAAGTGCACAGCGATCCATTGGGAAGTACAGAGTGAGACTGTGAAAACTGCACAGTGAGATACTGAAATCTACAGTGAGACACTGATAACTAAAAAGGGTGACACTGATAACGGCAGAGTGAGTCACTGAGAAGTGCATAATGAGACACTGAAAACTACAGAGAGGCACTGATAACTGCACAGAGAGAAAGTGCAAATGGCAGTGAAACACTGAAAACTACACAGTGAGACACTGAAAATGACTCAGTGAGACAATGAAAGTGACATAGTGAGACTCTGAAAACTACACAGTGAGATACAGAAAACTACACAGTTACACACTGAAAACTGCAAAGTGAAACATTGAAAACTATACAGTGAGACACTAAAATGTACGCATTGAAACAATGAAAACAACAAAGCGAGTTACTGAATACTTCACAGTGAGACATTGAAAACTACACAGTGAGAGAATGAAAACTACACAGTTAGACAATGAAAAATAAACCGTGAGTCACTGAAAAAGAAACAATGAGACACTGAAAACTACAGAGTGAGATACTGAAAGCTACAGAATGAGACACTGAAAACTACATGGTGAGACACTGAAAACGACATAGTGAGACACTGAAAACGACAGAGTGAGAAACTGAAAACAACACAGTGCAACAAGGAAAACTACACAGTGAGAAACTGAAAATTACACAGTGAGACACTGAAAACTATTCAGTGAGACAATGAAAACTACAAAGTGAGGTACAGAAAACTATACAGTGAGACACTGAAAACTGCACAGTGATACACTGAAAATGACATATTGAGACACTGAAAACTGAACAGTGAGACAATGAAAACTACACAGTGAGGCATTGAAAACTACACAGTGAGACAATGAAAACTACACAGTGAGACAATGAAAACTACACAGTGAAGCATTGAAAATTACACAGTGAGACACAGAAAAATACACAGTGAGACAATGAAAACAACAGTGAGACACTGAACACGATACAGTGAGACAATGAATAATACACAGTGAGACCCTGAAAACGAAACAGTGAGACATTGAATGCGACATAGTGAGACACTGAAAACAGCACAGTGAGACACTGAAAAATACACAGTGAGAAACTGAAAACTACACAGCGAGACACTGAAAACCACACAGTGAAACAATGAAAACTACAAAGCGAGGTACTGAATACTTCACAGTGAGACAATGAAAACTACACAGTGAAAGATTGAAAACTACACAGTGAGAAACTAAAATCTACACAGTGGGACACTGAAAACTACACAATGAGAGAATGAAAACTACACAGTGAGATACTGAAAACTACACAGTGAGACAGTGAAACTACACAGTTAGACACTGAAAACTGCACAGTGAGACACTAAAAACAACACAATGAGACATTGGGAACTACACTGAGAGACACTGAAAACTATACAGTGAGACACTGATAACTACACAGTGAGGCACTGATAACGGCAGAGTGAGTCACTGAGAATTGCAAAATAAGACACTTAAAACTACAGAGAGGCACTGATAACTGCACAGTGAGAAAGTGCAACTTGCAGTAAAACAATGAAAACTACACAGTGAGTCACTGAAAACTACACAGTGAGACAATGAGAACTACACAGTGAGACAATGAAAATGACACAATGAGACACTGAAAGCGACAGAGTGAGACACTGAAAACTACACAGTGAGACACAGAAAACTACACAGTGAGCCAGTGAAAACGACACAGTGAGACAATTAAAAGCGACAAAGTGAGAGACTGAAAACTACACAGTGAGAAACAGAAAACTACACAGTGAGACACTGAAATCTACACAGTGAGACAATGAAAACTACAAAGTGAGACACTGAAAACTATACAGTGAGACACTGAAAACTATACAGTGAGACAAAGTAAACTACACAGTGAGACACTGAAAACTACACAGTGTGACACTTAAAACGACATATTGAGACATTGAAAACTGCACAGTGAGACAATGAACACTACAAAGTGAGACACTGAAAACTACACAGTGAGACAATGAAAATGACACAGTGAGACACTGAAAGCGACATAGTGAGACACTGAAAACTACACAGTGAGACACAGAAAACTACACAGTGAGACACTGAAAACAACAGTGTCACAATTCAAAGCGACATAGTGAGACACTGAAAACTACACAGTGAGAAACAGAAAACTACACAGTGAGACACTGAAATCTACACAGGGAGACAATGAAAATTACAAAGTGAGGTACTAAAAACTACACAGTGAGACACTGAAAACTACACAGTGAGACACTGAAAACGACATATTGAGACATTGAAAACTGCACAGTGAGACATGAACACTACACAGTGAGACAATGAAAACCATACAGTGAGACACTGAAAACTACACAGTAAAACAATGAAAACTACACAGTGAGGCATTGAAAGCTACACAGTGAGAAAATGAAAACTACACAGTGAGACAATGAAAACTACACAGAGAGACACTGAAAACTACACAATGAGACACTGAAAACTACACAGTGAGACAATGAAAACTACACAGTGAGACACTGAAAACGACATGTTGAGAGACTGAAAACTGCACAGTGAGACAATGAACATTACACAGTGAGACAATGAAAACTACACATTGAGACACTTAAAACTACACAGTGAGACAATGAAAACTAAAGATTGAGACAATGAAAACTACACAGTGAGACCCTGAAAACTACACAGTGAGACACAGAAAACTACACAGTGAGACATTGAAAATGACATAGTGAGACATTGAAAACTACACAGTAAGACATTGAAAACTACATAGTGAGACAATGAAAACTACACTGTGAGACAATGAAAACTACAAAGTGCGACAATGAAAAATAAACAGTGAGACACTGAAAAATACACAATGGGACACTGAAAACTACATAGTGAGACACTGAAAACTACACAGTGAGACAATGAAAACTACACAGTGCAACAATGAAAAATAAACAGTGAGACTCTGAAAACTACATAGTGATGCACTGAAAATGACACAGTGCGAAAAGGAAAACTACACAGTGAGAAACTGAAAATTACACAGTGAGACACTGAAAACTTTTCAGTGAGACAATGAAAACTACAATGTGAGGTACTGAAAACTATACAGTGAGACACTGAAAACGACACAGTGCAACAAGGAAAACTACACAGTGAGAAACTTAAAATTACACAGTGAGACACAAAACTATTCAGTGAGACAATGAAAACTACAATGTGAGATACTGAAAACTATACTGTGAGACACTGAAAACTGCACAGTGATACACTGAAAATGACATATTGAGACACAGAAAACTGAACAGTGAGACAATGAACACTACATAGTGAGACAATGAAAACTGCACAGCGAGGCATTGAAAACTAAACAGTGAGACACTGAAAACTGCACAGTGCGACACCAAAAACTACACAATGAGACATTGGGAACTACACTGTGAGAAACTGAAAAGTGCACCGCGAGCCATTGGGAAGTACACAGTGAGACTGTGAAAATTACACAATCTGACACTGAAATCTACAGTGAGACACTGATAACTAAAAAGGGAGACACTGAGAACGGCAGAGTGAGTCACTGAGAACTGCATAATGAGACACTGAAAACTACAGAGAGGCACTGATAACTGCACAGAGAGAAAGTGCAAATGGCAGTGAAACACTGAAAACTACACAGTGAGACACTGAAAACTACACAGTGAGAAACTAAAAACGACACAGTGAGACAATGAAAACTACAAAGTGAGGTACTGAAAACTACACAGTGAGACACAGAAAACTACGCAGAGACACTGAAAACGACACAGTGAGACACTGAAAACTGCACAGTGAGAAATGAAAGCGAAATAGTGAGACACTGAAAACTACACAGTGAGAAACAGAAAACTACACAGTGACACACTGAAAACTACAATGCGAGGTACTGAATACTACACAGTGAGACACTGAAAACTACACAGTGAGACACTGAAAAAGACACAGTGGAACAAGGAAAAATACACAGTGAGAAACTGAAAATTACACAGTGAGACACTGAAAACTATTCAGTGAGACAATGAAAATTACAATGTGAGGTACTGAAAACTATACAGTGAGACACTGAAAACTGCACAGTGATACACTGAAAATGACATGTTGAGACACTGAAAACTGAACAGTGAGACAATGAACACTACACAGTAGACAATGAAAACTACACAGTGAGACAATGAAAACTACACCGTGAGACATTGAAAACTACAAAGTGCGACAATGAAAACTAAACAGTGAGACAATGAAAACTACAGTGAGGCATTGAAAACTAAACAGTGAGACAATGAAAACTAAACAGTGAGACCCTGAAAACTACACAGTGAGACCCTGAAAACTAAACAGTGAGACAATGAAAACTACACAGTGAGACAATGAAAACTACACAGTGAGGCATTGAAAACTAAACAGTGAGACAATGAAAACTACACAGTGAGACCCTGAAAACTGCACAGTGAGAAACTGAAAATTACACAGTGAGACACTGAAAACTATTCAGTGAGACAATGAAAACTACAATGTGAGGTACTGAAAAATATACAGTGAGACACTGAAAACTGCACAGTGATACACTGAAAATGACATATTGAGATACTGAAAACTGAACAGTGAGACAATGAACACTACACAGTGAGAGAATGAAAACTACACAGTGAGACAATGAAAACTACACAGGGAGAAACTGAAAACTACACAGTGAGACAATGAAAACTACACAGTGAGGCATTGAAAACTACACAGTGAGACAATGAAAACTACTCAGTAAGGCACTGAAAACTACACAGTGAGACACTGAAAACTACACAGTGAGACACTGAAACTACACAGTTAGACACTGAAAACTGCACAGTGAGAAATTAAAAACTACACACCGAGACATTGGGAACTAGACTGTGAGAAACTGAAAAGTGCACAGCGAGACATTGGGAAGTACACAGTGAAACAATGAAAACTACACAGTGAGACACTGAAAACTACACAGTGAGACACAGAAAATTACACAGTAAAACAATGAAAACTGCAAAGTGAGGTACTGAGTACTTCACAGTGAGACACTGAAAACTACACAGTGAGATATTGGGAAATCCACTGTGAGAAACTGAAAAGTGCACAGCGATACATTGGGAACTAAACAGTGAGACACTGAAAACTACACAGTGAGACAATGAGAAATACACTGTGAGAAACTGAAAAGTGCACAGCGATACATTGGGAACTACACAGTGAGACACTGAAAACAACACAGTAAGACACTGAAAACTACACAGTGAGACACAGAAAATTACACAGTGAAACAATGAAAACTACAAAGCGAGGTACTGAATACTTCACAGTGAGACACTGAAAACTAAAGAGTGAGATATTGGGAAATCCACTGTGAGAAACTGAAAAGTGCACTGCGATACATTGGCAACTACACAGTGAGACACTGAAAACTACACAGAGAGGCACTGATAACTACACAGTGAGGCACTGATAACGGCAGAGTGAGTCACTGAGAATTGCAAAATAAGACACTTAAAACTACAGAGAGGCACTGATAACTGCACAGTGAGAAAGTGCAACTTGCAGTAAAACAATGAAAACTACACAGTGAGTCACTGAAAACTACACAGTGAGACAATGAGAACTACACAGTGAGACAATGAAAATGACACAATGAGACACTGAAAGCGACAGAGTGAGACACTGAAAACTACACAGTGAGACACAGAAAACTACACAGTGAGCCAGTGAAAACGACACAGTGAGACAATTAAAAGCGACAAAGTGAGAGACTGAAAACTACACAGTGAGAAACAGAAAACTACACAGTGAGACACTGAAATCTACACAGTGAGACAATGAAAACTACAAAGTGAGACACTGAAAACTATACAGTGAGACACTGAAAACTATACAGTGAGACAAAGTAAACTACACAGTGAGACACTGAAAACTACACAGTGTGACACTTAAAACGACATATTGAGACATTGAAAACTGCACAGTGAGACAATGAACACTACAAAGTGAGACACTGAAAACTACACAGTGAGACAATGAAAATGACACAGTGAGACACTGAAAGCGACATAGTGAGACACTGAAAACTACACAGTGAGACACAGAAAACTACACAGTGAGACACTGAAAACAACAGTGTCACAATTCAAAGCGACATAGTGAGACACTGAAAACTACACAGTGAGAAACAGAAAACTACACAGTGAGACACTGAAATCTACACAGGGAGACAATGAAAATTACAAAGTGAGGTACTAAAAACTACACAGTGAGACACTGAAAACTACACAGTGAGACACTGAAAACGACATATTGAGACATTGAAAACTGCACAGTGAGACATGAACACTACACAGTGAGACAATGAAAACCATACAGTGAGACACTGAAAACTACACAGTAAAACAATGAAAACTACACAGTGAGGCATTGAAAGCTACACAGTGAGAAAATGAAAACTACACAGTGAGACAATGAAAACTACACAGAGAGACACTGAAAACTACACAATGAGACACTGAAAACTACACAGTGAGACAATGAAAACTACACAGTGAGACACTGAAAACGACATGTTGAGAGACTGAAAACTGCACAGTGAGACAATGAACATTACACAGTGAGACAATGAAAACTACACATTGAGACACTTAAAACTACACAGTGAGACAATGAAAACTAAAGATTGAGACAATGAAAACTACACAGTGAGACCCTGAAAACTACACAGTGAGACACAGAAAACTACACAGTGAGACATTGAAAATGACATAGTGAGACATTGAAAACTACACAGTAAGACATTGAAAACTACATAGTGAGACAATGAAAACTACACTGTGAGACAATGAAAACTACAAAGTGCGACAATGAAAAATAAACAGTGAGACACTGAAAAATACACAATGGGACACTGAAAACTACATAGTGAGACACTGAAAACTACACAGTGAGACAATGAAAACTACACAGTGCAACAATGAAAAATAAACAGTGAGACTCTGAAAACTACATAGTGATGCACTGAAAATGACACAGTGCGAAAAGGAAAACTACACAGTGAGAAACTGAAAATTACACAGTGAGACACTGAAAACTTTTCAGTGAGACAATGAAAACTACAATGTGAGGTACTGAAAACTATACAGTGAGACACTGAAAACGACACAGTGCAACAAGGAAAACTACACAGTGAGAAACTTAAAATTACACAGTGAGACACAAAACTATTCAGTGAGACAATGAAAACTACAATGTGAGATACTGAAAACTATACTGTGAGACACTGAAAACTGCACAGTGATACACTGAAAATGACATATTGAGACACAGAAAACTGAACAGTGAGACAATGAACACTACATAGTGAGACAATGAAAACTGCACAGCGAGGCATTGAAAACTAAACAGTGAGACACTGAAAACTGCACAGTGCGACACCAAAAACTACACAATGAGACATTGGGAACTACACTGTGAGAAACTGAAAAGTGCACCGCGAGCCATTGGGAAGTACACAGTGAGACTGTGAAAATTACACAATCTGACACTGAAATCTACAGTGAGACACTGATAACTAAAAAGGGAGACACTGAGAACGGCAGAGTGAGTCACTGAGAACTGCATAATGAGACACTGAAAACTACAGAGAGGCACTGATAACTGCACAGAGAGAAAGTGCAAATGGCAGTGAAACACTGAAAACTACACAGTGAGACACTGAAAACTACACAGTGAGAAACTAAAAACGACACAGTGAGACAATGAAAACTACAAAGTGAGGTACTGAAAACTACACAGTGAGACACAGAAAACTACGCAGAGACACTGAAAACGACACAGTGAGACACTGAAAACTGCACAGTGAGAAATGAAAGCGAAATAGTGAGACACTGAAAACTACACAGTGAGAAACAGAAAACTACACAGTGACACACTGAAAACTACAATGCGAGGTACTGAATACTACACAGTGAGACACTGAAAACTACACAGTGAGACACTGAAAAAGACACAGTGGAACAAGGAAAAATACACAGTGAGAAACTGAAAATTACACAGTGAGACACTGAAAACTATTCAGTGAGACAATGAAAATTACAATGTGAGGTACTGAAAACTATACAGTGAGACACTGAAAACTGCACAGTGATACACTGAAAATGACATGTTGAGACACTGAAAACTGAACAGTGAGACAATGAACACTACACAGTAGACAATGAAAACTACACAGTGAGACAATGAAAACTACACCGTGAGACATTGAAAACTACAAAGTGCGACAATGAAAACTAAACAGTGAGACAATGAAAACTACAGTGAGGCATTGAAAACTAAACAGTGAGACAATGAAAACTAAACAGTGAGACCCTGAAAACTACACAGTGAGACCCTGAAAACTAAACAGTGAGACAATGAAAACTACACAGTGAGACAATGAAAACTACACAGTGAGGCATTGAAAACTAAACAGTGAGACAATGAAAACTACACAGTGAGACCCTGAAAACTGCACAGTGAGAAACTGAAAATTACACAGTGAGACACTGAAAACTATTCAGTGAGACAATGAAAACTACAATGTGAGGTACTGAAAAATATACAGTGAGACACTGAAAACTGCACAGTGATACACTGAAAATGACATATTGAGATACTGAAAACTGAACAGTGAGACAATGAACACTACACAGTGAGAGAATGAAAACTACACAGTGAGACAATGAAAACTACACAGGGAGAAACTGAAAACTACACAGTGAGACAATGAAAACTACACAGTGAGGCATTGAAAACTACACAGTGAGACAATGAAAACTACTCAGTAAGGCACTGAAAACTACACAGTGAGACACTGAAAACTACACAGTGAGACACTGAAACTACACAGTTAGACACTGAAAACTGCACAGTGAGAAATTAAAAACTACACACCGAGACATTGGGAACTAGACTGTGAGAAACTGAAAAGTGCACAGCGAGACATTGGGAAGTACACAGTGAAACAATGAAAACTACACAGTGAGACACTGAAAACTACACAGTGAGACACAGAAAATTACACAGTAAAACAATGAAAACTGCAAAGTGAGGTACTGAGTACTTCACAGTGAGACACTGAAAACTACACAGTGAGATATTGGGAAATCCACTGTGAGAAACTGAAAAGTGCACAGCGATACATTGGGAACTAAACAGTGAGACACTGAAAACTACACAGTGAGACAATGAGAAATACACTGTGAGAAACTGAAAAGTGCACAGCGATACATTGGGAACTACACAGTGAGACACTGAAAACAACACAGTAAGACACTGAAAACTACACAGTGAGACACAGAAAATTACACAGTGAAACAATGAAAACTACAAAGCGAGGTACTGAATACTTCACAGTGAGACACTGAAAACTAAAGAGTGAGATATTGGGAAATCCACTGTGAGAAACTGAAAAGTGCACTGCGATACATTGGCAACTACACAGTGAGACACTGAAAACTACACAGAGAGGCACTGATAACTGCACAGTGAGAAAGTGCAAATTGCAGTGAAACAATGAAAACTACACAGTGAGACACTGAAAACTAAACAGTGAGAAAGTGTAAATTGCAGTGAAACAATGAAAACTACACAGTGAGACACTGAAAACTACACAGTGAGACAATGAGAAATACACTGTGAAGATCTGAAAAGTGCACAGCGATACATTGGGAACTACAGAGTGAGACACTGAAAACTACACAGTGAGACAATGAGAAATACACTGTGAGAAACTGAAAAGTGCACTGCGATACATTGGGAACTCCACAGTGAGACACTGAAAACTACACAGTGAGAGACTGAAAACTATACAGTGAGACACTGATAACGGCAGAGTGAGTCACTGAGAATTGCATAATGAGACACTTACAACTAAAGTGAGGCACTGATTAATGCACAGTGAGAAAGTGCAACTTGCAGTAAAACAATGAAAACTACACAGTGAGACACTGAAAACTACACAGTGAGACAATGAAAATGACACAGTGAGACACTGAAAGCGACATAGTGAGACACTGAAAACTACACAGTGAGACACAGAAAACTACACAGTGAGACACAGAAAACTACACAGTGAGACACTGAAATCTACACAGGGAAACAATGAAAATTACAAAGTGAGGTACTAAAAACTATACAGTGAGACACTGAAAACTATACCAGTGAGACAAAGTAAACTACACAGTGAGACACTGAAAACGACATATTGAGACATTGAAAACTGCACAGTGAGACAAAGAACACTACACAGTGAGGCATTGAAAACTAAACAGTGCGACAATGAAAACTACACAGTGAGACAATGAAAACTACACAGTGAGGCATTGAAAACTAAACAGTGAGACAATGAAAACTACACAGTGAGACCCTGAAAACTACACAGTGAGACACTGAAAACGACACAGTGGAACAAGGAAAACTACACAGTGAGAAACTGAAAATTACACAGTGAGACACTGAAAACTATACAGTGAGACACTGAAAACTGCACAGTGATACACTGAAAATGACATATTGAGATACTGAAAACTGAACAGTGAGAGAATGAAAACTACACAGTGAGACAATGAAAACTACACAGGGAGAAACTGAAAACTACACAGTGAGACAATGAAAACTACACTGTGAGGCATTGAAAACTACACAGTGAGACAAGAAAACTACTCAGCAAGGCACTGAAAACTACACAGTGAGACACTGAAAACTACACAGTGAGACACTGAAACTACACAGTTAGACACTGAAAACCGCACAGTGAGAAATTAAAAACTACACAATGAGACATTGGGAGCTAGACTGTGAGAAACTGAAAAGTGAACAGCGAGACATTGGGAAGTACACAGTGAAACAATGAAAACTACACAGTGAGACACTGAAAACTACACAGTGAGACACAGAAAATTACACAGTAAAACAATGAAAACTACAAAGCGAGGTACTGAGTACTTCACAGTGAGACACTGAAAACTACACAGTGAGATATTGGGAAATCCACTGTGAGAAACTGAAAAGTGCACAGCGATACATTGGGAACTAAGCAGTGAGACACTGAAAACTACACAGTGAGACACTGAAAACTACACAGTGAGACAATGAGAAATACACTGTGAAGAACTGAAAAGTGCACAGCGATACATTGGGAACTACAGAGTGAGACACTGAAAACTACACAGTGAGACACTGAAAACTATACAGTGAGACACTGATAATTACACAGTGAGACATTGATAACGGCAGAGTGAGTCACTGAGAATTGCATAATGAGACACTTAGAACTACAGAGAGGCACTGAAAACTGCACAGTGAGAAAGTGCAACTTGCAGTAAAACAATGAAAACTACACAGTGAGTCACTGAAAACTACACAGTGAGACAATGAGAACTACACAGTGAGACAATGAAAATGACACAGTGAGACACTGAAAGCGACATAGTGAGACACTGAAAACTACACAGCGAGACACAGAAAACTACACAGTGAGCCACTGAAAACAACACAGTGAGACAATTAAAAGCGACATAGTGAGAGACTGAAAACTACACAGTGAGAAGCAGAAAATTACACAGTGAGACACTGAAATCTACACAGTGAGACAATGAAAACTACAAAGTGAGACACTGAAAACTATACAGTGAGACACTGAAAACTATACAGTGAGACAAAGTAAACTACACAGTGAGACACTGAAAACTACACAGTGAGACACTGAAAACGACATATTGAGACATTGAAAACTGTACAGTGAGACAATGAACACTGCACAGTGTGACAATGAAAACTACAAAGTGAGACAATGAAACCTACACAGTGAGACAATGAAAACTACACAGTGAGGCTCTGAAAACTACACAGTGCGACAATGAAAAATACAGAGTGAGACACTGAAAAATACACAATGAGACACTGAAAACTACACAGTGAGATTATGAAAACTACAGAATGAGACACTGAAAACTACATAATGAGACACTGAAAACGACATAGTGAGACACTGAAAACTACACAGTGAGACACTCAAAATGACGCAGTGCCACAGGGAAAAGTACAGACTGAGAAACTGAATATTACACAGTGAGACACTGAAAACTATTCAGTGAGACAATGAAAACTACAATGTGAGGTACTGAAAACTATACAGTGAGACACTGAAAACTGCAAGTGATACATTGAAAATGACATATTGAGACACAGAAAATGGAACAGTGAGTCAATGAACACTACACAGTGAGACAATGAAAACTACACAGTGAGGCATTGAAAACTGCACAGTGAGACAATGAAAACTAAACAGTGAGACACTGAAAACTGCACAGTACGACACCAAAAACTACACAATGAGACACTGGGAACTACACTGTGAGAAACTGAAAAGAGCACAGCGAGCCATTGGGAAGTACACAGTGAGACTGTAAAAACTACACAATGAGAGACTGAAATCTACAGTGAGACACTGATAACTACAAAGTGAGACACTCATAATGGCAGAGTGAGTCAATGAGAACTGCATAATGAGACACTGAAAACTACAGAGAGGCACTGATAACTGCACAGAGAGAAAGTGCAAATGGCAGTGAAACACTGAAAACTACACAGTGAGACACTGAAAACTACACAGTGAGACATTGAAAACTACACAGTGAGAAACTAAAAACTACACAGTGAGACAATGAAAACTACAAAGCGAGGTACTGAAAACTACACAGTGAGACACTGAAAACTACGCAGTGAGACACTGAAAACGACACATTGAGACAATGAAAGCGACATAGTGAGACACAGAAAACTACACAGTGAGAAACAGAAAACTACACATTGACACACTGAAAACTGCACAGTGAGACACTGAAAACAACACAGTGAGACACTAAAAACGACACAGTGAGAAAATGAAAACTACAAAGCGAGGTACTGAAAACTTCACAGTAAGACAATGAAAACTACACAGTGAGACAATGAAAATGACACAGTGAAGCACTGAAAGCGACATAGTGAGATACTGAAAACTACACATGGGACACAGAAAACTACACAGTGACACACTGGAAACTGCACAGTGAGACACTGAAAACTACACAGTGAGACAATGAAAACTACACAATGAGACACTAAAAACTACACGGTGAGACAATGGGAACAACACAGTGAGAAACTGAATAGTGCACAGCGGCACTTTAGGAACTACACAGTGAGACAATCAAAACTACACAATGAGACACTGAAAACGACAGTGAGACAATGAAAGTGACACAGTGAGACAGTGAAAACTACACAGTGAGATACAGAAAACTACACAGTTACACACTGAAAACTGCAAAGTGAAACATTGAAAACTATACAGTGAGACACTAAAAACTATGCAGTGAGACAATGAAAACTACAAAGCGAGTTACTGAAAACTACACAGTGAGACACTGTAAACTACACAGTGAGACACTAAACACAAGACAGTGAAACAATGAAACTACAAAGCGAGGCACTGAAAACTACAAAGTGAGACACTGAAAGCTACACTTTGAGAAACTGAAAAATGCACAGTGAGACAATGAAAACAACAGTGAGACACTGAAAACGACACAGTGAGACAATGAATAATACACAGTGAGACCCTGAAAACGAAACAGTGAGACACTGAATGCGACATAGTGAGACACTGAAAACTACACAGTGAGACAATGAAAACGACAAAGCGAGATACTGAAAACTACACAGCGAGACACTGAAAACCTCACAGTGAAACAATGAAAACTTCAAAGAGAGGTACTGAAAACTTCACAGTGAGACAATGAAAACTACACAGTGAGAAATTGAAAACTACACAGTGCGACACAGAAAATTAACAGTGACACACTGAAAACTACACACTGAGACACTGAAAACTACACAGTGAGACAATGAAACTACACAGTGAGACACTGAAAACTGCACAGTGAGACACTAAAAACTATACAATGAGACATTGGGAACTACACTGTGAGAAACTGAAAAGTGCACAGCGAGACATTGGGAAGTACACAGTGAAACAATGAAAACTACACAGTGAGACACTGAAAACTACACAGTGAGACAATGAGAAATACACTGCGAGAAACTGAAAAGTGCACTGCGATACATTGGGACTACACAGTGAGACACTGAAAACTACACAGAGAGGCATTGATAACTGCACAGTGAGAAAGTGGAAATTGCAGTGAAACAATGAAAACTACACAGTGAGACACTGAAAACTAAACACTGAGAAAGTGCAAATTGCAGTGAAACAATGAAAACTACACAGTGAGACACTGAAAACTACACAGTGAGACAATGAGAAATACACTGTGAAGAACTGAAAAGTGCACATCGATACATTGGGAACTACAGAGTGAGACACTGAAAATCACACAGAGAGGCACTGATAACTGCACAGTGAGAAAGTGCAAATTGCAGTGAAACAATGAGAACTACACAGTGAGATACTGAAAACTACACATTGAGACATTGGGAAATCCATTGTGAGAAACTGAAAAGTGCACAGCGATACATTGGGAACTACACAGTGAGACACTGAAAACTACACAGTGAGACACTGCAAACTACAGAGTGAGACTTTGGGAAATCCACTGTGAGAAACTGAAAAGTGCATAGCGATACATTGGGAACTACACAGTGAGAAACTGAAAACTACATAGTGAGACATTGAAAACTGTACAGTGAGACACCGTTACCTACATAGTGAGACACTGATAACGGCAGAGTGAGTCACTGAGAATTGCATAATGAGACACTTAAAACTACAGAGAGGCACTGATTACTGCACAGTGAGAAAGTGCAACTTGCAGTAAAACAATGAAAACTACACAGTGAGACACTGAAAACTACACAGTGAGACACAGAAAACAACACAGTGAGCCACTGAAAATGACAGTGAGACAATTCAAAGCGATATAGTGAGACACTGAAAACTACACAGTGAGAAACAGAAAACTACACAGTGAGACAATGAAATCTACACAGTGAGACAATGAAAACTACAAAGTGAGGTACTGAAAACTATACAGTGAGACAAAGTAAGCTACACAGTGAGACACTGAAAACTACACAGTGAGACAATGAGAATGACACAGTGAAGCAATGAAAATGACACAGTGAGACACTGAAAGCGACATAGTGAGACACTGAAAACTACACAGTGAGACACAGAAAACAACACAGTGAGCCACTGAAAACGACAGTGAGACAATTCAAAGTGATATAGTGAGACACTGAAAACTACACAGTGAGAAACAGAAAACTACACAGTGAGTCAATGAAATCTACACAGTGAGACAATGAAAACTACAAAGTGAGGTACTGAAAACTATACAGTGAGACACTGAAAACTATACAGTGAGACAAAGTAAGCTACACAGTGAGACACTGAAAACGACATATTGAGACATTGAAAAATGCACAGTGAGACAATGAACACTACACAGTGAGAAAATGAAAACTACACAGTGAGACAATGAAAACTACACAGCGAGGCATTGAAAACTACTCAGTGAGACAATGAAAGATAAACAGTGAGACAATGAAAACTACAAAGTGAGAGACTGAAAACTACACAGTGAGACAATGAAAACTACACAGTGAGACACAGAAAATGACATATTGAGACAGTGAAAACTGCACAGTGAGACAATGAACACTACAAAGTGAGACAATGAAAACTATACAGTGAGATACTGAAAACTACACACTTAATGAAAACTACACAGTGAGACAATGAAAACTACACAGTGAGGCATTGAAAACTATACAGTGAGATAATGAAAACTAAACAGTGAGACAATGAAAACTACACAGTGAGACCCTGAAAACTACACAGTGAGACACTGAAAACTACTCAGTGAGACATTGAAAATGACATAGTGAAACACTGGAAACGACACAGTGAGACACTGAATTCGAAATAGTGAGGCATTGAAAACAAAACAGTGAAGACAATGAAAACTACACAGTGAGACACTGGAAACTACGCAGTGAGACACTGAAAACGACATAGTGAGCCACTGAAAACTACACAGTGAGACACTGAAAACGACACAGAGCGACAAGGAAAACTACACTGTGAGAAAATGAAAATTACACAGTGAGACACTGAAAAATATTTAGTGAGACAATGAAAACTACAATGTGAGGTACTGAAAACTATACAGTGAGACACTGAAAACTGCACAGTGATACTCAGATAATGGCATATTGAGACACAGAAAACTGGACAGTGAGACAATGAACACTACACAGTGAGAAAATGAAAACTACACAGTGAGACAATGAAAACTACACAGCGAGGCATTGAAAACTACTCAGTGAGACAATGAAAGATAAACAGTGAGATAATGAAAACTACAAAGTGAGAGACTGAAAACTACACAGTGAGACAATGAAAACTACACAGTGAGACACAGAAAATGACATATTGAGACAGTGAAAACTGCACAGTGAGACAATGAACACTACAAAGTGAGACAATGAAAACTATACAGTGAGACACTGAAAACTACACACTTAATGAAAACTACACAGTGAGACAATGAAAACTACACAGTGAGGCATTGAAAACTATACAGTGAGACAATGAAAACTAAACAGTGAGACAATGAAAACTACACAGTGAGACCCTGAAAACTACACAGTGAGACACTGAAAACTACACAGTGAGACATTGAAAATGACATAGTGAAACACTGGAAACGACACAGTGAGACACTGAATTCGAAATAGTGAGGCATTGAAAACAAAACAGTGAGACAATGAAAACTACACAGTGAGACACTGCAAACTACGCAGTGAGACACTGAAAACGACATAGTGAGCCACTGAAAACTACACAGTGAGACACTGAAAACGACACAGAGCGACAAGGAAAACTACACTGTGAGAAAATGAAAATTACACAGTGAGACACTGAAAAATATTGAGTGAGACAATGAAAACTACAATGTGAGGTACTGAAAACTATACAGTGAGACACTGAAAACTGCACAGTGATACTCAGATAATGGCATATTGAGACACAGAAAACTGGACAGTGAGACAATGAACACTACACAGTGAGACAATGAAAACGACACAGTGAGGCATTGAAAACAACACAGTGAGACAATGAAAACTACACAGTGAGGCATTGAAAACTACACAGGGAGACAATGAAAACTACACAGTAAGGCACTGAAAACTAAACAGTGAGGCATTGGAAACTAAACAGTGAGACAATGAACACTACACAGTGAGACAATGAAAACTACACAGTGAGACACTGAAAACTACACAGTGAGACAATGAAAACTACACAGTGAGGCATTGAAAACTACACAGTGAGGCATTGAAAACTACACAGTGAGGCATTGAAAACTACACAGTGAGACAATGAAAACTATACAGTGAGACAATGAAAACTACACAGTGAGGCATTGAAAACTACACAGTGAGACAATGAAAACTAAACAGTGAGACAATGAAAACTACACAGTGAGGCATTGAAAACTACACAGTGAGACACTGAAAACTACACAGTGAGACAATGAAAATGACACAGTGAGACATTGAAAGCGACATAGTGAGACACTGAAAACTACACAGTGAGAAACAGAAAACTACACAGTGAGACAATGAAAACTACACAGCGAGGCATTGAAAACTACTCAGTGAGACAATGAAAGCAAAACAGTGAGACAATGAAAACTTCACAGTGAGACCCTGAAAACTACACAGTGAGACACTGAAAACTACACATTGAGACATTGAAAACGACATAGTGAAACAATGTAAACGACACAGTGAGACACTGATTTCGACATAGTGAGACATTGAAAACTACACAGTGAGACAATGAAAACTACACAGTGAGTCAATGAAAACTACAGAGTGAGACACTGAAAACGACACAGTGAAACACTGAAAACTACACAGTGAGACAATGAAAACTACACAGTGAGACAATGAAAAATACACAGTGAGACACTGAAAAGACATATTGAGACAGTGAAAACTGCACAGTGAGACAATGAACACTACAAAGTGAGACAATGAAAACTACACAGTGAGTCACTGAAAACTACACAGTGAGACAATGAAAACTACACAGTTAGACAATGAAAATGACACAGTGAGACACTGAAAGCGACATAGTGAGACACTGAAAACTACACAGTGAGACACGGAAAACGACATATTGAGACATTGAAAACTGCACAGTGAGACAATGAAAACTACACAGTGAGACAATGAAAACTACACAGTGAGACACTGAAAACGACATAGTGAGACACTGAAAACTACACAGTGAGACACTCAAAACGACGCAGTGCCACAGGGAAAAGTACAGACTGAGAAACTGAATATTACACAGTGAGACACTGAAAACTATTCAGTGAGACAATGAAAACTACAATGTGAGGTACTGAAAACTATACAGTGAGACACTGAAAACTGCAAGTGATACATTGAAAATGAAATATTGAGACACAGAAAACGGAACAGTGAGTCAATGAACACTACACAGTGAGACAATGAAAACTACACAGTGAGGCATTGAAAACTACACAGTGAGACAATGAAAACTAAACAGTGAGACACTGAAAACTGCACAGTACGACACCAAAAACTACACAATGAGACATTGGGAACTACACTGTGAGAAACTGAAAAGAGCACAGCGAGCCATTGGGAAGTACACAGTGAGAATGTGAAAACTACACAATGAGAGACTGAAATCTACAGTAAGACACTGATAACTACAAAGTGAGACACTCATAATGGCAGAGTGAGTCAATGAGAACTGCATAATGAGACACTGAAAACTACAGAGAGGCACTGATAACTGCACAGAGAGAAAGTGCAAATGGCAGTGAAACACTGAAAACTACACAGTGAGACACTGAAAACTACACAGTGAGACATTGAAAACTACACAGTGAGAAACTAAAAACTACACAGTGAGACAATGAAAACTACAAAGCGAGGTACTGAAAACTACACAGTGAGACACTGAAAACTACGCAGTGAGACACTGAAAACGACACATTGAGACAATGAAAGCGACTTAGTGAGACACAGAAAACTACACAGTGAGAAACAGAAAACTACACATTGACACACTGAAAACTGCACAGTGAGACACTGAAAACAACACAGTGAGACACTAAAAACGACACAGTGAGAAAATGAAAACTACAAAGCGAGGTACTGAAAACTTCACAGTAAGACAATGAAAACTACACAGTGAGACAATGAAAATGACACAGTGAAGCACTGAAAGCGACATAGTGATATACTGAAAACTACACATGGGACACTGAAAACTGCAAAGTGAAACATTGAAAACTATACAGTGAGACACTAAAAACTATGCAGTGAGACAATGAAAACTACAAAGCGAGTTACTGAAAACTACACAGTGAGACACTGTAAACTACACAGTGAGACACTAAACACAAGACAGTGAAACAATGAAACTACAAAGCGAGGCACTGAAAACTACAAAGTGAGACACTGAAAGCTACACTTTGAGAAACTGAAAAATGCACAGTGAGACAATGAAAACAACAGTGAGACACTGAAAACGACACAGTGAGACAATGAATAATACACAGTGAGACCCTGAAAACGAAACAGTGAGACACTGAATGCGACATAGTGAGACACTGAAAACTACACAGTGAGACAATGAAAACGACAAAGCGAGGTACTGAAAACTACACAGCGAGACACTGAAAACCTCACAGTGAAACAATGAAAACTTCAAAGAGAGGTACTGAAAACTTCACAGTGAGACAATGAAAACTACACAGTGAGAAATTGAAAACTACACAGTGCGACACAGAAAATTAACAGTGACACACTGAAAACTACACACTGAGACACTGAAAACTACACAGTGAGACAATGAAACTACACAGTGAGACACTGAAAACTGCACAGTGAGACACTAAAAACTATACAATGAGACATTGGGAACTACACTGTGAGAAACTGAAAAGTGCACAGCGAGACATTGGGAAGTACACAGTGAAACAATGAAAACTACACAGTGAGACACTGAAAACTACACAGTGAGACAATGAGAAATACACTGCGAGAAACTGAAAAGTGCACTGCGATACATTGGGACTACACAGTGAGACACTGAAAACTACACAGAGAGGCATTGATAACTGCACAGTGAGAAAGTGGAAATTGCAGTGAAACAATGAAAACTACACAGTGAGACACTGAAAACTAAACACTGAGAAAGTGCAAATTGCAGTGAAACAATGAAAACTACACAGTGAGACACTGAAAACTACACAGTGAGACAATGAGAAATACACTGTGAAGAACTGAAAAGTGCACATCGATACATTGGGAACTACAGAGTGAGACACTGAAAATCACACAGAGAGGCACTGATAACTGCACAGTGAGAAAGTGCAAATTGCAGTGAAACAATGAGAACTACACAGTGAGATACTGAAAACTACACATTGAGACATTGGGAAATCCATTGTGAGAAACTGAAAAGTGCACAGCGATACATTGGGAACTACACAGTGAGACACTGAAAACTACACAGTGAGACACTGCAAACTACAGAGTGAGACTTTGGGAAATCCACTGTGAGAAACTGAAAAGTGCATAGCGATACATTGGGAACTACACAGTGAGAAACTGAAAACTACATAGTGAGACATTGAAAACTGTACAGTGAGACACCGTTACCTACATAGTGAGACACTGATAACGGCAGAGTGAGTCACTGAGAATTGCATAATGAGACACTTAAAACTACAGAGAGGCACTGATTACTGCACAGTGAGAAAGTGCAATTTGCAGTAAAACAATGAAAACTACACAGTGAGACACTGAAAACTACACAGTGATACACAGAAAACAACACAGTGAGCCACTGAAAACGACAGTGAGACAATTCAAAGCGATATAGTGAGACACTGAAAACTACACAGTGAGAAACAGAAAACTACACAGTGAGACAATGAAATCTACACAGTGAGACAATGAAAACTACAAAGTGAGGTACTGAAAACTATACAGTGAGACAAAGTAAGCTACACAGTGAGACACTGAAAACTACACAGTGAGACAATGAGAATGACACAGTGAGACAATGAAAATGACACAGTGAGACACTGAAAGCGACATAGTGAGACACTGAAAACTACACAGTGAGACACAGAAAACAACACAGTGAGCCACTGAAAACGACAGTGAGACAATTCAAAGCGATATAGTGAGACACTGAAAACTACACAGTGAGAAACAGAAAACTACACAGTGAGACAATGAAATCTACACAGTGAGACAATGAAAACTACAAAGTGAGGTACTGAAAACTATACAGTGAGACACTGAAAACTATACAGTGAGACAAAGTAAGCTACACAGTGAGACACTGAAAACGACATATTGAGACATTGAAAAATGCACAGTGAGACAATGAACACTACACAGTGAGAAAATGAAAACTACACAGTGAGACAATGAAAACTACACAGCGAGGCATTGAAAACTACTCAGTGAGACAATGAAAGATAAACAGTGAGACAATGAAAACTACAAAGTGAGAGACTGAAAACTACACAGTGAGACAATGAAAACTACACAGTGAGACACAGAAAATGACATATTGAGACATTGAAAACTGCACAGTGAGACAATGAACACTACAAAGTGAGACAATGAAAACTATACAGTGAGACACTGAAAACTACACACTTAATGAAAACTACACAGTGAGACAATGAAAACTACACAGTGAGGCATTGAAAACTATACAGTGAGATAATGAAAACTAAACAGTGAGACAATGAAAACTACACAGTGAGACCCTGAAAACTACACAGTGAGACACTGAAAACTACTCAGTGAGACATTGAAAATGACATAGTGAAACACTGGAAACGACACAGTGAGACACTGAATTCGAAATAGTGAGGCATTGAAAACAAAACAGTGAGACAATGAAAACTACACAGTGAGACACTGCAAACTACACAGTGAGACACTGAAAACGACATAGTGAGCCACTGAAAACTACACAGTGAGACACTGAAAACGACACAGAGCGACAAGGAAAACTACACTGTGAGAAAATGAAAATTACACAGTGAGACACTGAAAAATATTGAGTGAGACAATGAAAACTACAATGTGAGGTACTGAAAACTATACAGTGAGACACTGAAAACTGCACAGTGATACTCAGATAATGGCATATTGAGACACAGAAAACTGGACAGTGAGACAATGAACACTACACAGTGAGACAATGAAAACGACACAGTGAGGCATTGAAAACAACACAGTGAGACAATGAAAACTACACAGTGAGGCATTGACAACTACACAGGGAGACAATGAAAACTACACAGTAAGGCACTGAAAACTAAACAGTGAGGCATTGGAAACTAAACAGTGAGACAATGAACACTACACAGTGAGACAATGAAAACTACACAGTGAGACACTGAAAACTACACAGTGAGACAATGAAAACTACACAGTGAGGCATTGAAAACTACACAGTGAGGCATTGAAAACTACACAGTGAGGCATTGAAAACTACACAGTGAGACAATGAAAACTATACAGTGAGACAATGAAAACTACACAGTGAGGCATTGAAAACTACACAGTGAGACAATGAAAACTAAACAGTGAGACAATGAAAACTACACAGTGAGGCATTGAAAACTACACAGTGAGACACTGAAAACTACACAGTGAGACAATGAAAATGACACAGTGAGACATTGAAAGCGACATAGTGAGACACTGAAAACTACACAGTGAGAAACAGAAAACTACACAGTGAGACAATGAAAACTACACAGCGAGGCATTGAAAACTACTCAGTGAGACAATGAAAGCAAAACAGTGAGACAATGAAAACTTCACAGTGAGACCCTGAAAACTACACAGTGAGACACTGAAAACTACACATTGAGACATTGAAAACGACATAGTGAAACAATGTAAACGACACAGTGAGACACTGATTTCGACATAGTGAGACATTGAAAACTACACAGTGAGACAATGAAAACTACACAGTGAGTCAATGAAAACTACACAGTGAGACACTGAAACGACACAGTGAAACACTGAAAACTACACAGTGAGGCATTGAAAACTACACAGTGAGACAATGAAAAATACACAGTGAGACACTGAAAAGACATATTGAGACAGTGAAAACTGCACAGTGAGACAATGAACACTACAAAGTGAGACAATGAAAACTACACAGTGAGTCACTGAAAACTACACAGTGAGACAATGAGAACTACACAGTTAGACAATGAAAATGACACAGTGAGACACTGAAAGCGACATAGTGAGACACTGAAAACTACACAGTGAGACACGGAAAACGACATATTGAGACATTGAAAACTGCACAGTGAGACAATGAAAACTACACAGTGAGACAATGAAAACTACACAGTGAGACACTGAAAACTACACAGTGAGACAATGAAAACTACACAGTGAGGCATTGAAAACTACACAGTGAGGCATTGAAAACTACATAGTGAGACAATGAAAACTACACAGTGAGACAATGAAAACAACACAGTGAGGCATTGAAAACTACACAGTGAGACAATGAAAACTAAACAGTGAGACAATGAAAATTACACAGGGAGACCCTGAAAACTACACAGTGAGACACTGAAAACTACTCAGTGAGACATTGAAAATGACATAGTGAAACACTGCAAACGACACAGTGAGACACTGAATTCGACATAGTGAGGCATTGAAAACTATACAGTGAGACAATGAAAACTACACAGTGAGACACTGAAAACGACACAGTGAGACACTGAAAACTACACAGTGAGACACTGAAAATGACACAGTGAGACAATGAAGACTACACAGTGAGACACTGAAAACTACACAGTGAGACACGGTAAATGACATAGTGAGACACTGAAAACTGCACATTGAGACAATGAACACTACACAGTGAGACAATGAAAACTGCACAGTGAGACACTGAAAACTACACAGTGAGACACTGAAAACGACACAGTAAGACAATGAATAATACACAGTGAGACCCTGAAAACGAAACAGTGAGACACTGAATGCGACACAGTGAGACACTGAAAACTACACAGTGAGACAATGAAAACTACAAAGCGAGGTATTGAAAAATACACAGTGAGACACTGAAAACTACACAGCGAGACACTGAAAACCACACAGTGAAACAATGAAAACTACAAAGCGAGGTACTGAACACTACACAGTGAGACAATGAAAACTACACAGTGAGACATTGAAAACAACACAGTGAGACACAGAAAATTACACAGTGAGACACAGTAAACTACACACTGAGACACTGAAAACTACACAGTGAGACACTGAAACTACACAGTGAGACACTGAAAACTGCACAGTGAGACACTAAAAACTATACAATGAGACATTGGGAACTACACTGTGAGAAACTGAAAAGTGCACAGCGAGACATTGGGAAGTACACAGTGAAACAATGAAAACTACACAGTGAGACACTGCAAACTACACAGTGAGACAATGAGAAATACACTGTGAGAAACTGAAAAGTGCACAGCGAGACATTGGGAAGTACACAGTGAAACAATGAAAACTACACAGTGAGACACTGAAAACTACACAGTGAGACAATGAGAAATACACTGTGAGAAACTAAAAAGTGCACAGCGATACATTGGGAACTACACAGTGAGACACTGAAAACTACACAGTGAGACAATGAGAAATACACTGTGAGAAACTGAAAAGTGCACAGCGATACATTGGGAACTACACAGTGAGACACAGAAAACTACACAGAGAGGCACTGATAACTGCAAAGTCAGAAAGTGCAAATTGCAGTGAAACAATGAAAACTACACAGTGAGACACTGAAAACTAAACAGTGAGAAAGTGCAAATTGCAGTGAAACAATGAAAACTACACAGTGAGACACTGAAAACTACACAGTGAGACAATGAGAAATACACTGTGAAGAACTGAAAAGTGCACAGCGATACATTGGGAACTACAGAGTGAGACACTGAAAACTACACAGAGAGGCACTGATAACTGCACAGTGAGAAAGTGCAAATTGCAGTGAAACAATGAGAACTACACAGTGAGATACTGAAAACTACACAGCGAGATATTGGGAAATCCACTGTGAGTAACTGAAAAGTGCACAGCGATACATTGGGAACTACACAGTGAGACACTGAAAACTACACAGTGAGACATTGGGAAATCCACTGTGAGAAACTGAAAAGTGCACAGCGATACATTGGGAATTACACTGTGAGACACTGAAAACTACACAGAGAGACACTGAAAACTATACTGAGACAGTGATAACTACACAGTGAGACTCTGATAAAGGCAGAGTGAGTCACTGAGAATTGCATAATGAGACACTTAAAACTACAGAAAGGCACTGATTACTGCACAGTGAGAAAGTGCAACTTGCATTAAAACAATGAAAACTACACAGTGAGACACTTAAAACTACTCAGTGAGACAATGAGAACTACACAGTGAGACAATGAAAATGACACAGTGAGACACTGAAAGCGACATAGTGAGACACTGAAAACTACACAGTGAGACACAGAAAACTACACAGTGAGCCACTGAAAATGACAGTGAGACAATTCAAAGCGACATAGTGAGACACTGAAAACTACACAGTGAGAAAAAGAAAACTACACAGTGAGACACTGAAATCTACACAGTGAGACAATGAAAACTACAAAGTGAGGTACTGAAAACTATACAGTGAGACAAAGTAAACTACACAGTGAGACACTGAAAACTACACAGTGAGACACGGAAAACGACATATTGAGACATTGAAAACTGCACAGTGAGACAATGAACACTACACAGTGAGACAATGAAAACTACACAGTGAGACACTGAAAACTACACAGTGAGACAATGAAAACTATACAGTGAGGCATTGAAAACTACACAATGAGGCATTGAAAACTACACAGTGAGACAATGAAAACTACACAGTGAGACACTGAAAACTACACAGTGCGACAATGAAAACTACACAGTGAGGCATTGAAAACTACACAGTGAGACAATGAAAACTACAAAGTAAGGCACTGAAAACTACACAGTGAGGCATTGAAAACTACACAGTGAGACAATGAAAACCAAACAGTGAGACAATGAACACTACAAACTGAGACAATGAAAACTACACAGTGAGGCATTGAAAACGACACAGTGAGGCATTGAAAACTACACAGTGAAGCATTGAAAAATACACAGTGAGGCAATGAAAAGTACACAGTGAGACAATGAAAACTACACAGTGAGGCATTGAAAACTACACAGTGAGACAAGGAAAACTAAACAGAGGGACAATGAAAACTACACAGTGAGACCCTGAAAACTACACAATGAGACACTGAAAACTACACAGTGAGACACTGAAAACGACATAGTGAGACACTGAAAACTGCACAGTGAGAAACTGAAAACGACAGTGCGACAAGGAAAACTAAACATTGAGACACTGAAAACTACGCAGTGAGACACTGAAAACTAAACAGTGAGACAATGAAAACTATACAGTGAGACACGGAAAACTACACAGTGAAACAATGAAAACTATAAAGTGAGGTACTGAAAACTACACAGTGAGAAACTGAAAACGACACGGTGCGACAAGGAAAACTGCACAGTGAGACACTGAAAATTACACAGTGAGACATTGAAAACTAAACAATGAAACAATGAAAACTACACGGTGAGGCACTGAAAAATACACAGTGAGACAATGAAAACTACACAGTGAGACACGGAAAACGACATATTGAGACATTGAACGCTGCACAGAGGGACAATGAACACTACACAGTGAGACAATGAAAACTACACAGTGAGACACTGAAAACTACACAGTGAGACAATGAAAACTACACAGTGAGGCATTGAAAACTACACAGTGAGGCATTGAAAACTACACAGTGAGACAATGAAAACTACACAGTGAGACAATGAAAACTACACAGTGAGGCATTGAAAACTACACAGTGAGGCAATGAAAACTAAACAGTGAGACAATGAAAACTACTCAGTGAGACATTGAAAATGACATAGTGAAACACTAGAAACGACACAGTGAGACACTGAATTCGACATAGTGAGACATTGAAAACTACACAGTGAGACAATGAAAACTACACAGTGAGACATTGAAAACTACACAGTGAGACAATGAAAACTACACAGAGAGACACTGAAAATGACACAGTGAGACAATGAAGACTACACAGTGAGACACTGAAAACTACACAGTGAGACACTGAAAACGACATATTGAGACACTGAAAGCTGCACATTGAGACAATGAACACTACACAGTGAGACAATGAAAACTGCACAGTGAGACACTGAAAACTACACAGTGAGACAATGAAAACTACAAAGTTAGACAATGAAAACTACACAGTGAGATATTGAAAACTACAAAGTGCGACACTGAAAACTATACAGTGAGACAATGAAAACTACAAAGTGTGACAATGAAAAATAAACAGTGAGACACTGAAAAATACACAAAGACACTCTGAAAACTACACAGTGAGACACTGAAAACGACATAGTGAGACACTGAAAACTACACAGTGAAACACTGAAAACGACACAGAGCGACAAGGAAAACTAGACTGTGAGAAACTGTAAATTAGACAGTGAGACACGGAAAACTATTGAGTGAGACAATGAAAACTACAATGTGAGGTACTGAAAACTATACAGTGATACACTGAAAACTGCACAGTGATACTCTGATAATGACATATTGAGACACAGAAAACTGAACAGTGAGACAATGAACACTACACAGTGAGACAATGAAAACTAAACAGTGAGACACTGAAAACTACACAGTGAGACAATGAAAACTACACAGTGAGGCATTGAAAACTAAACAGTGAGACAATGAAAACTACACAGTAAGGCACTGAAAACTACACAGTGAGGCATTGAAACTACACAGTGAGACAATGAAAACTACACAGTGAGACACTGAAAACTACACAGTGAGACAATGAAAACTACACAGTGAGGCATTGAAAACTGCACAGTGAGGCATTGAAAACTACACAGTGAGGCATTGAAAATTACACAGTGAGACAATGAAAACGACACGGTGCGACAATGAAAACTACACAGTGAGGCATTGAAAACTACACAGTGAGACAATGAAAACTAAACAGTGAGACAATGAAATCTACACAGTGAGACCCTGAAAACTACACAGTGAGACCCTGAAAACTATTCAGTGAGACACTGAAAACGACATAGTGAGACACTGAAAACGACATAGTGAGACACTGAAAACGACATAGTGAGACATTGAAAACTGCACAGTGAGAAACTGAAAACAACACAGTGCGACACTGAAAACTACACAGTGAGACACTGAAAATTACACAGTGAGACATTGAAAACTAAACAATGAGACAATGAAAAATACACACTGAGGCATTGAAAAATACACAGTGAGACAATGAAAACTACACAGTGAGTCATGGAAAACAACATATTGAGACATTGAAAACTGCACAGTGAGACAATGAACACTACACAGTGAGACAATGAAAACTACACAGTGAGACAATGAACACTACACAGTGAGACAATGAAAACTACACAGTGAGACACTGAAAACTGCACAGTGAGACAATGAAAACTAAACAGTGAGGCATTGAAAACTACACAGTGAGGCATTGAAAACTACACAGTGAGACAATGAAAACTACACAGTGAGAAAATGAAAACTACACAGTGAGGCATTGAAAACTACACAGTGAGACAATGAAAACTAAACAGTGAGACAATGAAAACTACACAGTGAGACTTTGAAAACGACACAGTGAGACACTGAAAACTACTCAGTGAGACATTGAAAATGACATAGTGAAACACTGGAATCGACACAGTGAGACACAGAATTCGACATAGTGAGACATTGAAAACTACACAGTGAGACAATGAAAACTACACAGTGAGGCATTGAAAACTACACAGTGAGGCATTGAAAACTACATAGTGAGACAATGAAAACTACACTGTGAGACACGGAAAATGACATATTCAGACAATGAAAACTACACAGTGAGAAAATGAAAACTACACAGTGAGGCATTGAAAACTACACAGTGAGACAATGAAAACTAAACAGTGAGACAATGAAAACTACACAGTGAGACCTTGAAAACGACACAGTGAGACACTGAAAACTACTCAGTGAGACATTGAAAATGACATAGTGAAACACTGGAAAGGACACAGTGAGACTCAGAATTCGACATACTGAGACATTGAAAACTACACAGTGAGACAATGAAAACTACAAAGTGTGACAATGAAAAATAAACAGTGAGACACTGAAAAATACACAAAGACACTCTGAAAACTACACAGTGAGACACTGAAAACGACATAGTGAGACACTGAAAACTACACAGTGAAACACTGAAAACGACACAGAGCGACAAGGAAAACTAGACTGTGAGAAACTGTAAATTAGACAGTGAGACACATAAAACTATTGAGTGAGACAATGAAAACTACAATGTGAGGTACTGAAAACTATACAGTGATACACTGAAAACTGCACAGTGATACTCTGATAATGACATATTGAGACACAGAAAACTGAACAGTGAGACAATGAACACTACACAGTGAGACAATGAAAACTAAACAGTGAGACACTGAAAACTACACAGTGAGACAATGAAAACTACACAGTGAGGCATTGAAAACTACACAGTGAGACAATGAAAACTACACAGTAAGGCACTGAAAACTACACAGTGAGGCATTGAAACTACACAGTGAGACAATGAAAACTACACAGTGAGACACTGAAAACTACACAGTGAGACAATGAAAACTACACAGTGAGGCATTGAAAACTGCACAGTGAGGCATTGAAAACTACACAGTGAGGCATTGAAAATTACACAGTGAGACAATGAAAACGACATGGTGCGACAATGAAAACTACACAGTGAGGCATTGAAAACTACACAGTGAGACAATGAAAACTACACAGTGACACACTGAAAACTAAACAGTGAGACAATGAAAACTATACAGTGAGACACGGAAAACTACACAGTGAAACAATGAAAACTATAAAGTGAGGTACTGAAAACTACACAGTGAGAAACTGAAAACGACACTGTGCGACAAGGAAAATTGCACAGTGAGACACTGAAAATTACACAGTGAGACATTGAAAACTAAACAATGAAACAATGAAAACTACACAGTGAGGCACTGAAAAATACACAGTGAGACAATGAAAACTACACAGTGAGACACGGAAAACGACATATTGAGACATTGAACGCTGCACAGAGAGACAATGAACACTACACAGTGAGACAATGAAAACTACACAGTGAGACACTGAAAACTACACAGTGAGACAATGAAAACTACACAGTGAGGCATTGAAAACTACACAGTGAGGCATTGAAAACTACACAGTGAGACAATGAAAACTACACAGTGAGACAATGAAAACTACACAGTGAGGCATTGAAAACTACACAGTGAGGCAATGAAAACTAAACAGTGAGACAATGAAAACTACTCAGTGAGACATTGAAAATGACATAGTGAAACACTAGAAACGACACAGTGAGACACTGAATTCGACATAGTGAGACATTGAAAACTACACAGTGAGACAATGAAAACTACACAGTGAGACATTGAAAACTACACAGTGAGACAATGAAAACTACACAGAGAGACACTGAAAATGACACAGTGAGACAATGAAGACTACACAGTGAGACACTGAAAACTACACAGTGAGACACTGAAAACGACACATTGAGACACTGAAAGCTGCACATTGAGACAATGAACACTACACAGTGAGACAATGAAAACTGCACAGTGAGACACTGAAAACTACACAGTGAGACAATGAAAACTACAAAGTTAGACAATGAAAACTACACAGTGAGATATTGAAAACTACAAAGTGCGACACTGAAAACTATACAGTGAGACAATGAAAACTACAAAGTGTGACAATGAAAAATAAACAGTGAGACACTGAAAAATACACAAAGACACTCTGAAAACTACACAGTGAGACACTGAAAACGACATAGTGAGACACTGAAAACTACACAGTGAAACACTGAAAACGACACAGAGCGACAAGGAAAACTAGACTGTGAGAAACTGTAAATTAGACAGTGAGACACATAAAACTATTGAGTGAGACAATGAAAACTACAATGTGAGGTACTGAAAACTATACAGTGATACACTGAAAACTGCACAGTGATACTCTGATAATGACATATTGAGACACAGAAAACTGAACAGTGAGACAATGAACACTACACAGTGAGACAATGAAAACTAAACAGTGAGACACTGAAAACTACACAGTGAGACAATGAAAACTACACAGTGAGGCATTGAAAACTACACAGTGAGACAATGAAAACTACACAGTAAGGCACTGAAAACTACACAGTGAGGCATTGAAACTACACAGTGAGACAATGAAAACTACACAGTGAGACACTGAAAACTACACAGTGAGACAATGAAAACTACACAGTGAGGCATTGAAAACTGCACAGTGAGGCATTGAAAACTACACAGTGAGGCATTGAAAATTACACAGTGAGACAATGAAAACGACATGGTGCGACAATGAAAACTACACAGTGAGGCATTGAAAACTACACAGTGAGACAATGAAAACTACACAGTGAGACACTGAAAACTAAACAGTGAGACAATGAAAACTATACAGTGAGACACGGAAAACTACACAGTGAAACAATGAAAACTATAAAGTGAGGTACTGAAAACTACACAGTGAGAAACTGAAAACGACACTGTGCGACAAGGAAAATTGCACAGTGAGACACTGAAAATTACACAGTGAGACATTGAAAACTAAACAATGAAACAATGAAAACTACACAGTGAGGCACTGAAAAATACACAGTGAGACAATGAAAACTACACAGTGAGACACGGAAAACGACATATTGAGACATTGAACGCTGCACAGAGAGACAATGAACACTACACAGTGAGACAATGAAAACTACACAGTGAGACACTGAAAACTACACAGTGAGACAATGAAAACTACACAGTGAGGCATTGAAAACTACACAGTGAGGCATTGAAAACTACACAGTGAGACAATGAAAACTACACAGTGAGACAATGAAAACTACACAGTGAGGCATTGAAAACTACACAGTGAGGCAATGAAAACTAAACAGTGAGACAATGAAAACTACTCAGTGAGACATTGAAAATGACATAGTGAAACACTAGAAACGACACAGTGAGACACTGAATTCGACATAGTGAGACATTGAAAACTACACAGTGAGACAATGAAAACTACACAGTGAGACATTGAAAACTACACAGTGAGACAATGAAAACTACACAGAGAGACACTGAAAATGACACAGTGAGACAATGAAGACTACACAGTGAGACACTGAAAACTACACAGTGAGACACTGAAAACGACACATTGAGACACTGAAAGCTGCACATTGAGACAATGAACACTACACAGTGAGACAATGAAAACTGCACAGTGAGACACTGAAAACTACACAGTGAGACAATGAAAACTACAAAGTTAGACAATGAAAACTACACAGTGAGATATTGAAAACTACAAAGTGCGACACTGAAAACTATACAGTGAGACAATGAAAACTACAAAGTGTGACAATGAAAAATAAACAGTGAGACACTGAAAAATACACAAAGACACTCTGAAAACTACACAGTGAGACACTGAAAACGACATAGTGAGACACTGAAAACTACACAGTGAAACACTGAAAACGACACAGAGCGACAAGGAAAACTAGACTGTGAGAAACTGTAAATTAGACAGTGAGACACATAAAACTATTGAGTGAGACAATGAAAACTACAATGTGAGGTACTGAAAACTATACAGTGATACACTGAAAACTGCACAGTGATACTCTGATAATGACATATTGAGACACAGAAAACTGAACAGTGAGACAATGAACACTACACAGTGAGACAATGAAAACTAAACAGTGAGACACTGAAAACTACACAGTGAGACAATGAAAACTACACAGTAAGGCACTGAAAACTACACAGTGAGGCATTGAAACTACACAGTGAGACAATGAAAACTACACAGTGAGACACTGAAAACTACACAGTGAGACAATGAAAACTACACAGTGAGGCATTGAAAACTGCACAGTGAGGCATTGAAAACTACACAGTGAGGCATTGAAAATTACACAGTGAGACAATGAAAACGACACGGTGCGACAATGAAAACTACACAGTGAGGCATTGAAAACTACACAGTGAGACAATGAAAACTACACAGTGAGACACTGAAAACTAAACAGTGAGACAATGAAAACTATACAGTGAGACACGGAAAACTACACAGTGAAACAATGAAAACTATAAAGTGAGGTACTGAAAACTACACAGTGAGAAACTGAAAACGACACTGTGCGACAAGGAAAATTGCACAGTGAGACACTGAAAATTACACAGTGAGACATTGAAAACTAAACAATGAAACAATGAAAACTACACAGTGAGGCACTGAAAAATACACAGTGAGACAATGAAAACTACACAGTGAGACACGGAAAACGACATATTGAGACATTGAACGCTGCACAGAGAGACAATGAACACTACACAGTGAGACAATGAAAACTACACAGTGAGACACTGAAAACTACACAGTGAGACAATGAAAACTACACAGTGAGGCATTGAAAACTACACAGTGAGGCATTGAAAACTACACAGTGAGACAATGAAAACTACACAGTGAGACAATGAAAACTACACAGTGAGGCATTGAAAACTACACAGTGAGGCAATGAAAACTAAACAGTGAGACAATGAAAACTACTCAGTGAGACATTGAAAATGACATAGTGAAACACTAGAAACGACACAGTGAGACACTGAATTCGACATAGTGAGACATTGAAAACTACACAGTGAGACAATGAAAACTACACAGTGAGACATTGAAAACTACACAGTGAGACAATGAAAACTACACAGAGAGACACTGAAAATGACACAGTGAGACAATGAAGACTACACAGTGAGACACTGAAAACTACACAGTGAGACACTGAAAACGACACATTGAGACACTGAAAGCTGCACATTGAGACAATGAACACTACACAGTGAGACAATGAAAACTGCACAGTGAGACACTGAAAACTACACAGTGAGACAATGAAAACTACAAAGTTAGACAATGAAAACTACACAGTGAGATATTGAAAACTACAAAGTGCGACACTGAAAACTATACAGTGAGACAATGAAAACTACAAAGTGTGACAATGAAAAATAAACAGTGAGACACTGAAAAATACACAAAGACACTCTGAAAACTACACAGTGAGACACTGAAAACGACATAGTGAGACACTGAAAACTACACAGTGAAACACTGAAAACGACACAGAGCGACAAGGAAAACTAGACTGTGAGAAACTGTAAATTAGACAGTGAGACACATAAAACTATTGAGTGAGACAATGAAAACTACAATGTGAGGTACTGAAAACTATACAGTGATACACTGAAAACTGCACAGTGATACTCTGATAATGACATATTGAGACACAGAAAACTGAACAGTGAGACAATGAACACTACACAGTGAGACAATGAAAACTAAACAGTGAGACACTGAAAACTACACAGTGAGACAATGAAAACTACACAGTGAGGCATTGAAAACTACACAGTGAGACAATGAAAACTACACAGTAAGGCACTGAAAACTACACAGTGAGGCATTGAAACTACACAGTGAGACAATGAAAACTACACAGTGAGACACTGAAAACTACACAGTGAGACAATGAAAACTACACAGTGAGGCATTGAAAACTGCACAGTGAGGCATTGAAAACTACACAGTGAGGCATTGAAAATTACACAGTGAGACAATGAAAACGACATGGTGCGACAATGAAAACTACACAGTGAGGCATTGAAAACTACACAGTGAGACAATGAAAACTACACAGTGAGACACTGAAAACTAAACAGTGAGACAATGAAAACTATACAGTGAGACACGGAAAACTACACAGTGAAACAATGAAAACTATAAAGTGAGGTACTGAAAACTACACAGTGAGAAACTGAAAACGACACTGTGTGACAAGGAAAATTGCACAGTGAGACACTGAAAATTACACAGTGAGACATTGAAAACTAAACAATGAAACAATGAAAACTACACAGTGAGGCACTGAAAAATACACAGTGAGACAATGAAAACTACACAGTGAGACACGGAAAACGACATATTGAGACATTGAACGCTGCACAGAGAGACAATGAACACTACACAGTGAGACAATGAAAACTACACAGTGAGACACTGAAAACTACACAGTGAGACAATGAAAACTACACAGTGAGGCATTGAAAACTACACAGTGAGGCATTGAAAACTACACAGTGAGACAATGAAAACTACACAGTGAGACAATGAAAACTACACAGTGAGGCATTGAAAACTACACAGTGAGGCAATGAAAACTAAACAGTGAGACAATGAAAACTACTCAGTGAGACATTGAAAATGACATAGTGAAACACTAGAAACGACACAGTGAGACACTGAATTCGACATAGTGAGACATTGAAAACTACACAGTGAGACAATGAAAACTACACAGTGAGACATTGAAAACTACACAGTGAGACAATGAAAACTACACAGAGAGACACTGAAAATGACACAGTGAGACAATGAAGACTACACAGTGAGACACTGAAAACTACACAGTGAGACACTGAAAACGACACATTGAGACACTGAAAGCTGCACATTGAGACAATGAACACTACACAGTGAGACAATGAAAACTGCACAGTGAGACACTGAAAACTACACAGTGAGACAATGAAAACTACAAAGTTAGACAATGAAAACTACACAGTGAGATATTGAAAACTACAAAGTGCGACACTGAAAACTATACAGTGAGACAATGAAAACTACAAAGTGTGACAATGAAAAATAAACAGTGAGACACTGAAAAATACACAAAGACACTCTGAAAACTACACAGTGAGACACTGAAAACGACATAGTGAGACACTGAAAACTACACAGTGAAACACTGAAACCGACACAGAGCGACAAGGAAAACTAGACTGTGAGAAACTGTAAATTAGACAGTGAGACACATAAAACTATTGAGTGAGACAATGAAAACTACAATGTGAGGTACTGAAAACTATACAGTGATACACTGAAAACTGCACAGTGATACTCTGATAATGACATATTGAGACACAGAAAACTGAACAGTGAGACAATGAACACTACACAGTGAGACAATGAAAACTAAACAGTGAGACACTGAAAACTACACAGTGAGACAATGAAAACTACACAGTGAGGCATTGAAAACTACACAGTGAGACAATGAAAACTACACAGTAAGGCACTGAAAACTACACAGTGAGGCATTGAAACTACACAGTGAGACAATGAAAACTACACAGTGAGACACTGAAAACTACACAGTGAGACAATGAAAACTACACAGTGAGGCATTGAAAACTGCACAGTGAGGCATTGAAAACTACACAGTGAGGCATTGAAAATTACACAGTGAGACAATGAAAACGACACGGTGCGACAATGAAAACTACACAGTGAGGCATTGAAAACTACACAGTGAGACAATGAAAACTAAACAGTGAGACAATGAAATCTACACAGTGAGACCCTGAAAACTACACAGTGAGACCCTGAAAACTATTCAGTGAGACACTGAAAACGACATAGTGAGACACTGAAAACGACATAGTGAGACACTGAAAACGACATAGTGAGACATTGAAAACTGCACAGTGAGAAACTGAAAACAACACAGTGCGACACTGAAAACTACACAGTGAGACACTGAAAATTACACAGTGAGACATTGAAAACTAAACAATGAGACAATGAAAAATACACACTGAGGCATTGAAAAATACACAGTGAGACAATGAAAACTACACAGTGAGTCATGGAAAACAACATATTGAGACATTGAAAACTGCACAGTGAGACAATGAACACTACACAGTGAGACAATGAAAACTACACACTGAGACACTGAAAACTACACAGTGAGACAATGAAAACTACACAGTGAGGCATTGAAAGCTACACAGTGAGGCATTGAAAACTACACAGTGAGACAATGAACACTACACAGTGAGACAATGAAAACTACACAGTGAGACACTGAAAACTGCACAGTGAGACAATGAAAACTAAACAGTGAGGCATTGAAAACTACACAGTGAGGCATTGAAAACTACACAATGAGACAATGAAAACTACACAGTGAGAAAATGAAAACTACACAGTGAGGCATTGAAAACTACACAGTGAGACAATGAAAACTAAACAGTGAGACAATGAAAACTACACAGTGAGACCTTGAAAACGACACAGTGAGACACTGAAAACTACTCAGTGAGA
The DNA here is from genome assembly GCA_026770705.1 of Isurus oxyrinchus. NCBI lineage: Eukaryota > Metazoa > Chordata > Chondrichthyes > Lamniformes > Lamnidae > Isurus > Isurus oxyrinchus. The sequence continues at coordinate 83,726 of JANJGN010001173.1, forward strand.
CATTGAAAATGACATAGTGAAACACTGGAAACGACACAGTGAGACACAGAATTCGACATAGTGAGACATTGAAAACTACACAGTGAGACAATGAAAACTACACAGTGAGGCATTGAAAACTACACAGTGAGGCATTGAAAACTACACAGTGAGACAATGAAAACTACACTGTGAGACACGGAAAATGACATATTCAGACAATGAAAACTACACAGTGAGAAAATGAAAACTACACAGTGAGGCATTGAAAACTACACAGTGAGACAATGAAAACTAAACAGTGAGACAATGAAAACTACACAGTGAGACCTTGAAAACGACACAGTGAGACACTGAAAACTACTCAGTGAGACATTGAAAATGACATAGTGAAACACTGGAAACGACACAGTGAGACACAGAATTCGACATACTGAGACATTGAAAACTACACAGTGAGACAATGAAAACTAAACAGTGAGACACTGAAAACTACACAGTGAGACACTGAAAACTACACTGTGAGTCACTGGAAATGACACTGTGAGACAATGAAGACTACACAGTGAGACACTGAAAACTACACAGTGAGACACTGAAAACGACATATTGAGACACAGAAAACTGCACATTGAGACAATGAACACTACACAGTGAGACAATGAAAACTGCACAGTGAGACACTGAAAACTACACAGTGAGACAATGAAAACTACACAGTTAGACAATGAAAACTACACAGTGAGTCATTGAAAACTACAAAGTGCGACACTGAAAACTATACAGTGAGACAATGAAAACTACAAAGTGTGACAATGAAAAATAAACAGTGAGACACTGAAAAATACACAAAGACACTCTGAAAACTACACAGTGAGACACTGAAAATGACATAGTGAGACACTGAAAACTACACAGTGAAACACTGAAAACGACACAGAGCGACAAGGAAAACTAGACTGTGAGAAACTGTAAATTAGACAGTGAGACACGGAAAACTATTGAGTGAGACAATGAAAACTACAATGTGAGGTACTGAAAACTATACAGTGATACACTGAAAACTGCACAGTGATACTCTGATAATGACATATTGAGACACAGAAAACTGAACAGTGAGACAATGAACACTACACAGTGAGACAATGAAAACTAAACAGTGAGACACTGAAAACTACACAGTGAGACAATGAAAACTACACAGTGAGGCATTGAAAACTACACAGTGAGACAATGAAAACTACACAGTAAGGCACTGAAAACTACACAGTGAGGCATTGAAACTACACAGTGAGACAATGAAAACTACACAGTGAGACACTGAAAACTACACAGTGAGGCATTGAAAACTACACAGTGAGGCATTGAAAACTACACAGTGAGACAATGAAAACGACACTGTGCGACAATGAAAACTACACAGTGAGGCATTGAAAACTACACAGTGAGACCCTGAAAACTACACAGTGAGACCCTGAAAACTATTCAGTGAGACACTGAAAACGACATAGTGAGACACTGAAAACGACATAGTGAGACACTGAAAACGACATAGTGAGACATTGAAAACTGCACAGTGAGAAACTGAAAACAACACAGTGCGACAAGGAAAACTACACAGTGAGACACTGAAAATTACACAGTGAGACATTGAAAACTAAACAATGAGACAATGAAAAATACACACTGAGGCATTGAAAAATACACAGTGAGACAATGAAAACTACACAGTGAGTCATGGAAAACAACATATTGAGACATTGAAAACTTCACAGTGAGACAATGAACACTACACAGTGAGACAATGAAAACTACACACTGAGACACTGAAAACTACACAGTGAGACAATGAAAACTACACAGTGAGGCATTGAAAACTACACAGTGAGGCATTGAAAACTACACAGTGAGACAATGAACACTACACAGTGAGACAATGAAAACGACACAGTGAGACACTGAAAACTGCACAGTGAGACAATGAAAACTACACAGTGAGGCATTGAAAACTACACAGTGAGGCATTGAAAACTACACAGTGAGACAATGAAAACTACACTGTGAGACACGGAAAACGACATATTGAGACAATGAAAACTACACAGTGAGAAAATGAAAACTACACAGTGAGGCATTGAAAACTACACAGTGAGACAATGAAAACTAAACAGTGAGACAATGAAAACTATACAGTGAGACCTTGAAAACTACACAGTGAGACACTGAAAACTACTCAGTGAGACATTGAAAATGACATAGTGAAACACTGGAAACGACACAGTGAGACACAGAATTCGACATAGTGAGACATTGAAAACTACACAGTGAGACAATGAAAACTACACAGTGAGACACTGAAAACTACACAGTTAGACACTGTAAACTACACTGTGAGACACTGAAAATGACACAGTGAGACAATGAAGACTACACAGTGAGACACTGAAAACTACACAGTGAGACACTGAAAACGACATATTGAGACACTGAAAACTGCACATTGAGACAATGAACACTGCACAGTGAGACAATGAAAACTGCACAGTGAGACACTGAAAACTACACAGTGAGACAATGAAAACTACACAGTTAGACAATGAAAACTACACAGTGAGACATTGAAAACTACAAAGTGCGACAATGAAAACTATACAGTGAGACAATGAAAACTACAAAGTGTGACAATGAAAAATAAACAGTGAGACACTGAAAAATACACAATGAGACACTGAAAACTACACAGTGAGACACTGAAAACGACATAGTGAGACACTGAAAACTACACAGTGAAACACTGAACATGACACAGAGCGACAAGGAAAACTACACTGTGAGAAACTGAAAATTACACAGTGAGACACTGAAAACTATTGACTGAGACAATGAAAACTACAATGTGAGGTACTGAAAACTATACAGTGAGAGACTGAAAACTGGACAATGATACTCTGATAATGACATATTGAGACACAGAAAACTGAACAGTGAGACAATGAACACTACACCGTGAGACAATGAAAACCAAACAGTGAGACACTGAAAACTACACAGTGAGACAATGAAAACTACACAGTGAGGCATTGAAAACTACACAGTGAGACAATGAAAACTACACAGTAAGGCACTGAAAACTACACAGTGAGGCATTGAAAGCTACACAGTGAGACACTGAAAACTAAATAGTGAGACAGTGAAAACTACTCAGTGAGACACTGAAAACGACATAGTGAGACACAGAAAACTGCACAGTGAGAAACTGAAAACGACACAGTGCGACAAGGAAAACTAAACAGTGAGACACTGAAAACTACGCAGTGAGACACTGAAAACTAAACAGTGAGACAATGAAAACTATACAGTGAGACACTGAAAACTACACAATGAAACAATGAAAACTATAAAGTGAGGTAGTGAAAACTACACAGTGAGAAACTGAAAACGACACGGTGCGACAAGGAAAACTACACAGTGAGACACTGAAAATTAAACAGTGAGACACTGAAAACTAAACAATGAGACAATGAAAACTACACAGTGAGGCATTGAAAAATACACAGTGAGATAATGAAGACTACACAGTGAGACAATGAAAACTACACAGTGAGGCATTGAAAACTACCCAGTGAGACATTGAAAACGACAGTGAGACACTGAAAATGACACAGTGAGACACTGAAAACTAAACATTGAGACAATGAATACTACACAGTGAGACAATGAAAACTACACTGTGAGACAATGAATACTACACAGTGAGACAATGAAAACTACACAGTGAGACAATGAAAACTACACTTTGAGACAATGAAAACTACACAGTGAGTCACTGAAAAATACTAGTGAGACAATGAAAACTATAACGTGAGGTACTGAAAACTACACTGTGAGACACTGAAAACTATACATTGAGACAATGTAATCTACACAGTAAGACACTGAAAACTACACAGTGAGACACTGAAGACGACTTATTGAGACACTGAAAACTGCACATTGAGACAATGAACACTACACAGTGAGACAATGAAAACTACACAGTGAGACAATAAAAACTATACATTCAGACAATGAAAACTGCACAGTGAGACATTGCAAACTATGCAGTGAGACAATGAAAATTACAAAGTGAGGCAATGAAAACTACAAAGTGAGACACTGAAAACTACACAGTGAGACAATAAAAACTACACATTTAGACAATGAAAACTGCACAGTGAGACAATGAAAACCACACAGCGAGACACTGAAAACGACACAGTGAGACACTGAAAGTGACACAGTGAGACACTGAAAACTACACAGTGAGACACTGAAAACTACACAGTGAGACACTGAAAACTATACATTGAAGCTCTGAAAACTACACAGTGAGACTCAGAAAACTACACAGTCAGACTCAGAAAACAACACAGTGAGAAACAGAAAACAACATAATGAAACACAGACAACTACACAGTGAGACACTGAAAATGGTAAGTGATGCTCTGAAATCCACACAGTGAGACACTGAGAATAATGAGTGAAACTTTGAAAACTACATAGTGTACCACTTGAAGCTGCACATTGAGACTCTGAGAACTACACAGCCACTGAAAACTACCGTGAGACACTGAAAACTACAGTGAGACACTGAAAACTACACAGTGAGACATTCAGAACTACACAGTAAGATACTGAGAACTACACAGTGCGACATTGAAAACCACACAGTGAGGCACTGAGAGCAAAATCGTGAGACACACGACATAGTCAGACTGTGAAGCCCATACTGAGTTTCTCTAACCTACACAGTGAGGCACTGAGAACTGCACCATGAATCATTTGTAAATGCAGAGTGAGGCACGAAGATATGCACGGTGTGTTACTGAGAACTGCGTAATGAGGCACCTAAAACTAAATAGACAGGCACTGAAAACTGCCCAGTGAGACACTGCAAACTAGACAATGAGAATAACGAGTGAAACATTGAAAACTACAGAGAGTACCACTTGAAACTGCACAGTGAGACATTGAAAACTACAGTGAGACAATGAAAACTACACAGTGAGGCATTGAAAACTACACAGTGAGGCATAGAACCACACAGTGAGACACTGAAAACAACACAGTGAATCACTGAAAACTACGGTGAGGCATTGGGAACTACACAATGAAACATTGAAAACTTCACAGTGACGCACAGAACTACACAGTGAGAAAATGAAAACTGCACAATGAGGCACTGAGAACGACACAGTGAGGCGCTGAGAACCACACAGTAAGGCGCTGAGAACCACACAGTGAGGCACTGAGAACCACACAGTGAGACACTGAAAACTACACAGTGAGACACTGAGAACCAATACAGTGAGCCAATGAAAACTACACAGTGCGAAACTGAAGCATACACAGTGAGACACTGAAAACTACACAGTAAGACACTGAAAACTACACAATGAGACATTCAATCTACGCAATGAGACACTGAAAACTACACAGTGAGACACTGAAAACTACACAGTGAGACACTGAAAACTACACAGTGAGACACTGAAAACTACACAGTGAGACACTGAAAACTACACAGTAAGACACTGAAAACTACACAATGAGACATTCAATCTACGCAATGAGACACTGAAAACTACACAGTGAGGCACTGAAAACTACACAGTGAGGCACAGAACCAAACAGTGAGACACTGAAAACTACACTGTGAATCAGTAAAAACTGCAGTGAGACATTGGGAACTACACAACGAAACATTGAAAACTACACAGTGAGGCACTGAACTACACCGTGAGAAACTGAAAACTGCACAGTGAGACACTGAAAACTAGACAGTGAGGCACTGAGAACTACACAGTGAGAAACTGAAAACTGCCCAGTGAGAAACTGAACGCTACACACTGATACATTGGAAACTATACAGTGAGACACTGAGAACTACACAGTGAGGCACTGAGAACTACACAGTGAGAAACTGAAAACTGCCCAATGAGAAACTGAAAACTACACAGTGATATATTGGGAACTACACAGTGAGGCACTGAGAACTACACAGTGAGGCAGTGAGTACCAAACAGTGAGAAACTGAAAACTGCATAGTGAGACACTGAAAACTACACAGTGAGCCACTGAAAAATGGTCTGGGAGACACTGAAAACTGCATGGGAGACATTGGAAACTACACAGCGAGGCACTGAAAACTACACAGTGAGACACTGAAAACTACACAGTGAGTCATTGAAGTCTGCAGAATGAGACAACTAAAACTAAATCGACATGCACTGAAAACTACCCAGTGAGATACTGCAAACTAGACATTGAGGCATGAAAAACTACACAGTGAGACATTGAAAACTACAGTGAGACAATTAAAGCTACACAGTGAGGCATTGACAACTACACAGTGAGGCACAGAACCACACAGTGAAACACTGAAAGCTACGCATTGAGACACTGAAAATTATACGTTGAGATACTGAAAACTACACTGTGATACAATGAAAACTGCACAGTGAAACATTGGGAAGTACAGTGAGCCACTGAGAACCACACAGTGAGGCACTGAGAATGACACAGTGAGGCACTGAGAACCAGTCAGTGAGACAATGAAAACTACACAGTGAGTCACTGAGGTCTGCATAAGGAGATACATAATACAATATAGAGAGGCAATGATAACTGCACAGTGAGATCTTGCAAACTACAGTGAGCCAATTAAAACAACACAGTGAGACAATGTAAACAATACAGTGAGACAATGAAAACAGTTCAGTGAGACACTGAAAACTACACATTGAGACACAGAAAACTGAACAGTGAGACACTCAATCTACACAATGAGACACTGAAAACTACGGAGTGTGACACTGGAAACTACACAGTGAGACATTGGGAACTACACAATGAAATATTTAAAACTACTGAGTGAGGCACAGAACTACACAGTGAGAAACTGAAAACTGTGCAGAGAGACACTGAAAACTACACAGTGAGATACTGAAAACTACACAGTGATACATTGGGAACTACACTGTGATACACTGAAAACTGCACAGTGAGACATTGAGAACTACACAGTGAGGCACTGAGAACCACACAGTGAGGCACTGAGCACCACACAGTGAGACACTGAAAACAACACAGTGAGACACTGAAAACTACACAGTGAGTCACTGATGTCTGCATAATGAGACACTTAAAACAACATAGAGAGACACTGATAACTGCACAGTGAGATTTTGCAAACTACAGTGAAACAATGAAAACAACACAGTGAGACAATGAAAACAATACAAGTGAGACACTGAAAACGACACGTTGAGACACTGAAACTAAACAGTGAGACACTCAATCTACACAATGAGACACTGAAAACTACGGAGAGTGACACTGGAAACTACACAGTGAGACATTGGGAGCTACACAATGAAACATTTAAAACTACACAGTGAGGCACAGAACTACACAGTGAGAAACTGAAAACTGTGCAGAGAGACACTGAAAACTAAACAGTGAGGCACTGAAAACTACACAGTGAGGCACTGAGAACTAAACAGTGAGACACAGCGCTGCACAGTGTGACACTGAGAGCTCGACAGTGAGACATTGAAAGCAACAAAGTGAGACTCAGAAAACTAAACAGTGAGCCTCAGAAAGTACACAGACTCAGAAAACTACACAGTGAGACACTGAAAACAACATAGTGAAACACTGACAACTACGCAGTGAGACACTGAGAAGTACACAATGAAGCACTGAAAACTACGCAGTGAGACAGAGCGAATTACACAGTTACGCACTGAAAATTACACAGCGAAACACTGAGAATGACACAGTTACACATTGAAAAACACACAGTGAGGCAGAGAGCTAAATCGTGACACACTTAGGAATACATAGTCAGACTAGGAAGCCCATAATGAGATTCTCGGAACGACACAGTGAGATGTAGAGAACTACACTGTGAGTGACAGGTAAATACAGAGTGAGTCACTGAGAACTGTGTAATGTGACACCTTAAAATACATACAAAGGCACTGAAAACTACCCAGTGAGACACTGCAAACTAGACAGTGAGGCGCTAAAAACTACACAGTAGGACACTGTAAACTACACACTCAGGAGCTGAGAACTACACAGTGAGGCACTGAAAACTACACAGTGAGGCACAGAACCAAACAGTGAGACACTGAAAACTACACTGTGAATCAGTAAAAACTGCAGTGAGACATTGGGAACTACACAACGAAACATTGAAAACTACACAGTGAGGCACTGAACTACACCGTGAGAAACTGAAAACTGCACAGTGAGACACTGAAAACTAGACAGTGAGGCACTGAGAACTACACAGTGAGAAACTGAAAACTGCCCAGTGAGAAACTGAACGCTACACACTGATACATTGGAAACTATACAGTGAGACACTGAGAACTACACAGTGAGGCACTGAGAACTACACAGTGAGAAACTGAAAACTGCCCAATGAGAAACTGAAAACTACACAGTGATATATTGGGAACTACACAGTGAGGCACTGAGAACTACACAGTGAGGCAGTGAGTACCAAACAGTGAGAAACTGAAAACTGCATAGTGAGACACTGAAAACGACACAGTGAGGCACTGAGAACTCCACAGTGAGAAACTGAAAACTGCCCAAAGAGACACTGAGATCGACAGAGTGAGGCAGTGAGTACCAGTGAGAAACTGAAAACTACACAGTGAGACACTGAAAACTACACATTGATTCATTGGGAACTACACTGTGATATACTGAAATCTGCACAGTGAGATATTGGGAACTAAACAGTGAGACACTGAAAACAACTCAGTGAGACACTGAAAACTACACAGTAAGACACTGAGAACTGCACAGTGAGACACTGAAACCGCACTGGGAGACACCAACACCCACATAGTGAGAAACTGTGAACCACACAGTGAGACACTGAAAGCTAAACATTGAGACACTGAAAACTACACAGTGAGACACTGAAAAATGCACAATGAAGCACGGAAAACTATACAGTGAGACACTGAAAGCTGCACTGTGAGACACCAACACCCACACGGTGGGAATCTGTGAACAAGACAGTGAGACACACGACCTGTACAGTGAGATACAGAACTACACAGTGAAATACTGAGAATGACACAGAAGGACACTGAGGACTATATAGTGAGACAGTGTGAACTAAGCAATGAGACACTGAGTACTAAACAGTGAGACACACGTCCACACAGTGTGACACTTTGAATTATGCAAGGAGACAATGTGAACTCCATGGTGAGACACTGATCTACACATTGAGGCACTGAAAACCATACAGTGAGGCACTGAGAGCTAAATCGTGAGACACGTAGGACGACATAGTAAGACTGGGAAGCCCATGGTGAGTTTCTCTGATCTACATAGTGAGACACAGAGAACTACACTGTGAGCCACTGGTAAATGCAGAGTGAGGCATGAAGATATGCACAGTGAGTCACTGAGAACTCCGTAATGAGACACCTAAAACTAATTAGACAGGCACTGAAAACTACCCAGTGAGACACTGCAAACTAGAAAGTGAGGCACGAAAAACTACAAAGTGAGACATTGAAAACTACACATTGAGGCACTGAGAACTAAACAGTGAGATACTGAGAACTACGCAGTGAGACACTGAAAACTGCACAGTAAGACACACAATCTACACAATGAGATACTGAAAACTACACAGTGAGACACTGAGGTCTGCATAATGAGCCACTTAAAACAACATAGGCAGTGATAACTGCACAGTGAGATACTGCAAATTACAGTGAGACAATGAAAACAACACAGTGAGACATTGAAAAATACACAGTGAGACATTGAAAACCACACAGTGAGGCACAGAACCAAACAGAGAGACACTAAAAACGACACAGTGAGACACTAAAAACTAAACAGTGAGGCAGTGAAAACTACACAGTGAGTCACTGAGAAGCACAAAGTGAGGCACTGAGAACCACACAGTGAGGCATTGAGAACCACACAGTGAGGCACCGAGTACCACACACTGAGGAACTGAGAACTACACATTGAGGCACTGAGAACCACACAGTGAGACATTGAAAACTACACAGTGAGACACTGAAAACTACACAGTGAGTCACTGAGTTCTGCATAATGAGCCACTTAAAACAACATAGAGAGGCAGTGATAACTGCACAGTGAGATACTGCAAATTACAGTAAGACAATCAAAACAACACATTGAGACAACAAAAACAACACAGTGAGGCAGTGAAAACTACACAGTGAGACACTGAGAACTACACCGTGAGACACTGAGAACTACACAGTGAGACACAGAATAGCGCGTCATGAAAGACAAAAAACTACATAGAGAGGCACTGAAAATTGCCCAGTGAGACACTGCAAAATAGATAGTGAGGCATTAAAAACTACACAGTAGGACACTGAAAACTACACTTGAAGCACTGAGAACTACACAGTGAGACACTGAAAACCACACAGTGAGGCACAGAACCAAACAGAGAGACACTAAAAACGACACAGTGAGACACTGAAAACTAAACAGTGAGGCAGTGAAAACTACACAGTGAGTCACTGAGAAGCACACAGTGAGGCACTGAGAACCACACAGTGAGGCATTGAGAACCACAGAGTGAGGCATTGAGAACCACAGAGTGAGGCATTGAGAACCACACAGTGAGGCATTGAGAACCACACAGTGAGGCACTGAGAACTACACAGTGAGGCACTGAGAACCACACATTGAGGAACTGAGAACTACACAGTGAGGCACTGAGAACCACACAGTGAGACATTGAAAACCACACAGTGAGACACTGAAAACTACACAGTGAGTCACTGAGTTCTGCATAATGAGACACTTAAAACAACATAGAGAGGTAATGATAACTGCACAGTGAGATACTGCAAATTACAGTGAGACAATCAAAACAACACAGTGAGACAATGAAAACAACATAGTGAGGCATTGAAAACTACACAGTGAGATACTGAGAACTGCACCATGAGACACTGAGAACTACACAGTGAGACACAGAAAACCACACAATGGGGCACTGAGAGCTAAGTCGTGAGACACACGACATAGTCAGACTGTGAAGCCCATAGTGAGATTCTCTGATCTACACAGGGAGGCACTGAGAACTACCCCGTGAACCATTGGTAAATGCATAGTGAGGCACGAAGATATGCACAGTGAGTCACTGAGAACTGCGTAATGAAACACCTAAAACTACATAGAGAGGCACTGAAAACTGCCCAGTGAGACACTGCAAAATAGATAGTGAGGCATTAAAAACTACACAGTAGGACACTGAAAACTACACTTGAAGCACTGAGAACTACACAGTGAGACACTGAAAACCACACAGTGAGGCACAGAACCAGAGAGACACTGAAAACTACACAGTGAGACACTGAATACTACACATTGAGGCACTGAGAACTAGACAGTGAGACATTGAAAACTACACAGTGAGACACTGAAAACTACACAGTGAGACACTGAGAACTACACAGTGAGACACTGAAAACTATACATTTTTGCACAGAAATCTACACAGAGACACACTGAAAACTGCACAGTGAGACACACAATCTACACAATGAGACATTGAAAACTACACAGTGAGACACAGAAAACTACACAGTGAGACATTGAAAACTACACAGTGAGACACTGAAAACTACACTTAAAGCACTGAAAACTACACAGTGAGACACATAAAACCACACAGTGAGGCACAGAACCAAACAGAGAGACACTGAGAACTACACAGTGAATCACTAAAAACTACAGTGAGAAATTGGGAACTACACAATGAAACATTGAAAACTACACAGTGAGGCACAGAACTACACAGTGAGGAACTCAAAACTGCACAGTGACACACTGAAAACGACACAGTGAGACACTGAGAACTCCACAGTGAGGAACCGAGAAGCACAGAGTGAGGCACTGAGAACCACACAGTGAGGCACTGAGAAACACACAGTGAGACACTGAAAACTACACTGAGTCACTGAGTTCTGCATAATGAGACACTGAAAACAACATAGAGAGGCACTGTTAACGGCACAGTGAGATACTTCAAACTACAGTAAGACAAAAAAACAACACAGTGAGACAATGAAAACAACAGTGAGATACTGAAAACTACACAGTGAGACACTGAGAATTACACAGTGAGGCACTTAAAACTACACAGTGCGGCACTAAAAACTACACAGTGAGACACTGAGAACCACACAGTGAGACACTGAGAACCACACAGTGAGGCACTAAAAACTACACAGTGAGGCACTGAGAACTACACAGTGAGGCACTGAAAACCACACAGTGAGGCACTGAGAATCAAACAATGAGGCACTGAGAACCACACAGTGAGGAACTGAGAACCACGCAGTAAGGCATTGAGAACTACGCAGTGAGGCACTGAGAACCACGCAGTGAGGAACTGAGAACCACGCAGTAAGGTACTGAGAACTACGCAGTGAGGCACTGAGAACCACACAGTGAGGAACTGAGAACCACGCAGTAAGGCACTGAGAACTACGCAGTGAGGCACTGAGAACCACGCAGTGAGATCCTAAAAACTACACAACGAGTCTCAGAGGTCTGCATAATGAGACACTTAAAACAACATAGAGAGGGAGTGATAACTGCATAGTGAGATGCTGCAAATAACAGTGAGACAATGAAAACAACACAGTGAGACAATGAAAACTACACAGTGAGACAATGAAAACTACACAGTGAGACACAGAGAACTACACAGTGAGACACTGAAAACTACACATTTATGGACAGAAATCTACACAGAGAGGCACTGAAAACTGCACAGTGAGACACACAATCTACATTATGAGACACTGAAAACTACACAGTGAGACACTGAAAACTACACAGTGAGACATTGAAAACTACACAGTGAGACACAGAAAACTACACTTAAAGCACTGAGAACTACCAGTGAGACACTGAAAATCACACAGTGAGGCACAGAACCAAACAGAGAGACACTGAAAACTACACAGTGAATCACTAAAAACTACAGTGAGACATTGGGAACTGCACAATGAAACATTGAAAACTACACAGTGAGGCACAGAGAATCTAACAGTGAGGCACTGAGAACGACGCAGTGAGGCACTGAGAACCACGCAGTGAGATCCTGAAAACTATACAGTGAGTCTCTGAGGTCTGCAGAATGAGACACTTAAAACAACATAGAGAGGTAGTGATAACTGCACAGTGAAATGCGGCAAATTACAGTGAGACAATGAAAACAACACAGTGAGACACTGAAAACTACACAGTGAGAAACTGAAAACTACAAAGTGAGACACTGAAAACTACACAATGAGACACTGAAAAGTACACATTGATGCACTGAGAACTAGACAGTGAGACATTGAAAACTACACATTGAGATACTGAGAACTACACAGTGAGACACTGGAAACTACACATTTATGCACTGAAATCTACACAGTGAGACACTTAAAACTACACAGTGACACACTGAAAACTACATATTTATGCACTGAAATCTGCACAGAGAGACACTGAAAACTGCACAGAGACACACAATTTATACAATGAGACACTGAAAACTACACAACGTGACACTGAAAATTACACAGTGAGACATTGAAATCTACACAGTGAGACACTGAAAACTAAACATTTATGCACTGAAATCTACACAGTGAGATATTTAAAACTGCACAGTGAGACACACAATCTACACAATGAGACACAAAACTACACAGTGAGACTGTGAGAACTACACAGGGAGACATTGAACACTACACAGTGAGACACTGAAAACTAAACAGTGGGGCAGTGAAAACTACACAGTGAGTCACTGAGAAGCACACAGTGAAGCATTGAGAACCCCACAGTGAGGTATTGAGAACCACACAGTGAGGTATTGAGAACCACACAGTGAGGCACTGAGAACTACACAGTGAGGCACTGAGAACCACACAATGAGGCACTGAGAACCGCACATTGAGGAACTGAGAACTACACAGTGAGGCACTGAGAACCACACAGTGAGATATTGAAAACTACACAGTGAGACACTGAAAACTACACAGTGAGTCACTGAGTTCTGCATAATGAGACACTTAAAACAACATAGAGAGGCAGTGACAACTGCACAGTGAGATACTGCAAATTACAGTGAAACAATCAAAACAACACAGTGAGACAACGAAAACAACACAGTGAGGCATTGAAAACTACACAATGAGACACTGAGAACTACACCATGAGACACAGAAAACCACACAATGGGGCACTGAGAGCTAAATCGTGAGACACACGACATAGTCAGACTGTGAAGCCCATAGTGAGATTCTCTGATCTACACAGGGAGGCACTAAGAACTACTCCGTGAACCATTGGTAAATGCATAGTGAGGCACGAAGATATGCACAGTGAGTCACTGAGAACTGCATAATGAAACACCTAAAACTACATAGAGAGGCACTGAAAACTGCCCAGTGAGACACTGCAAAAAGACAGTGAAGCATTAAAAACTACACAGTAGGACACTCTAAAGCTACACTTGAAGCAGTGGGAACTACACAGTGAGACACTGAAAACCACACAGTGAGGCACAGAACCAGAGAGACACTGAAAACTACACAGTGAGATATTGAAAACTACACAGTGAGACACTGAGAACCACACAGTGAGACATTGAAAACTACACAGTGAGACACTGAAAACTACACAGTGAGTCACTGAGTTCTGCATAATGAGCCACTTAAAACAACATAGAGAGGCAGTGATAACTGCACAGTGAGATATTGCAAATTACAGTGAGACAATCAAAACAACACAATGAGACACTGAAAACTACACAGTGAGACACTGAAAAGTACACATTGATGCACTGAGAACTAGACAGTGAGACATTGAAAACTACACATTGAGATACTGAGAACTACACTGAGACACTGAAAACTACACATTTATGCACTGATATCTACACAGTGAGACACTTAAAACTACACAGTGACACACTGAAAACTACACATTTATGCACTGAAATCTGCACAGAGAGGCACTGAAAACTGCCCAGTGAGACACTGCAAAAAGACAGTGAGGCATTAAAAACTACACAGTAGGACACTGAAAGCTACACTTGAAGCAGTGGGAACTACACAGTGAGACACTGAAAACCACACAGTGAGGCACAGAACCAAACAGAGAGACACTGAAAACTACACAGTGAGACATTGAAAACTACACAGTGAGACACTGAAAACTACACAGTGAGTCACTGAGTTCTGCATAATGAGCCACTTAAAACAACATAGAGAGGCAGTGATAACTGCACAATGAGATATTGCAAATTACAGTGAGACAATCAAAACAACACAATCAGACACTGAAAACTACACAGTGAGACACTGAAAAGTACACATTGATGCACTGAGAACTAGACAGTGAGACATTGAAAACTACACATTGAGATACTGAGAACTACACTGAGACACTGAAAACTACACATTTATGCACTGAAATCTACACAGTGAGACACTTAAAACTACACAGTGACACATTGAAAACTACACATTTATGCACTGAAATCTGCACAGAGAGACACTGAAAACTGCACAGAGACACACAATTTATACAATGAGACACTGAAAACTACACAACGTGACACTGAAAATTACACAGTGAGACATTGAAATCTACACAGTGAGACACTGAAAACTAAACATTTATGCACTGAAATCTACACAGTGAGATATTTAAAACTGCACAGTGAGACACACAATCTACACAATGAGACACTGAAAACTACACAGTGAGACTGTGAGAACTACACAGGGAGACATTGAACACTACACAGTGAGACACTGAAAACTAAACAGTGGGGCAGTGAAAACTACACAGTGAGTCACTGAGAAGCACACAGTGAAGCATTGAGAACCCCACAGTGAGGTATTGAGAACCACACAGTGAGGTATTGAGAACCACACAGTGAGGCACTGAGAACTACACAGTGAGGCACTGAGAACCACACAATGAGGCACTGAGAACCGCACATTGAGGAACTGAGAACTACACAGTGAGGCACTGAGAACCACACAGTGAGATATTGAAAACTACACAGTGAGACACTGAAAACTACACAGTGAGTCACTGAGTTCTGCATAATGAGACACTTAAAACAACATAGAGAGGCAGTGACAACTGCACAGTGAGATACTGCAAATTACAGTGAAACAATCAAAACAACACAGTGAGACAACGAAAACAACACAGTGAGGCATTGAAAACTACACAATGAGACACTGAGAACTACACCATGAGACACAGAAAACCACACAATGGGGCACTGAGAGCTAAATCGTGAGACACACGACATAGTCAGACTGTGAAGCCCATAGTGAGATTCTCTGATCTACACAGGGAGGCACTAAGAACTACCCCGTGAACCATTGGTAAATGCATAGTGAGGCACGAAGATATGCACAGTGAGTCACTGAGAACTGCATAATGAAACACCTAAAACTACATAGAGAGGCACTGAAAACTGCCCAGTGAGACACTGCAAAAAGACAGTGAAGCATTAAAAACTACACAGTAGGACACTCTAAAGCTACACTTGAAGCAGTGGGAACTACACAGTGAGACACTGAAAACCACACAGTGAGGCACAGAACCAGAGAGACACTGAAAACTACACAGTGAGATATTGAAAACTACACAGTGAGACACTGAGAACCACACAGTGAGACATTGAAAACTACACAGTGAGACACTGAAAACTACACAGTGAGTCACTGAGTTCTGCATAATGAGCCACTTAAAACAACATAGAGAGGCAGTGATAACTGCACAGTGAGATATTGCAAATTACAGTGAGACAATCAAAACAACACAATGAGACACTGAAAACTACACAGTGAGACACTGAAAAGTACACATTGATGCACTGAGAACTAGACAGTGAGACATTGAAAACTACACATTGAGATACTGAGAACTACACTGAGACACTGAAAACTACACATTTATGCACTGATATCTACACAGTGAGACACTTAAAACTACACAGTGACACACTGAAAACTACACATTTATGCACTGAAATCTGCACAGAGAGGCACTGAAAACTGCCCAGTGAGACACTGCAAAAAGACAGTGAGGCATTAAAAACTACACAGTAGGACACTGAAAGCTACACTTGAAGCAGTGGGAACTACACAGTGAGACACTGAAAACCACACAGTGAGGCACAGAACCAAACAGAGAGACACTGAAAACTACACAGTGAGACATTGAAAACTACACAGTGAGACACTGAAAACTACACAGTGAGTCACTGAGTTCTGCATAATGAGCCACTTAAAACAACATAGAGAGGCAGTGATAACTGCACAATGAGATATTGCAAATTACAGTGAGACAATCAAAACAACACAATCAGACACTGAAAACTACACAGTGAGACACTGAAAAGTACACATTGATGCACTGAGAACTAGACAGTGAGACATTGAAAACTACACATTGAGATACTGAGAACTACACTGAGACACTGAAAACTACACATTTATGCACTGAAATCTACACAGTGAGACACTTAAAACTACACAGTGACACACTGAAAACTACACATTTATGCACTGAAATCTGCACAGAGAGACACTGAAAACTGCACAGTGAGACACACAATTTATACAATGAGACACTGAAAACTACACAACGAGACAATGAAAATTACACCGTGAGACATTGAAATCTACACAGTGAGACACTGAAAACTAAACATTTATGCACTGAAATCTACACAGTGAGATACTTAAAACTGCACAGTGAGACACACAATCTGCACAATGAGACACTGAAAACTACACAGTGAGACTGTGAGAACTACACAGGGAGACATTGAACACTACACAGTGAGACACTGAAAACTAAACAGTGAGGCAGTGAAAACTACACAGTGAGTCACTGAGAAGCACACAGTGAGGCATTGAGAACCACACAGTGAGGCATTGAGAACCACACAGTGAGGCACTGAGAACTACACAGTGAGGCCCTGAGAACCACACAATGAGACACTGAGAACCGCACATTGAGGAACTGAGAACTACACAGTGAGGCACTGAGAACCACACAGTGAGACATTGAAAACTACACAGTGAGACACTGAAAACTACACAGTGAGTCACTGAGTTCTGCATAATGAGCCACTTAAAACATCATAGAGAGGCAGTGATAACTGCACAGTGAGATACTGCAAATTACAGTGAGACAATCAAAACAACACAATGAGACAATGAAAACAACACAGTGAGACATTGAAAACTACACAGTGAGACACTGAGAACTACACCATGAGACACTGAGAACTACACAGTGAGACACAGAAAACCACACAATGAGGCACTGAGAGCTAAATCGTGAGACACGCGACATAGTCAGACTGTGAAGCCCATAGTGAGATTCTCTGATCTACACAGGGAGGCACTGAGAACTACCCCGTGAACCATCGGTAAATCGATAATGAGGCATGAAGATATGCACAGTGAGTCACTGAGAACCACATAGTGAGACATTGAAAACTACACAGTGACACACTGAAAACTACACAGTGAGTCACTGAGTTCTTCATAATGAGCCAATTAAAACAACCTAGAAAGGCAGTGATAACTGCACAGTGAGATACTGCAAATTACAGTGAGACAATCAAAACAACACAGTGAGGCATTTAAAACTACACAATGAGACACTGAGAACTACACCATGAGACACTGAGAACTACACAGTGAGACACAGAAAACCACACAATGGGGCACTGAGAGCTAAATCATGAGACACACGACATAGTCAGACTGTGAAGCCCATAGTGAGATTCTCTGATCTACACAGTGAGGCACTGAGAACTACCCCGTGAACCATTGGTAAATGCATAGTGAGGCACGAAGATATGCACAGTGAGTCACTGAGAACTGCATAATGAAACACCTAAAACTACAGAGAGTGGCACTGAAAACTGCCCAGTGAGACACTGCAAAAAGACAGTGAGGCATTAAAAACTACACAGTAGGACACTGAAAACTACACTTGAAGCAGTGGGAACTACACAGTGAGACAGTGAAAACCACACAGTGAGGCACAGAACCAAACAGAGAGACACTGAAAACTACACAGTGAATCACTAAAAACTACAGTGAGACATTGGGAACTGCACAGTGACACACTGAAAACGACACAGTGAGACACTGAGAACTCCACAGTCAGGTACCGAGAACCACACAGTGAGGCACTGAGAAACACACAATGAGACACTGAAAACTACACAGTGAGTCACTGAGGTCTGCATAATGAGACACTGAAAACAACATAGAGAGGCACCGATAACGGCACAGTGAGATACTGCAAATTACAGTAAGACAACGAAAACAACACAGTGAGACAATGAAAACTACACACTCAGACACTGAAAACGACACGGTGAGACACTGAAAATTACACAGTGAGGCATTTAAAACTACACAGTGAGGCACTAAAAACTACACAGTGAGACACTGAGAACCACACAGTGAGACACTGAGAACCACACAGTGAGACACTGAGAACCACACAGTGAGGCACTGAGAACTGCACAGTGAGGCACTGAAAACTAAACAGTGAGGCACTGACAATCAAACAGTGAGGCACTGAGAACCACACAGTGAGGCACTGAGAATCAAACAGTGAGGCACTGAGAACCACACAGTGAGAAACTGAGTACCACGCAGTGAGGCACTGAGAACCACGCAGTGAGATCCTGAAACCTACACAGTGAGTCTCTGAGGTATGCATAATGAGACACTTAAAGCAACATAGAGAGGCAGTGATAACTGCACATTGAGAGGCTGCAAATTACAGTGAGACAATGAGAACAACACAGTGAGACGCTGAACACGAAACAGTGAGACACTGAAAACTACACATTGAGGCACTGAGAACTAGACAGTGAGACATTGAAAACTACACAGTGAGACACTGAGAACAACACGGTGAGATACTGAAAACTACACATTGAGGCATTGAGAACTAGACAGTGAGACATTGAAAACTACACAGTGAGACACTGAGAACAACACGGTGAGATACTGAAAACTACACACTTATGCACTGAAATCTACACAGAGAGACACTGAAAACTGCACAGTGAGACACACAATCTACACAATGAGACACTGAAAACTACAAAGTAAGACATTGAAAACTACACAGTGAGACACTGAAAACTATACATTGAGGCACTGAGAAACAGACAGTGAGATACTGAGAACTACACAGTGAGAAACTGAAAACTAAACTTTGATACACTGAAAACTACACAGTGAGGCATTGAAAACTACAAAGTGAGAGACTGAAAACCACACTGGGAGACACTAACACGCACACAGTGAGTAACTGTGAACCACACAGTAAGATACTGAAATCTACACAGTGAGACACTGAAAATTACACAGTGAGACACTGACAATTACTCAGTGAGACACTGAAAACTACATAGTGAGAAAATGAAAAATACACAGTGAAACACTGAAAACTACACAGTGAGACACCAAAAATTACACAGTGAGACACTGAAAATTACACAGTGAGACACTGAAAATTACACAGTGAAACACTGAAAACTACATAGTGAGAAAATGAAAAACACAGTGAGACACTGAAAACTACACAGTGAGACACTGAAAAATGCAAAGTGAAGCACTGAAAACTATGCAGTGAGACACGGAAAACCACACTGTGAGACACCAACAACCACACAGTGAGAATCTGTGAACCACAGAGTGAAACACTCAGAACTATACAGTGAGACGCATAACTACACAGTGTGACACTGAGAGCTCGACAGTGAGACGTTGAAAACAACACAGTGAGAATCTGAAAACAAACAGTGAGACTCAGAAAACTACAGAGTGAGACTCAGGAAACTACACAGTCAGACTCAGAAAACAACACAGTGAAATACTGACACTACAAAGTGAGACACTGAAAACGGCAAGTAAGACACTGAAAACTACACAATGAGTCACTGAGGTCTGCATAATCAGACACTTAAAACAACATAGAGAGGCAGTGATAACTGCACAGTGAGATACAGCGAACCACAGTGAGACAAAGAAAACAACAGAGTGAGACACTGAAAACTACACAGTAAGACACTGAAAACTACACAGTGAGACACTGAAAACTACACATTGAGGCATTGAGAACTAGACAGTGAGACATTGAAACCTACACAGTGAGACACTGAGAACAACACGGTGAGATACTGAAAACTACACATTTATGCACTGAAATCTACACACAGAGACACTGAAAACTGCACAGTGAGACACACAATCTACACAATGAGACACTGAAACCTATAAAGTGAGACATTGAAAACTACACAGTGAGACACTGAAAACTATACATTGAGGCACTGAGAACCAGACAGTGAGATACTGAGAACTACATGGTGAGAAACTGAAAACTAAACTTTGATACACTGAAAACTACACAGTGAGGCATTGAAAACTACAAAGTGAGAGACTGAAAACCACACTAGGAGACACTAACACGCACACAGTGAGTAACTGTGAACCACACAGTAAGACACTGAAAGCTACACAGTGAGACACTGAAAATTACACAGTGAGACAATGAAAATTACTCAGTGAGACACTGAAAACTACATAGTGAGAAAATGAAAAATACACAGTGAGACTCTGAAAACTACACAGTGAGACACTGAAAATTACACAGTGAGACACTGAAAATTACACAGTGAGACACTGAAAACTACATAGTGAGAAAATGAAAAATACACAGTGAGACACCAAAAACTACACAGTGAGACACTGAAAAATGCAAAGTGAAGCACTGAAAACTATGCAGTGAGACACGGAAAACCACACTGTGAGACACCAACAACCACACAGTGAGAATCTGTGAACCACAGAGTGAAACACTCAGAACTATACAGTGAAACGCAGAACTACACAGTGTGACACTGAGAGCTCGACAGTGAGATGTTGAAAACAACACAGTGAGAATCTGAAAACTAAACAGTGAGACTCAGAAAACTACAGAGTGAGACTCAGGAAACTACACAGTCAGACTCAGAAAACAACACAGTGAAATACTGACACTGCAAAGTGAGACACTGAAAACGACAAGTAAGACACTGAAAGCTACACAATGAGTCACTGAGTTCTGCATAATCAGACACTTAAAACAACATAGAGAGGCAGTGATAACTGCACAGTGAGATACAGCGAACCACAGTGAGACAATGAAAACAACACAGTGAGACACTGAAAACAACACAGTGAGACACTGAAAACTACACAGTGAGATACTGAAAACTACACAGTGAGACACTGAAAAATGCATAGTGAGACACAAAATTTACACAATGAGACACTGAAAACTACACAGCGAGACACTGAAATCTACACAGTGAGACACTGAAAACTACACAGTGAGACACTGAAAACTACACAGTGAGACACACAATTTACACAATGAGACACTGAAAACCTCACAGTGAGATACTGAAAATTACACAATGAGACACTGAAAACCACACAGTGAGATACTGAAAATTACACAGTGAGACATTGAAAACTACACAGTGAGACACTGAAAACTAAACATTTATGCACTGAAATCTACACAGTGAAATACTTAAAACTGCACAGTGAGACATACAATCTACACAATCAGGCTCTGAAAACTACACAGTGAGAATGTAAGAACTACACACTGAGACATTGAAAACTACACAGTGAGACACAGAAAACTAAACAGTGAGGCACTGAGAACCACACAATGAGGCATTGAGAACCATACAGTGTGGCACTGAGAACTACTCAGTGAGGCACTGAGAACCACACAGTGAGACATTGAAAACTAAACAGTGAGGCACTGAGAACCACACAGTGAGGCATTGAGAATCATACAGTGTGGCACTGAGAGCTACTCAGTGAGGCACTGAGAACCACACAGTGAGACATTGAAAACTACACAGTGAGGCACAAAGATATGCACAGTGAGTCACTGAGAACTGCGTAATGAAACATCTAAAACTACATAGAGAGGCACTGAAAACTGCCCAGTGAGACACTGCAAAATAGTCAGTGAGGCATTCAAAACTACACAGTAGGACACTGAAAACTACTCTTAAAGCACTGAGAACTCAACAGTGAGACACTGAAAACCACACAGTGAGGCACAGAATCAAACAGTGAGTCACTGAGTTCTGCATAATGAGCCACTTAAAACAGCATAGAGAGGCAGTGATAACTGCACAGTGAGATACTGCAAATTACAGTGAGACAATCAAAACAACACAGTGAGACAATGAAAACAACACAGTGAGGCATTGAAAACTACACAGTGAGATACTGAGAACTGCACCATGAGACACTGAGAACTACACAGTGAGACACAGAAAACCACACAATGAGGCACTGAGAGCTAAATCATGAGACACACGACATAGTCAGACTGTGAAGCCCATAGTGAGATTCTCTGATCTACACAGGGAGGCACTGAGAACTACCCCGTGAACCATTGGTAAATGCGTAGTGAGGCACGAAGATATGCACTGTGAGTCACTGAGAACTGCGTAACGAAACATCTAAAACTACATAGAGAGGCACTGAAAACTGCCCAGTGAGACACTGCAAAATAGTCAGTGAGGCATTGAAAACTGCACAGTAGGACACTGAAAACTACACTTAAAGCACTGAGAACTCAACAGTGAGACACTGAAAACCACACAGTGAGGCACAGAATCAAACAGAGAGACACTGAAAGCTACACAGTGAATTACTGAAAACTACAGTGAGACATTGGGAACTACACAATGAAACATTGAAAACGACACAGTGAGGCACAGAACTGCACAGTGAGACACAGAAAACCACACAATGAGGCATTGAGAGCTAAATCATGAGACACATGACATAGTCAGACTGTGAAGCCAATAGTGAGATTCACTGATCTACACAGGGAGGCATTCAGAACGACACCGTGAACCATTGGTAAGTGCATAGTGAGGCACGAGGAAATACACAGTGAGTCACAGAGAACGGTGCAATGATACACCTAAAACTACATAGAGAGGCACTGAAAACTGCCCAGTGAGACACTGCAAACTAGACAGTGATGCGTTAAAAACTACACAGTTAGACAATGAAAAATACACATTAAAGCACTACGAACTACACAGTGAGACACTGAATACTATACAGTGAATCACTAAAAACTACAGTGAGACATTGGGAATTACACAATGAAATATTGAAAACGACACAGTGAGGCACAGAAATACACAGTGAGAAACCCAAAACTGCACAGTGAGACACTGAAAACGACACAGTGAGACACTGAGAACTCCACAGTGAGGCGCCGAGAACCACAGAGTGAGGCACTGAGAACCACACAGTGAGGCACTGAGAAACACACAATGAGACACTGAAAACTACACTGAGTCACTGAGGTCTGCATAATGAGACACTGAAAACAACATAGAAAGGCACTGATAACGGCACAGTGTGATACTGCAAACTACAGTACGACAACGAAAACAACACAGTGAGACAATGAAAACTACACACTCAGACACTGAAAACGACACTGTGAGACACTGAAAATTACACAGTGAGGCACTTAAAATTACACAGTGATGCACTAAAAACTACACAGTGAGACACTGAGAACCACACAGTGAGGCACTGAAAACTAAACAGTGAGGCACTGAGAACCACACCGTGAGGCACTGAGAATCAAACAGTGAGGCACTGAGAACCACACAGTGAGGAACTGAGAACCACACAGTGAGGCACTGAGAACCACGCAGTGAGATCCTGAAAACTACACAGTGAGTCTCTGAGGTATGCATAATGAGACGCTTAAAACAACATAGAGAGGCAGTGATAACTGCACATTGAGAGGCTGCAAATTACAGTGAGACAATGAGAACAACACAGTGAGACACTGAAAACTACACGGTGAGATACTGAAAACTACACATTTATGCACTGAAATCTACACACAGAGACACTGAAAACTGCACAGTGAGACACACAATCTACACAATGAGACACTGAAAACTACAAAGTGAGACAATGAAAACTACACAGAGAGATACTGAAAACTATACATTGAGGCACTGAGAACCAGACAGTGAGATACTGAGAACTACACGGTGAGAAACTGAAAACTAAACTTTGATACACTGAAAACTACACAGTGAGGCATTGAAAACTACAAAGTGAGAGACTGAAAACCACACTGGGAGACACTAACACGCACACAGTGAGTAACTGTGAACCACACAGTAAGATACTGAAAGCTACACAGTGAGACACTGAAAATTACACAGTGAGACAATGAAAATTACACAGTGAGACACTGAAAATTACACAGTGAGACACTGAAAACTACATAGTGAGAAAATGAAAAATACACAGTGAGACACCAAAAACTACACAGTGAGACACTGAAAAATGCAAAGTGAAGCACTGAAAACTATGCAGTGAGACACGGAAAACCACACTGTGAGACACCAACAACCACACAGTGAGAATCTGTGAACCACAGAGTGAAACACTCAGAACTATACAGTGAGACGCAAAACTACACAGTGTGACACTGAGAGCTCGACAGTGAGATGTTGAAAACAACACAGTGAGAATCTGAAAACTAAACAGTGAGACTCAGAAAACTACAGAGTGAGACTCAGGAAACTACACAGTCAGACTCGGAAAACAACACAGTGAAACACTGGCACTACACAGTGAGGCACGGATAACTACAAAGTGAGACACTGAAAACGGTAAGTAAGGCACTGAAAACTACACAATGAGTCACTGAGGTCTGCATAATGAGACACTTAAAACAACATAGAGAGGCATTGATATCTACACAGTGAGATACTGCAAATTACAGCGACACAATCAAAACAACACAGTGAGACAACAAAAACAACACAGTGAGACACTGAAAACTACACAGTGAGACACTGAAACTACACAGTAAGACACTGAAAACTACACAGTGAGATACTGAAAAGTGCAGTGAGTCACTGAAAAATGCACAGTGAAGGCCTGAAATCTACGCAGTGAGACATGGAAAGGTGCACAGTGAGACACTAACACACACACACTGAGAATCTGTGAACTACAAAGTGAGACATTGAAAACTACACAGTGAGACTCTGAGAATTACACAGTGAGACAATCAGAACTATAAAGTGAGACAGTGAGGCACTGAGAACTACTCAGTGAGGCACTGAGAACCACGCAGTGAGGCATTGAGAACCACACAGTGAGACATTGAAGGCTACATAGTGAGACAATGAAAACTACACAGTGAGTAACTGAGGTCTGCATAATGAGACAATTAAAACAACAGAGAGCCAATGATAACAGCACCGTGAGCTACTGCAAACTACAGTGAGACAATGAAAACAACACAGTGAGACAATGAAAACAACACAGTGAGAATCTGAAAACTACACAGTGAGACACTGAAAACTAAACATTGAGGCACTGAGAAATACAGCGTGAGATACTGGGAACTACACAGTG
This sequence comes from Isurus oxyrinchus, assembly GCA_026770705.1. Taxonomy (NCBI): domain Eukaryota; kingdom Metazoa; phylum Chordata; class Chondrichthyes; order Lamniformes; family Lamnidae; genus Isurus; species Isurus oxyrinchus. The sequence continues at coordinate 110,344 of JANJGN010001173.1, forward strand.
AGATACTGAGAACTACACAGTGAGACCCCGAAAATGGCAGTGAGACACTAAAAACTTCGCAGTGAGGGAATGGAAACCACAAAGTGAGGCACTGAGAACCACACAGTGAGGCACTGAGAACCACACAGTGAGGCACTGAGAACCACCCAGCACAGTGAGATAATGAAAACCACACAGTTATGCACTGTGAACTACACAGTGAGGCACTGAGAATCAAACAGTGAAGCACTGAGAACCACACAGTGAGGAACTGAGAACCACACAGTGAGGCACTGAGAACCACACAATAAGGCACTGAGAAACATACAGTGAGACAGTGAAAACTGCACAGTGAGATACTGAAAACTACACATCGAGGCACTGAGTACTACCCAGTGAGATACGGATAACTACACAGTGAGATGCTGAGAAATACACAATGAGAATCTGAAAACTACACTGTGAGACATTGAAAACTACTCAGTGAGAAATTGAAAACGCCACAGTGACGCACTCAGAACTCCAAAGTGAGAAACTGAGAACTGCACCGTGAGATGCTGAGAACTACACAATGAGACTGAGAAATACACAGTGAGACACTGAAAACTACACAGTGAGACCATGAAAACTATACAGTGAGGCACTGAAAACTACACAGTGAGGAACTGAGAACCACACAGTGTGGCACTGAGAACTACACAGTGAGGAACTGAGAACTACGCAGTGAGAAACTGAGAACCACGCAGTGAGGTACTGAGAACCACACAGTGAGGCACGGAGAACCCCACAGTGAGGAAATGAGAATTAAGCAGTGAGACACTGAGAACCACGCAGTCAGGCACTGAGAACCACACAGTGAGACATTGAAAACTATACAGTGAGTCACTGAGGTCTGCATAATGAGCCACTTAAAACAGCATAGAGAGGCAGTGATAACTGCACAGTGAGATACGTCAAATTACAGTGAGACAATGAAAACAACACAGTGAAACAATGAAAACAACACAGTGAGACATTGAAAATTACACAGTGAGACACTGAAAACTATTCAGTGAGTCACTGAAAACTACTCAGTGAGAAACAGAAAACTACACAGTGAGTCTCTGAGAACTACACAGTGAGACTCTGAGAACTTCATGGTGAGACACTGAAAACCACACAGTAAGGCACTGAGAGCTAAATCGTGAGACACATGTCATAGTCAGACTGTGAAGCCCATAGTGAGATTCTGTGATGTACACAGTGAGGCACTAAGAACTACAGCGTGAACCATTGGTAAATGCTGAGTGAGGCACCAAGATATGCACAGAGATTCTCTGAGAATTGTGTAATGATACACCTAAAACTATATAGAGAGACACTGAAAATTACCAAGTGAGACACTGCAAACTAGACAGTGAGGCGCTAAAAACTACACACTGAGAAACTGAAAACTACACATTAAGGCACTGAAAACTACACAGTGAGACACTGAAAACTACATATTTAGGCGCAGAACTAAACAGTGAGACACTGAAAACTACCAAGTAAATCACTAAAAACTAAAGTGAGACATTGGGAACTACACAATGAAACATTGAAAAGTGAGGCACAGAACTACACAGTGAGAAACTCAAAACTGCACAGTGAGACACTGAAAACTACACAGTGAGGCACTGAGAACTCCACAGTGAGAAATTGAAAACTGCGCAGTGAGACACTGAAAACTACACAGTGATACATTGGGAACGACACTGTGATACACTGAAAACTGCATAGTAATACATTGGGAACTACACAGTGAGGCACTGAAAACCACACAGTGAGGCACCGAGAACCTCTCAATCTACACAATGAGGCATTGAAAACTACACAGTGAGACACCGAAAGCTACACGGTGAGACACTGAAAACTACACATTGATGCACTGAAAGCTACACAGTGAGAAACTGAAAACCGGACTGGGAGACACTGAAAAGCACACTGGGAAACACTAACATGCACACAGTGAGTAACTGTGAACCACACAGTGAGATACTGAAAGCTAGACAGTGAAACACTGAAAATTACATAGTGAGGCACTGAAAATTACAACGTGAGACACTGAAAACTACACAGTGAGACACTGAAAAATACAGTGTTGCACTGAAAACTACACAGGGAGACACTGAAAAATACACAGTGTTGTACCGAAAACTACACAGTGAGACACGGAAAGCGGCACTGTGAGACACCAACAACCACACAGTGAGAATCTGTGACCCACAGAGTGAGATACTCAGAACTATACAGTGAGACGAAGATCTACACAGTGTGACACTGAGAGCTCGACAGTGAGACGTTGAGAACAACAAAGTGAGAGTCAGAAAAATACACAGTGAGACTCAGAAAACTAATCAGTCAGACTCAGAAAACAACATAGTGAAACACTGACAACTACACAGTGATACACTGATAACTACACAGTGAGACATTGAGAATTATAGTGTGAGATACTGAGAACTACACAGTGAGTTATTGAGAACTGCACAGTGAGATACTGAGAACTACACAGTGAGAAACTGAGAACTACGCAGTGAGACAATGAAAACAACACACTGAGAAACTGAAAACTACACAGTGAGGCACTGAAAACTACACAGTGAGACATGGAAAACTACACAGTGAGACACTGAAACTACACAGTGAGACACTGAAAACTACACAGAGAGACAATGAAAACAACACAATGAGGCACAGAAAACTATACAGTGAGACACTGAAAACTACACAGTGAGACACTGAAAACTACACAGAGAGACAATGAAAACAACACAATGAGGCACAGAAAACTATACAGTGAGACATTGAAAACTACACAGTGAGATACCGAAAACTACATGGTGAAACACTGAAAAACACACATTGATGCATTGAAAACTACAAAGTGAGACATTGAAAACTAGACAGTGAGACACTGAAAACTACACAGTGAGACACTGAAAGCTACACAGTGAGACATTGAAAACTACACAGTGAGAGATTGAAAACTGGAATGGGAGACACTGAAAACTACACTGGGAGACATTAACATGCACACATGGAACCAAAAAGTGAGATACTGAAAGCTACACAGTGAGGACACTGAAAACTACACAGTGAGACACTGAAAAATGCACAGTGAAGCACTGAAAGCTGAGCAGTGAGACATGGAAAGCAGCACTGTGAGACACCAACAAGCACGCAGTGAGAATCTGTGAACCACAGAGTGAGACATCAGAACTATACAGAGAGACGCAGAAAAACAGAGTGAGACACTGTGAACTACACAGTGAGACATTGAGAACTACATAGTGAGATACTGAGAACTACACAGTGAGACACTGAGAAATACAGTGTGACACTGAGATCTACACAGTGAAACAATGAAAACCACACAGGAGGGCACTGAGAGCTAAATCATGAACACAAAACATAGTCAGACTGGGAAGCCCATAGTGACTTTCTCTGATCTACACAGTGAGGCACTGAGATCTACACCGTGAATCATTGGTAAATGCACAGTGAGTCACTGAGAACTGTGTAATGAGACACCTAAAACTACATAGCGAGGCACTGAAAATTACACAGGGAGACACTGAAAACTAGACAGTGAAACACTGAAAACTACACAGTGAGACCCGGAAAACTACACAGTGAGACACTGAAAACTGCACAGAGAGACACTGAAAACAACACAGTGAGTCACTGAAAAATATACAGTGAGATACTGAGAACTACACAGTGAGACACTCAATCTACACAATGAGACATTGAAAACTACACAGTGAGACACCGAAAACTACATGGAAAGACATGGAAAACTACACATTGATGTACTGAAAACTACACAGTGAGACATTGAAAACTGCACAGTGAGACACAAATCTACACACTGAGATACTGAAAACTAGAAAGTTAGACATTGAAAACTACACAGTGAGACAATGGAAACAACACACTGAGACACTAACAACAACACAGTGAGGCACTGAAAACTATACAGTGAGACATTGAAAACTACACATTGAGACACACAATCTACACAATGAGACATTGAAAACTACACACTGAGACACTGAAAACTACATGGTGAGACACTAAAAACTACACATTGATGAACTGAAAACTACAGAGTGAGTCACTTAAACTACACAGTGAGACACTGATAACGGCAGCGTGAGACACTGAAAACGGTAAGACCATGAAAACTACACAATGAGTCACTGAGGTCTGCATAATGAGACACTTAAAACAGCAAAGCGAGGCACTGATAACTGCAAAGTGAGATACTGCAAACTACAGTGAGACAATGAAAACAACACACTGAGACACTGAAAACTACACAGTGAGACACTGAAACTACATAATGAAACACTGAAAACTATAGAGTGAGACACTGAAAACTACACAGTGAGACACTGAAAAAAGCACAGTGAGACACTGAAAAAAGCACAGTGAGACACTGAAAACTACACAGTGAGACATTAAAAGCCACACAGTGAGTCACTGAAAACTACACAGTGAGACACTGAAAAAAGCACAGTGAGACACTGAAAACTATGCAGTGAGACACGGAAAGCGGTACTGTGAGACACCAACAGCCACGTAGTGAGAATCTGTGAACCACAGAGTGAGACACTCAGAATTATACAGTGAGACTCAGAACTACACAGTGTGACATTGAGAGCTCGACAGTGAGACGTTGAGAACAACACAGTGAGATTCAGAAATTTGCACAGTGAGACTCAGAAAACTACACAGTCAGACTCAAAAAACAACATCGTGAAACACTGACAATTACACAGTGAGACACTCATAACTACACATTGAGAAACTGAAAATGGGAAGTGATGCTTTGAAATCCACAGAGTGAGACACTGAGAATAGACAGTGAGACATTGAAAACTTCAGAGAGTGCCACTTGAAACTGCAGATTGAGACTTTAAGAACTACACTAAGAGTCACTGAAAACTACAGTGAAACACTGAAAAATACACAATGAGGCACTGAGAACTACACAGTGATATACTGAGAACTACACAGTGAGACACTGAGAACTACACAGTGAGACTCTGAGAACTACACTGTGAGACTCTGAGAACTACACAGTGAGACTCAGAGAACTACACAGTGAGATACAGAGAACTACACAGTGAGACACTGAGAACTACACAGTGAGACACTGAGATCTACACAGTGAGACAGTGAAAACCACACAGTAAGGCACTGAGAGTTAAATCTGAAAAAGAGTTAAAGCTGAAAACTACCCAGTGAGACACTGAAAACAACAGAGTGAGGGACTGAAAACAACACGGTGAGACACTGAAAACTACACACTCAGACTCTCAATCTACACAATGAGACATTGAATACTACACAGTGATACCACGAAAACTACACGGTGAGACACTGAAAACTACACATTGATGCACTGAAAACTACACAGTGAGACTTTGAAAACTACACAGTGAGACACACAATCTACACAATGAGACACTGAAAACTACACAGTGAGATACTGAAAACTACACAGTGAGACATTGAAAACTAGAGAGTGCCACTTGAAACTGCACTTTGAGACTCTGAGAACTACACAAAGTGGCACTGAAAACCACAGTGCTACAGTGAAAACTACCGTGAGACACTGAAAACTACAGTGAGACACTGAAAACTACACAGTGAGGCACTGAGAACTACACAGTGATATACTGAGAACTACAAAGTGAGACATTGAGAACTACATAATGAGATAATGAGAATTACACAGTGAGATACTGAGAACTACACAGGGAGACACTGAGAACTAATCAGTGAGATACTGAAAGATAAATCATGAACACAAGACATAGTCAGACTGGGAAGCCCATAGTGAGTTGCTCTGATCTACACAGTGAGGCATTGAGAACTACAGCGTGAACCTTTGGTAAATGCAGAGTGAGGCACGAAGTTATGCACAGTGAGTTACCGAGAACTGTGTAATGAGACACCTAAAACTACATAGAGAGGCACTGAAAAATGAACTGTGAGACAATGAAAAATACACAGTGAGACACTGAAAACTACGCAGTGAGGGATTCAAAACCAGACTGGGAGACACTGAAAATCACACTGGGAGTGAATAAAATGCACACAGTGAGTAACTGTGAACCACACAGTGAGATACTGAAAACTACACAGTGAGACACTGAAAACTACACAGTGAGACACTGAAAGATGCACAGTGAAGCACTGAAAACTACACACTGAGAAACTGAAAACTGCACAGTGCAGCACAGAAAACTACGCAGTTAGACACTGAAAGTTACACAGTGAGACACTGAAAACTACACAGTGAGACACAGAAAATTACACTGTGAGACACGGAAAACTACACAGTGAGACACTGAAACTACACAGTGAGACACTGAAGACTAAACTGAGAGACACTGAAAACTACACAGGGCGGCACTGAGAATTTTACTGTGAACCAGTGGCAAAGGCAGAGTGAGGCACGAAGTTATGTACAGTGAGACCATGAGAAATGCGTAATGAGACACCTAAAACTACTTAGAGAGGCACTGAAAACTACCCAGTGAAACACTGAAGAATACACAGTGAGACAATGAAAACTACACAGTGAGACACTGAAAACTACACAGTGAGACACTGAAAACTACACAGAGAGACACTGAAAAATACACTATTAGACACTGAAAACAACACAATGCGGCATTGAAAACTGCACAGTGAGACACTGAAAAATGCACAGCAAAGAACTGAAAACTACGCAGTTAGACACTGAAAGTTACACAGTGAGAGAATGAAAATTACACAGTGAGCCACTGAAAAATGCACAGTGGAGCCCTGAAAGCTATGCAGTTAGACACTGAAAATTACACAGTGAAACACTGAATACTACACAGTGAGACACTGAAAATTACACTGTGAGACACTGAAAACTACACAGTGAGAGACTGAAAACTGCACACAGAGACACTGAAAACAACACACTGAGACACTGAAAACTACACAGAGGGACACTGAAAACAACGCAGTGAGACAATGTAAACAACACATTGAGGCACTGAAAATTAGACAGTGACGCAATGAGAACTATACTGTGAACCATTGGCAAATGCAGAGTGAGGGAAGAAGTTATGTACAGAGAGTCAGTGAGAAATGCATAATGAGACACCTGAAACTAATTAGAGAGGCATTGAAAAATACCCAGTGAGACACTGAAGACTACACAGTGAGACAATATAAACTACGCAGTTAGGGATTCAAAATTGGACTGGGAGACACTGAAAATGACACTGGGAGACACTAAAACGCACACAGTGAGTAACTGTGAACCACACAGTGAGAAACTGAAAACTACACAGTGAGACAGTGAAAACTACACAGTGAGACAGTGAAAACTACACAGTGAGAGACTGAAAAATGCAGAGTGAAGCACTGCAATCTACGCAGTTAGACACTGAAAGTTACACAGTGAGACACTGAAAACTACACAGTGAGACACAGAAAATTACACTGTGAGACACTGAAAACAACACAGTGAGACAATGAAAACAATTTACTGAGACACTGTAAACTACACTGTGAGGCACTGAGATCTATACTGTGAACCATTGGCAAATGCAGAGTGAGGCACAAAGTTATGTACAGTGAGTCAGTGAGAAATGCATACTGAGACAACTAAAACTACTTAGAGAGGCAGTGAAAACTACCCAGTGAGACACTGAAAATCACACAGTGAGACACTGAAAATCACACAGTGAGACACTGAAAACTACAAAGAGAGACACTGTAAAAAACACAATGAGATAATGAATACAAAACAGTGAGACAGTGAGAACTACACAGTGAGACATTGAGAAGTACATAGTCAGATACTGAGAATTATACAGTGAGATACTGAGAACTACACAGTGAGACACTGAGAACTAAACAGTGAGATACTGAGAACTACACAGTGAGATACGGAGAGCTAAATCGTGAACACATGACATATTCAGACTGGGAAGCCTATAGTGAGTTGCTCTGATCTACACAGAGAGGCACTGAGAACTACAGCGTGAACCATTGGTAAATGCAGAGTGAGGCACGAAGTTATGTACAGTGAGTCACTGAGAACTGCGTAATGAGACTCCTAAAACAACATAGAGAGGCACTGAAAACCTCCCAGTGAGACAATGAAAACTAAAAAGTGAGACCTACTGAAAACTACACAGTGAGAGACTGAAAACCGGACTGGGACAAAATGAAAATCACACTGGGAGACATTAATACGCACACAGCGACTAGCTGTGAACCACAAAGTGAGATACTGAAAGCTACACAGTGAGACACTGACAATACACATTCAGACACTGAAAATTACACAGTAAGACACTGAAAACTGCACATTAAGACACTGAAACTACACAATGAGACACTGAAAATTACACAGTCAGACACTGAAAACTGCACATTAAGACACTGAAACTACACAATGAGATACTGAAAACTACACAGAGAGAGACTGAAAACTACACAGTGAGACAATGAAAACAACACACTGAGACACTGAAAACTACACAGTGAGGCACTGAGAAATACAACGTGAACCATTGGCAAATTCAGAGTGAGGCACAAAGTTATGCACAGTGAGTCACTGAGAAATGCGTAATGAGACAGCTAAAACTACTTAGGGAGAAACTGAAAACCGGACTGGGAGAAAATGAAAATCACACTGGGAGACACATTAAACGCACACTGTGAGTAGCTGTGAACCACAAAGTGAGATACTGATAGCTACACAGTGAGACATTGACAATTACACATTCAGACACAGAAAATTACACAGTAAGACACTGAAAACTGCACATTAAGACACTGAAACTACAAAATGAGACACTGAAAACTACAAAGTTAGTCACTGAAAACAACACAGTGAGGCACTGAATACTACACAGTGAAACACTGAAAACAACACAGTGAGGCACTGAAAACTGCACAGTGAGCACTGAAAACTACACACTGAGACACTGAAAACTACACACTGAGACACTCATTCTACACAATGAGACATTGAAAACTACACAGTGACACTACAAAAACTACACAGTGAGACACTCAATCTGCACAGTGAGAAACTGAAAACTACACAGATACTGAAAATAGCACAGTGAAACACTGAGAACTACACAGTGAGGCACTGAGAAATACACAGTGAACCAATGGCAAATGCAGATTTAAGCATCAAGTTATGCACAGTGAGTCACTGAGAAATGCGTAATGAGACACCTAAAACTACTTAGAGAGGGGCTGAAAACTACCCAGTGAGACACTGAAAACAACACAGTGAGGGACTGAAAACTACATGGTGAGACACTGAAAACTACACAGTGATCACTGAAAACTACACACTGAGAAAATGAAAACTACACACTGAGACTCTCAATCTACACAATGAGACATTGAATACTACACAGTGATACCACGAAAACTAAATGGTGAGACACTGAAAACTACACATTGATGCACTGAAAACTACACAGTGAGACATTGAAAACTACACAATTAGACACACAATCTACACAATGAGACACTGAAAACTACACAGTGAGACATTGAAAATTACACAGTGAGACATTGAAAACTAGAGAGTGCCACTTGAAACTGCAATTTGAGACTCTGAGAACTACACAAAGTGGCACTGAAAACTACAGTGAGACAAAAAAACTACCGTGAGACACTGAAAACTACAGTGAGACACTGAAAACTACACAGTGAGGCACTGAGAACTACACAGTGATATACTGAGAACTACACAGTGAGACACTGAGATTTACACAGTGAGATCCTGAGAACTACACAGTGATACACTGAGAACTAAACAGTGAGATACTGAGAACTACACAGTGAGATACTGAGAATTAAATCATGAACACACGACATAGTCAGCCTGGGAAGCCCATAGTGAGTTGCTCTGATCTACACAGTGAGGCACTGAGAACTACAGCGTGAACCTTTGGTAAATGCAGAGTGAGGCACGAAGTTATGCACAGTGAGTCACTGAGAACTGTGTAATGAGACACCTAAAACTACATAGAGAGGCACTGAAAAATTAACTGTGAGACAATGAAAAATATATAGTGGGACATTGAAAACTACGCAGTGAGGGATTCAAAACCAGACTGGGAGACACTGAAAATCACACTGGGAGTGACTAAAACGCACAGTGAGTAACTGTGAACCACACAGTGAGATACTGAAAGCTACACAGTGAGACAATAAAAAGTACACAGTGAGAAACTGAAAACTACTCAGTGAGACACTGAAAACTACACAGTGAGACCCTGAAAACTACACATTGAGAAACTGAAAGTTACACAGTGAGAGAATGAAAATTACACAGTGAGGCACTGAAAAATGCACAGTGGAGCCCTGAAAGCTATGCAGTTAGACACTGAAAGTTACACAGTGAAAAATTGAAAACTACACAGTGAGACACTGAAAACAACACAGTGAGACAATGAAAACAACACACTGAGACACTGAAAACTACACAGAGGGACACTGAAAACAACGCAGTGAGACAATGTAAACAACACATTGAGGCACTGAAAATTACACAGTGACGCAATGAGAACTATACTGTAAAACATTGGCAAATGCAGAGTGAGGCAAGAAGTTATGTACAGTGAGTCAGTGAGAAATGCATAATGAGACACCTGAAACTAATTGGAGAAGCACTGAAAAATACCCAGTGAGACACTGAAGACTACACAGTGAGACTACATAAACTACGCAGTTAGGGATTCAAAACTGGACTGGGAGACACTGAAAATGACACTGGGAGACACTAAAACGCACACAGTGAGTAACTGTGAACCACACAGTGAGAAACTGAAAACTACACAGTAAGACAGTGAAATCTACGCAGTTAGTTACTGAAAGTTACACAGGGAGACACTGAATACGACACCGTGAGACCCAGAAAATTACACTGTGAGACACAGAAAACTACAAAATGAGACTTTGAAACTACACACTGAGACACTGAAAACTACACACAGACACTCATTCTACACAATGAGATATTGAAAACTACACAGTGATACTACAAAAACTACACAGTGAGACACTCAATCTACACAATGAGAAACTGAAAACTACACAGACAGACACTGAAAACAGTACAGTGAGACAATGAAAATAACACACTGAGACACTGAGAACTACACAGTGAGGCACTGAGAAATACACTGTGAACCAATGGCAAATGCAGGCTTAGGCACAAAGTTATGCACAGTGAGTCACTGAGAAATGCATAATGAGACACCTAAGACTACTTAGAGAGGAGCTGAAAACTACCCAGTGAGACACTGAAAACAACACACTGAGACTCTCAATCTACACAATGAGACATTGAAAACTACACAGTGATACCACGAAAACTAAATGGTGAGACACTGAAAACTACACATTGATGCACTGAAAACTACACAGTGAGACATTGAAAACTACACACTGAGACACTGAGAACTACACAGTGAGGCACTGAGAAATACACCGTGAACCATTGGCAAATGCAGAGTGAGGCACGAAGTTATGCACAGTGAGTCACTGAGAACTGCGTATGAGGCACCTAAAACTACATAAAGAGTCATTGAAAACTACCCAGGGAGACCCTGCAAACCAGAAAGAGAGGCGCTAAAAAGTACACAGTAGAACACTGAAAACTACACATTGAGGCATTCAGAACTGCACAGTGAGACACTGAAAACTACAGTGAGACGCCAAAACTACACAGTGAGGCACAGAACCAAACAGAAAACTACACAGTGAATCATTAAAAACTACAGTGAGTCATTGGGAACAACACAATTAAACATTGAAAGATACACAGTGAGGCGCAGAACTACACAGTGAGAAACTGCCAACTGCACAGTGAGACACTGAAAACTACACTGTGCGATACTTACAACTGCACAGTGAGAAAATGAAAACTGCACAGTGAGACCCTGAAAACTTAACAGTGAGACACTGAAATCTACACAGTGAGACAATGAAAACTACACAGTGAGGCACTGAGAACCACAAAGTGAGGCACTGAGAACCACACAGTGAGGCACTGAGAACCACGCAGTGAGGCACTGAGAACTACACAGTGAATCACTAAAATCTACAGTGAGACATTTGGAACGACACAATGAAACATTGAAAACTACACAGTGAGGCAGAGAACTACACACTGAGAAACTGACAACTGCACAGTGAGACACTGGAAACTACACAGTGAGGCAGTGAGAACTCCAAAGTGAGATACTGAAAGCTACACAGTGAGACACTGCAAATTACAAAGAGAGTCACTGAAAATTACACAGTGAGACACTGAAAACTATGCAGTGAGACACTGAAAATTGCACAGTGAAGCACTGAAAACTACCCAGTGAGTCACGGAAAGCCGCACTGTGAGACACCAACTCCCACACAGTGAGAATCTGTGAACCACAGAGTGAGATACTCAGAACTATACAGTGAGACACTGAGAACCACACAGTGAGGCATGGAGAAACACACAGTGAGGCAGTGAAAACTACACAGTGAGGCACTGAGAGCCACGCTGTGAGGCACTGAGAACCACGCTGTGAGGCACTGAGAACCACACAGTGAGATACTGAGAACCACGCAGTGAAGCCCTGAGAACCACACAGTGAGACACTGAAAACAATACAGTCGGACAATGAAAACAACACAATGAGGCACTTAAAGCTCACAGTGAGACACTGAAAGCTGTAAGTAAGACCCTGAAAACTACACAATGAGTCACTGAGGTCTGCATAATGAGATACTTAAAACAACAGAGAGGCACTGATAACTGCACAGTGAGATACTGCAAACTACAGTGAGACAATGAAAACGACACAGTGAGACAATGAAAACGACACAGTAAGAAACTGAAAACTGCACAGTGAGATACTGCAAACTACAGTGAGACAATGAAAACAACACACTGAGACACTGAAAACTACACAGTGAGACACTGAAAACTACACAGTGAGACACTGAAAACTACATGGTGAGACACTGAAAACTACACATTGATGCACTGAAAACTACACAGTGAGACATTGAAAACTACACAGTGAGGCACACAATCTTCATAATGAGACATTGAAAACTAAACAGTGAAACTCTGAAAACTACCCAGTGAGACATTGAACACTACACAGTAAGACACTGAAAACTACATAGTGTGACACTGAAAACTACACAGTGAGTCATTGAAAACTACTCAGTGAGACACTGAAAACCGGACTGGGAGACACTGAAAACCACACTGGGAGACACTAACACACAGACAGTGAGTAACTGTGATCCACACAGTGAGATACTGAAAGCTACACAGTGAGACACTGAAAATTGCAGTGAGACACTGAAAATTACACAGTAAGACACTGAAAAATGCACAGTGAAGCACTGAATACTATGCAGTGAGACACGGAAAGCGGCACTGTGAGACACCAACACTGCACAGTGAGAATCTGTGAACTACAGAGTGAGAAACTCAGCACTATACAGTGAGACGCAGAACTACACAGTGTGACACTGAGAGCTCGACAGTGAGACATTGAGAAAAACACAGTGAGACTCAGAAAACTGCACAGTGAGACTCAGAAAACTACACAGACAGACTCACAAAACAACATAGCGAAACGCTGACAACTACACAGTGAGACACAGAAAATGGGAAGTGATGCTCTGAATTCCACAGAGTGAGACACTGAGAATACGCAGTGAGACATTGAAAGCTACAGAGAATGCCACTTGAAACTGCACATCGAGACTCAGAGACCTACACAAAGAGACACTGAAAACTACAGTGAGACATTGAAAACTACAGAGAGTGCCACTTGAAACTGCATTTTGAGAATCTGAGAACTACACAAAGAGACACTGAAAACTACAGTGAGACACTGAAATCTACATTGAGACACTGAAAACAAAAGTGAAGCACTAAAAACTAAACAGTGAGGCACTGCGAACTACACAGTGAGACACAGAACTAAACAGTGAGATACTGAGGACTACACAGTGAGATACTGAGAACTACACAGAGAGACACTGAGAACTACACAGTGAGACACTGAAAACTACACAGTGAGACACTGAGATCAACACAGCGAAACAATGAAAACCCACAGTGAGGCACTGAGAGCTAAATTGTGAACACACGACATAGTCAGACTAGGAAGCCCACAGTGAGTTTCTCTGATCTGCACAGTGAGGCACTGAGAACTAGACCATGAACCATTGGTAAATGCAGAGTGAGGCACGAAGCTATGCACAGTGAGACACTGAGAACTGTGAAATGAGACACATAAAACTACACAGAGAGGTCCTGAATACGACTCAGTGAGACACTGAAAACTACAGAGTGAGACACTGAAAACTATACAGTGCGACACTGAAAACTACACAATGAGACACTCAATCTACACAATGAGACATTGAAAACTACACAGTTAGACAGCAAAAACTACACGGTGAGACACTGAAAACTGCACATTGATGCACTGCAAACTACACAGTGAGACATTGAAAACTAAGCAGTGAGACACTCAATCTACATAATGAGACACTGAAAACTACACAGTGAAACTCTGAAAAATACACAGTGAGACATTGAAAACTACACAGTGTTACACTGAAAGCTATACAGTGAGACATTGAAAATTACACAGTGAGAGACAGAAAACCGGACTGGGAGACACTGAAAACCACACTGGGAGACACTAACACGCAGACAGTGAGTAACTGTGAACCACACAGTGAGATACTGAAAGCTACACAGTGAGACACCGAACACTACAAAGTGAGACTCTGAAAAATGCACAGTGAGACAGTGAAAACTAAGCAGTGAGGCACGGAAAGCAGCACTGTGAGACACCAACACCCCACAGTGAGAATCTGTGAACCACAAAGTGAGACACTCAGAACTATACAGTGAGACGCAGAACTACACAGTGTGAAACTGAGAGCTCAACAGTGAGATGTGGAGAACAACACAGTGAGACTCAGAAACCTGCACAGTGAGACTCAGAAAACTACCCAGTCAGACTCAGAAAACAACATAGTGAAACACTGACAACTACAAAGTGAGACACTGAGAACTAGACAGTGAGACACTGAAAACGGGAAGTGATGCTCTGAAATCCACAGAGTGAGACACTGAGATTAGACAGTGAGATATTGAAAACTACAGAGAGTGCCACTTGAAACTAGGAGAACTACACAAACACACTGAAGACTACAGTGAGGCACTGAAATCTACATTGAGAAACTGAAAACAAAAGTGTGACACTAAAAACTACACAGTGAGGCACTGAGAACTACACAGTGAGACACAGAACTGAACAGTGAGATACTGAGGACAAAACAGTGAAATACTGAGAACTACACAGAGAGACACTGAGAACTACACAGTGATACACTGAGAACTACACAGTGAGAAACTGAGATCAACACAGCGAAACAATGAAAACCCACAGTAAGGCACTGAGAGCTAAATCGTGAACACACGACATTGTCAGACTGAGAAGCCCATAGTAATCTGCACAGTGAGTCACTGAGAACTAGACCGTGAACCCTTGGTAAATGCAGAGTAAGGCATGAAGCTATGCACAGTGAGACACTGAAAACAGTGTAATGAGACACATAAAACTACATAGAGAGGCCCTGAATACGATTCAGTGAGACACTGAAAACTATACAGTGCGACACTAAAAACTACACAGTGAGACAGTCAATCTACACAATGAGACATTGAAAACTACACAGTTAGACAGCGAAAACTGCACGGTGAGACACTGAAAACTAAACATTGATGCACTGCATACTACTCAGTGAAACATTGAAAACTACTCAGTGAGACATTCAATCTACATAATGAGACATTGAAAACTACACAGTGAAAATCTGAAAACTACACAGTGAGACATTGAAAACTACACAGTGAGACACTGAAAATTACACAGTGTGACACTGAAAGGTATACAGTGAGACATTGAAAACTACACAGTGAGAGACTGAAAACCGGACTGGGAGACACTGAAAACCACACTGGGAGACACTAACACGCAGACAGTGAGTAACTGTGATCCACACAGTGAGATACTGAAAGCTACACAAGGAAACACTGAAAAATGCACAGTGAAACACTGAAAAATGCACAGTGAGACACTGAACATTACACAGTGAGACACTGAACACTACACAGTGAGACACTGAAAAATGCACAGTGAGACACTGAAAACTACGGAGTGAGACACTGAACACTACACAGTGAGAACTTAAAAATGCACAGTGAGACAGTGAAAACTATGGAGTGAGGCACGGAAAGCGGCACTGTGAGACACCAACACACCACAGTGAGAATCTGTGAACCACAAAGTGAGACACTCAGAACTATACAGTGAGACGCAGAACTACACATTGTGACACTGAGAGCTTGACAGTGAGACGTGGAGAACAACACAGTGAGACTCAGAAACCTACACAGTGAGACTCAGAAAACAACGTAGTGAAACACTGACAACTACAAAGTGAGAAACTGATAACTGGACAGTGAGACACTGAAAACGGGAAGTGATGCTCTGAAATCCACAGAGTTAGACACTGAGAATACGCAGTGACACATTGAAAACTACAGAGATTGCCACTTGAAACTGCACTTTGAGAATCTGAGAACTACACAAAGAACACTGAAAACTACAGTGAGACACTGAAAACTACATTGAGACACTGAAAACTACATAGTGAGGCTCTGAGAACTACACAGTGATATAGTCAGAAACACACAGTGAGACACTGACATATTCAGACTGTGAAGCCCATAGTGAGTTGCTCTGATCTACACAGTGAGGCACTGAGAACTACACCGTGAACCATTGGTAAATGCAGAGTGAGGCACGAAGTTATGTACTGTGAGTCACTGAGAACTGCGTAATGAGAAACCTAAAACTACATAAAGAGTCACATAAAACTACCTAGTGAGACCCTGCAAACGGGAAAGTGAGGCGCTAAAAATTACACAGCAGAACACTGCAAACTACACATTGAGGCATTGAGAACTACACAGTGAGACACTGAAAACTACAGTGAGACACCAAAACTACACAGTGAGGCACTGAAATCTACACAGTGAGGCACAGAACCAAACAGAAAACTACACAGAGAATCACTAAAAACTACAGTGAGTCATTGGGAACTACACAATGAAACATTGAAAGCAACACAGTGAGGCACAGAACTACACAGTGAGAAACTGACAACTGCACAGTGAGACACTGAAAACTACACCGTGAGATACTGACAACTGTACAGTGAGAAAATGAAAACTGCACAGTGAGACCCTGAAAACCGAACAGTGAGACACTGAAAAATACACAGTGAGACACTGAAAACTACAAAGTGAGGCACTGAGAACTACAAAGTGAGGCACTGAGAACCACGCAATTAGGCACCGAGAACTACACAGTGAATCACTAAAAACTACAGTGAGACATTGGGAACAACACAATGAAACATTGAAAACTACACAGTGAGGCACAGAACTACACACTGCGAAACTGACAACTGCACAGTGAGACACTGGAAACTACACAGTGAGGCAATGAGAACTCCACAGTGAGACACTGAAAGCTACACAGTGAGACACTGAGATCTACACAGTGAAACAATGAAAACCGCACAGTAAGGCACTGAGAGCTAAATCGTGAACACACGACATAGTCAGACTGGGAATCCCATAGTGAGCTTCTCTGATCTACACAGTGAGGCACTGAGAAATACACTGTGAACCATTGGTAAATGAAGAGTGAGGCACGAAGCTATGCCCAGTGAGTCACTGAGAATTGCGTAATGGGACAACTAAAACTACATAGTCACTGAAAACTTCCCAGTGAGACCATGCAAACCAGGCAGTGAGGCTCTAAAAATTATACAGTAGAACACTGAAAACTACACATTGAGGCATTGAGAATTACACAGTGAGACACTGAAAACTGCAGTGAGACACCAAAACTACACAGTGAGGCACTGAAATCTACACAGTGAGGCACAGAACCAAACAGAAAACTACACAGAGAATCACTAAAAACTACAGTGAGTCGTTGGGAACTACACAATGAAACATAGAAAGCTACACAGTGAGGCACAGAATTACACAGTGAGAAACTGCCAACTGCACAGTGAGACACTGGAAACTACACTGTGAGATACTGACAACTGCACAGTGAGAAAATGAAAACTGCACAGTGAGACCCTGAAAACTACACAGTGAGATACTGAAAACTACACAGTGAGACAATGAAAAGTACACAGTGAGGCACTGAGAACCACAAAGTGAGGCACTGAGAACCACACAGTGAGGCACTGAGAACTACACAGTGAATCACTAAAATCTACAGTGAGACATTTGGAACGACACAATGAAGCATTGAAAACTACACCGTGAGGCACAGAACTACACACTGAGAAACTGACAACTGCACAGTGAGACACTGAAAACTACACAGTGAGACACTGGAAACTACACAGTGAGACACTGGAAACTACACAGTGAGGCACTGAGAACTCCACAGTGAGATACTGAAAGCTGCACAGTGAGACACTGCAAAATACAAAGAGTGTCACTGAATATTACACAGTGAGACACTGAGGACCACAAAGTGAGGCACTGACAAACTCACAGTGAGGCACTGAGAACAACCCAGTGAGGCACTGAGAATCACGCAGTGAAATACTGAGAACCACGCAGTGAGGCCCTGAGAACCACACAGTGAGACAGCGAACACTACACGGTGAGACAATGAAAACTACACATTGATGCACTGCAAACTACACAGTGAGACATTGAAAACTACTCAGTGAGACACTCAATCTACATAATGAGACACTGAAAACTACACAGTGAAACTCTGAAAACTACACAGTGAGACATTGAAAACTACACAGCGAGACACTGAATACTAACCAGTGAGACACGGAAAGCCGCACTGTGAGACACCAACACCCACACAGTGAGAATCTGTGAACCACAGAGTGAGATACTCAGAACTATACAGTGAGACACTAAGAAACACACAGTGAGGCACTGAGAAACACACAGTGAGGCCTTGAAAACTACACAGTGAGGCACAGAGAACCACGCAGTGAGGCACTGAGAACCACGCAGTAAGATACTGAGAACCACGCCGTGAGGCACTGAGAAACACACAGTGAGACACTGAAAACTACACAGTGAGGCACTGAGAACCACGCAGTGAGGCACTGAGAAACACACAGTGAGACAGCGAAAACTACATGGTGAGACAGTGAAAACTACACAGTGTGACACTGAAAGCTATGCAGTGAGGAACGGAAAGCGGCACTGTGAGACACCAACACCCCACAGTGAGAATCTGTGAACCACAAAGTGAGACACTCAGGACTATACAGTGAGACGCAGAACTACACAGTGTGAAACTGAGAGCTCGACAGTGAGATGTGGAGAACAACACAGTGAGACTCAGAAACCTACACTGTGAGACTCAGAAAACTACCCAGTCAGACTCAGAAAACAACATAGTGAAACACTGACAACTACAAAGTGAGACACTGAGAACTAGACAGTGAGACACTGAAAAGAGGAAGTGATGCTCTGAAATCCACAGAGTTAGACACTGAGAATAGGCAGTGAGACATTGAAAACTACAGAGAGTGCCACTTGAAACTGCACTTAGAGGCACTGAGAACTACACAGTGATATACTGAGATCTACACAGTGAGACACTGAGAACTACACTGTGAGACACTGAGAACCACACAGTGAGACATTGAGAACTACATAGTGAGATTCTGAGAATTACACAGTGAGATACTGAGAACTACACATTGAGACACTAAGAACGAAACAGTGAGATACTGAAAACTACACAGTGAGACACTCAATCTACACAATGAGACATTGAAAACTACAGAGAAAGACACCAAAAACTACATGGTGAGACATTGAAAACTACACATTGATGCACTGAAAACTACACAGTGAGACATTGAAAACTACTCAGTGAGACACTCAATCTACATAATGAGACACTGAAAACTACTCAGTGAAACTCTGAAAACTACACAGTGAGACATTGAAAACTACACAGTGAGACACTGAAAACTACCCAGTGAGACACGGAAAGCCGCACTGTGAGACACCAACACCCACACAGTGAGAATCTGTGAACCACAGAGTGAGATACTCAGAACTATACAGTGAGACACTGAGAACCACACAGTGAGGCACTGAGAAACACACAGTGAGGCCTTGAAAACTACACAGTGAGGCACAGAGACCCACACAGTGAGGCACTGAGAACCACGCAGTAAGATACTGAGAACCACGCCGTGAGGCACTGAGAAACACACAGTGAGACACTGAAAACTACACAGTGAGGCACTGAGAACCACGCAGTGAGGCCCTGAGAACCACACAGTGAGACAGCGAAAACTACACGGTGAGAGAGTGAAAACTACACAGTGAAACTCTGAAAACTACACAGTGAGACATTGAAAACTACACAGTGAGACTCTGAAAACTACACAGTGTGACACTGAAAGCTATGCAGTGAGGAACGGAAAGCGGCACTGTGAGACACCAACACCCCACAGTGAGAATCTGTGAACCACAAAGTGAGACATTCAGAACTATACAGTGAGACGCAGAACTACACAGTGTGAAACTGAGAGCTCAACAGTGAGATGTGGAGAACAACACAGTGAGACTCAGAAACCTGCACAGTGAGACTCAGAAAACTCCCCTGTCAGACTCAGAAAACAACATAGTGAAACACTGACAACTACAAAGTGAGACAATGATAACTAGACAGTGAGACACTGAAAAGAGGAAGTGATGCTCTGAAATCCACAGAGTTAGACACTGAGAATAGGCAGTGAGACATTGAAAACTACAGAGAGTGCCACTTGAAACTGCACTTAGAGGCACTGAGAACTACACAATGATATACTGAGATCTACACAGTGAGACACTGAGAACTACACTGTGAGACACTGAGAACCACACAGTGAGACATTGAGAACTACATAGTGAGATTCTGAGAATTACACAGTGAGATACTGAGAACTACACATTGAGACACTAAGAACGAAACAGTGAGATACTGAGAACTACACAGTGAGACACTGAAAACTACACAATAAGACACACAATCTACACAATGAGACATTGAAAACTACATAGAAAGACACCAAAAACTACATGGTGAGACAATGAAAACTACACATTGATGCATTGAAAACTACACAGTGGAACACTCAATCTACATAATGAGACACAGAAAACTACACAGTGAGACACTGGAAACTACACAGTGAGACATTGAAAACTACACAAAGAGATACTAAATCTACACAACGAGACGTTGAAAACTACACAGTGAGACACAGAAAACTACACAGTGAGACATTGAAAACTAAATGGTGAGACACTGAAAAGTACACTGTAAGACACTGACAACTACACAGTGAGACACTGATAACTACTCAGTGAGACACTGAAAACTGGAAGTGATGCTCTGAAATCCACAGAGTGAGACACTGAGAATACGCAATGAGACATTGAAATCTACAGAGAGTTCCAATTGAAACTGCACATTGAGACTCTGAGAACTACACAAAGAGACCACAGTGAGTCACTGAAAACTACAGTGAGACACTGCAAACTACAGAGTGAGGCACTGAGAACTACACAGTGATATACTGAGAACTACACAGTGACACACTGAGATCAACACAGTGAGACTTTGAAAACTACATAGTGAAATACTGAGAATTACATAGTGAGATACTGAGAACTACACTGTGATATACTGAGAACTGCACAGTGAGACACTGAGAACAACACAGTGAGACACTGAGAAATACACAATGAGACAATCAAAACCATACATTAAGGCACTGAGAGCTATACCGTGAACACACAACATAGTCAGGCTGGGAAGCCCATAGTGAGTTCCTCTGATCTACACAGTGAGGCACTGAGAACTTCACCATGAACCATTGGTAAATGCAGAGTGAGGCACAAAGTTATGAATAGTGAGTCACTGAGAACTGCTAATGAAACACCCAAAACTACATAGAGAGTCACTGACAACTACCCAGTGAGACACTGCAAACAAGACAGTGAGTCACTAAAAACCACACAGTAGAACACTGAAAACTACACGCTGAGCCACTGAGAACTACACAGTGAGACACTGAAAACTACAGTGAGACACCAAAACTACACAGTGAGGTACTGAGATCAAAACAGTGAGGCACAGAACCAAACAGTGAGACATTGAAAACTACACAGTGAGACACTGAAAGATGCACAGTGAAGCACTGAAAACTACACACTGAGACACTGAATAATGCACAGTGCAGCACTGAAAACTACGCAGTCAGAGACTGAAAGTTACACAGTGAGACACTGAAAACTACACAGTGAGACACAGAAAACTACACAGTGAGACACTGAAACTACACAGTGAGACACTGAAAACTAAACTGAGAGACACTGAAAACAACACAGTGAGACAATGAAAACAACACATTGAGACTCTGAAAACTACAAAGTGAGGCACTGAGAACTAGACTGTGAACCAGTGGCAAATGCAGAGTGAGGCACGAATTTATGTACAGTGAGACAGTGAGAAACGCGTAACGAGCCACCTAAAACTACTTAGAGAGGCACTGAAAACTACACAGTGAAACACTGAAGACTACACAGTGAGGCACTGAAAACTACACAGAGAGACAATGAAAAAAACAGTGAGATAATGAATACAAGAAGTGAGACACAGTAAACTACACAGTGAGACACTGAAAAATACACTGTTAGACACTGAAAACAACACAATATGGCACTGAAAACTACACAGTGAGACACTGAAAAATGCACAGTGAAGCACTGAAAACAACGCAGTTAGACACTGAAAGTTACACAGTGAGACATTGAAAACTACACAGTGAGACACAGAAACAGCACAGTGAGACAATGAAAACAACACACTGAGACACTGAGAACTACACAGTGAGGCACTGAGAAATGCACAGTGAACCAATGGCAAATGCAGACTTAGGCACGAAGTTATTCACAGTGAGTCACTGAGAAATGCATAATGAGACACCTAAAACTACTCACAGAGGAGCTGAAAACTACCCTGTGAGACACCGAAAGCTACACAGTGAGACAATGAAAACAATTTACTGAGACACTGAAAACTACACTGTGAGAAACTGAGATCTATTCTGTGAACCATTGGCAAATGCAGAGTGAGGCACAAAGTTATGTACAGTGAGTCAGTGAGAAATGCATACTGAGACACCTAAAACTACTTAGAGAGGCAGTGAAAACTACCCAGTGAAACACTGAAGACTACACAGTGAGACAATAAAAACTACACAGTGAGACACTGAAAACCACACAGTGAGACACTGAAAACTACAAAGAGAGACACTGTAAAAAACACAGTGAGATAATGAATACAACACAGTGAGACATTGAGCACTACACAGTGAGACATTGAGAAGTACATAGTCAGATACTGAGAATTATACAGTGAGATACTGAGAACTACATAGTGAGACACTGAGAACTAAACAGTGAGATACTGAGAACTACACAGTGAGATACAGAGAGCTGAATCGTGAGTACACGACATATTCAGACTGGGAAGCCCATAGTGAGTTGCTCTGATCTACACGGTGAGGCACTGAGAACTACACCGTGAACCATTGGTAAATACAGAGTGAGGCACGAAGTTATGTACAGTGAGTCACTGAGAACTGCGTAATGAGACACCTAAAACTACACAGAGAGGCACTGAAAATCTCCCAGTGAGACAATGAAAAATAAACAGTGAGACACTGAAAACTACACAGTGAGAGACTGAAAACCGGACTGGCACAAAATGAAAATCACACTGGGATACACTAATACGCACACAGTGAGTAGCTGTGAACTACAAAGTGAGATACTGAAAGGTACACAGTGAGACACTGACAATTACACATTCAGACACTGAAAATTACACAGTAAGACACTGAAAACTGCACATTAAGATACTGAAAGTACACAATGAGACTCTGAAAACTACACAGAGAGAGAGACTGAAAACAACACAGTGAGACAATGAAAACAACACACTGAGACAATGAAAACTACACAGTGAGGCACTGAGAAATACAACGTGAACCATTGGTAAATGCAGAGTGAAGCACGAAGTCATGTACAATGAGTCACTGAGAACTGCGTAATGAGACACCTAAAACTACACAGAGAGGCACTGAAAACCTCCAAGTGAGACAATGAAAACTAAACAGTGAGACACTGAAAACTACACAGTGAGAGACTGAAAACCGGACTGGGACAAAATGAAAATCACACTGGGAGACACTAATACGCACACAGTGACTAGCTGTGAACCATAAAGTGAGATACTGAAAGCTACACAATGAGACACTGACAATTACACATTCAGACACTGAAAGTTACACAGTAAGACACTGAAAACTGCACATTAAGACACTGAAACTACACATTGAGACACTGAAAACTACACAGAGAGAGGGACTGAAAACAACACAGTGAAACAATGAAAACAACACACTGAGACACTGAAAACTACACAGTGAGGCACTGAGAAATACAACGTGAACCATTGGCAAATGCAGAGTGAGGCACGAAGTTATGCACAGTGAGTCACTGAGAAATGCGTAATGAGACACCTAAAAATACTTAGGGAGATGCTGAAAACCGGACTGGGACAAAATGAAAATCACACTGGGAGACACATTAAACGCACACTGTGAGTAGCTGTGAACCACAAATTGAGATACTGAAAGCTACACAGTGAGACACTGAAAAATGCACAGTGAAGCACTGAAAACTACACAGTGAGACATTGAAAGTTACACAGTGAGAGACTGAAAATTACACAGTGATGCACTGAAAACTACACAGTGAGACAATGAAAATTACACAGTGAGACAATGAAAATTACACAGTGAGCCACTGAAAATTACACATTGAGACACTGAAAAATGCACAGTGGAGCCCTGAAAGCTATGCAGTTAGACACTGAAAGTTACACAGTGAGACACTGAAAACTACACAGTGAGACAGTGAAAAGAACACAGTGAGACACTGAAAGATGCACAGTGAAGCACTGAAAACTACACACCGAGAGACTGAAAAATGCACAGTGCAGCACTGAAAACTACGCAGTTAGACACAAAGTTACACAGTGAGACACTGAAAACTAAACTGAGAGACACTGAAAAAAACACAGTGAGACAATGAAAACAACACATTGAGACACTGAAAACTACACAGTGAGGCACTGAGAAATATACTGTGAACCAGTGGCAAATGCAGAGTGAGGCACAAAGTTATGTACAGTGAAACAGTGAAAAATGCGTAATGAGACACCTAAAACTATTTAGAGAGGCACTGAAAACTACCCAGTGAAACACTGAAGACTACACAGTGAGACAAGGAAAACTACACAGTGAGACACTGAAAACTACAGTGAGACACTGAAAACTACACAGAGAGATAATGAAAAAAAGTGAGATAATGAATACAAGAAGTGAGACACTGAAAACTACACAGTGAGACACTGAAAAATACACTGTTAGACACTGAAAACAACACAATGTGGCACTGAAAACTACAGAGTGAGACACTGAAAAATGCACAGTGAAGCACTGAAAACTACACAGTGAGACACTGAAAAATGCACAGCGAAGAACTGAAAACTACGCAGTTAGACACTGGAAGTTACACAGCGAGATACTGAAAACTACACAGTGAGACACTGAAAATTACACTGTGAGACACTGAAAACTACGCAGTTAGACACTGGAATTTACACAGCGAGACACTGAAAACTACACAGTGAGACACTGAAAATTACACTGTGAGACACTGAAAACTACACAGTGAGACACTGAAAACAACACAGTGAGACAATGAAAACAACACACTAAGACACTCATTCTACACAATGAGGCATTGAAAACAACACAGTGAAACTACAAAAACAACACATTGAGACACTCAATCTACACAATGAGACATTGAAAACTACACAGACGGACACTGAAAACAGCACAGTGAGACAATGAAAACAACACACTGAGACATTGAGAACTACACAGTGAGGCACTGAGAAATACACTGTGAACCAATGGCAAATGCAGACTTAGGCACAAAGTTATGCACAGTGAGTCACTGAGAAATGCATAATGAGACAACTAAAACTACTTAGAGAGGAGCAAAAAACTACCCTTGAGACACTGAAAACAACAAATTGAGGGACTGAAAACTACACGGTGAGACATTGAAAACTACACACTGAGACTCTCAATCTACACAATGAGACATTGAATACTACACAGTGATACCACGAAAAATAAACCGTGAGACACTGAAAACTACACATTGATACACTGAAAACTACACAGTGAGACATTGAAAACTACACAGTGAGACATTGAAAACTACACAGTGAGACACACAGTCGACACAATGAGACACTGAAAACTACACAGTGAGACACTGAAAACTACACAGTGAGACATTGAAAAGTAGAGAGCGCCAATTGACACTGCACTTTGAGACTCAGAGAACTACACAAAGTGACACTGAAAACTACAGTGAAACACTGAAAACTACCGTGAGACACTGAAAACTACAGTGAGATATTGAAAACTACACAGTGAAGCACTGAGAACTACACAGTGAGACACTGAGAACTACACAGTGAGACAGAAAGAACTACAAAGTGAGACATTGAGAACTACATAGTGAGATACTGAGAATTACACAGTGAGATACTGTGAACCACACAGTGAGAAACTGAAAACTACACAGTGAGACACTGAGAACTACACAGTGAGGCACTGAAAAATGCACAGTGAAGCACTGAAAACTACACAGTGAGATAGTGAAAAATGCACAGCAAAGCATTGAAAACTACGCACTTAGATACTGAAAGTTAAACAGTGAGACACTGAAAATTACACAGTAAGACACTGAAAATTACACTGTAAGACACTGAAAACAACACAGTGAGACAATGAAAACAATTTACTGAGACACTGAAAATTACACAGTGAGGCACTGAGAACTATACTGTGAACCATTGGCAAATGCAGAGTGAGGCACAAAGTTATGTACAGTGAGTCAGTGAGAAATGCATAATGAGACACCTAAAATTACTTAGAGAGGCAGTGAAAACTACCCAGTGAAACCCTGAAGACTACACAGTGAGACAATGAAGACTACACAGTGAGACAATAAAAACTAAAGAGTGAGACACTGAAAACCACACAGTGAGACACTGAAAACTACAAAGAGAGACACTGTAAAAAACACAGTGAGATAATGAATACAACCCAGTGAGACATTGAGAACTACACAGTGAGACATTGAGAAGTACATAGTCAGATACTATGAATTATACAGTGAGATACTGAGAACTACACAGTGAGACACTGAGAACTATACTGTGAACCATTGGCAAATAAAGAGTGAGGCACAAAGTTATGTACAGTGAGTCAGTGAGAAGTGCGTACCGAGACACCTAAAATTACTTAGAGAGGCAGTGAAACTACCCAGTGAAACCCTGAAGACTACACAGTGAGACAATAAAAACTACACAGTGAGACACTGAAAACCACACAGTGAGACACTGAAAACTACAAAGAGAGACACTGTAAAAAACAGTGAGATAATGAATACAACACAGTGAGACATTGAGAAGCACATAGTCAGATACTGAGAATTATACAGTGAGATTCTGAGAACTACACAGTGAGACACTGAGAACTAAACAGTGAGATACTGAGAACTACACAGTGAGATACAGAGAGCTAAATCCTGAACACACAACATATTCAGACTCACAAGCCCATAGTGATTTGCTCTGTTCTACACAGTGAGCCACTGAGCACTACACCGTGAACCATTGGTAAATGCAGAGTGAGGCACGAAGTTATGTACAGTGAGTTACTGAGAACTGTGTAATGAGACACCTAAAACTACATAGAGAGGCACTGAAAACCTCCCAGTGAGACAATGAACACTAAATAGTGAGACCTACTGAAAACTACACAGTGAGAGAATGAAAACCGGACTGGGAGAAAATGAAAATCACACTGGGAGACACTAATACGCACACAGTGACTAGCTGTGAACAACAAAGTGAGATACTGAAAGCTGCACAGTGAGACACTGACAATTACACATTCTGACACTGAAAATTACATAGTAAGACACTGAAAACTACACACTGAGATACTGAAAACAATACACTGAGACACTGAAAGCTACACAGTGAGGCACTGAGAAATACAACGTGAAACATTGGAAAATGCAGAGTGAGGCACGAAGTTATGCACAGTGAGTCACTGAGAAATGCGTAATGAGACACCTAAAACTACTTAGGGAGAAGCTGAAAACTACCCAATGAGACACTGAAAACTACAAAGTTAGTCACTGAAAACAACACAGTGGAACACTGAAAACTACGCACTGAGACACTGAAAACTACACACTGAGACACTCATTCTACACAATGTGGCATTGAAAACGACACAGTGATACTACAAAAACTACACAGTGAGACACTCAATCTACACAATGAGAAACTGAAAACTACACAGACAGACACTGAAAACAGTACAGTGAGACAATGAAAACAACATACTGAGACACTGAGAACTACACAGTGAGGCACTGAGAAATACACTGTGAACCAATGGCAAATGCAGACTTAGGCACAAAGTTATGCACAGTGAGTCACTGAGAAAGGTGTAATGAGACACCTAAGACTACTTAGAGAGGAGCTGAAAACAACCCAGTGAGACACTGAAAACAACACAGTGAGGGACTGAAAACTACACTGTGAGACACTGAAAACTGCACACTGAGACTCTCAATCTACACAATGAGACATTGAATACTACACAGTGATACCACGAAAACTAAATGGTGAGACACTGAAAACTACACATTGATGCACTGAAAACTACACAGTGAGATATTGAAAACTACACAATGAGACACACAATCTACACAATGAGACACTGAAAACTACATAGTGAGATACTGAAAACTACACAGTGAGACATTGAAAACTAGAGAGTGCCACTTGAAACTGCACTTTGAGACTCTGAGAACTACACAAAGTGGCACTGAAAACTACAGTGAGACACTGAAAACTACCGTGAGACACTGAAAACTACAGTGAGACACTGAAAAGTACACAGTGAGACACTGAAAACTACATAGTGAGAAACTGAGAACTACACAGTGAGATACTGAGAACTACACCGTGAGACACTGAGATCTACACTGTGAGACACTGAGAACTACACAGTGAGACATTGAGAACTACATAGTGAGATACTGAGAATTACACAGTGAGATACCGAGAACTACACAGGAAGACACTGAGATCTAATCAGTGAGATACTGAGAGCTAAATCATGAACATACGACATAGTCAGACTGGGAAGCCCATAGTGAGTTGCTCTGATCTACACAGTGAGGCATTGAGAACTACAGCGTGAACCTTTGGTAAATGCAGAGTGAGGCACGAAGTTATGCACAGTGAGTAACTGAGAACTGTGTAAAGAGACACCTAAAACTACATAGAGAGGCACTGAAAAATAAACTGTGAGACAATGAAATATTCAAAGTGAGACACTGAATACTACCCGGTGAGACACAGAAAATTACACTGTGAGACATGGAAAACTACACAGTGAGACTTTGAAACTACACACTGAGACACTGAAAACTACACACTGAGACACTCATTCTACACAATGAGACATTGAAAACTACACAGTGATACTACAAAAACTACTCAGTGAGACACTCATTCTACACAATGAGAAACTGAAAACTACACAGACAGAAACAGAAAGCAATACAGTGAGACAATGAAAACAACAAACTGAGATACTGAGAACTACACAGTGAGACACTGAGAAATACACTGTGAATCAATGGCAAATGCAGACTTAGGCACGAAGTTATGCACAGTGAGTCACTGAGAAAGGCGTAATGAGACACCTAAGACTACTTAGAGAGGAGCTGAAAACAACCCAGTGAGACACTGAAAACAACACAGTGAGGGACTGAAAACTACACGGTGAGACACTGAAAACTACACACTCAGACTCTCAATCTACACAATGAGACATTGAATACTACACAGTGATACCACGAAAACTAAACGGTGAGACACTGAAAACTACACATTGATGCACTGAAAACTACACAGTGAGACATTGAAAACTACACAATGAGACACACAATCTACACAATGAGACACTGAAAACTACACAGTGAGATATTGAAAAGAAGAGAGTGCCACTTGAAACTGCACTTTGACACTGAGAACTACACAAAGTGACACTGAAAACTACAGTGAGATAATGAAAACTACCGTGATACTCTGAAAACTACAGTGAGAAACTGAAAACTACAGTGAGAAACTGAAAACTACACAGTGAGGCTCTGAGAACTACACAGTGAGACACTGAGAACTACACAGTGAGACAGTAAGAACTACACAGAGAGACTTTGAGAACTACATAGTGAGATACTGAGAATTACACAGTGAGATACTGTGAACCACACAGTGAAAAACTGAAAACTACACAGTGAGACACTGAAAACTACACAGTGAGTCACTGAAAAATGCACAGTGAAGCACTGAAAACTACACAGTGAGACAGTGAAAAATGTACAGCAAAGCATTGAAAACTACACAGTTAGATACTGAAAGTTAAACAGTGAGACACTGAAAGCTACACAGTGAGACATTGAAAATTACACTGTAAAACACTGAAAACAACACAGTGAGACAATGAAAACAATTTACTGAGACACTGAAAACTACACTGTGAGGCACTGAGAACTATACTGTGAACCATTGGCAAATGCAGAGTGAGGCACAAAGTTATGTACAATGAGTCAGTGAGAAATGCGTACCGAGATACCTAAAATTACTTAGAGAGGCAGTGAAAACTACCCAGTGAAACACTGAAGACTACACAGTGAGACAATAAAAACTACACAGTGAGACACTGAAAACCACACAGTGAGACACTGAAAACTACAAAGAGAGACACTGTAAAAAACACAGTGAGATAATGAATACAACACAGTGAGACATTGAGAACTACACAGTGAGACATTGAGAAGTATATAGTCAGATACTGAGAATTATACAGTGAGATATTGAGAACTACACAGTGAGACACTGAGAACTAAACAGTGAGATACTGAGAACTAAACAGTGAGATACAGAGAGCTAAATCCTGAACACACGACATATTCAGACTCACAAGCCCATAGTGATTTGCTCTGATCTACACAGCGAGGCACTGAGAACTACACCGTGAACCATTGGTAAATGCAGAGTGAGGCACGAAGTTATGTACAGTGAGTCACTGAGAACTGCGTAATGAGACTCCTAAAACTACATAGAGAGGCACTGAAAACCTCCCAGTGAGACAATGAAAACTAAAAAGTGAGACCTACTGAAAACTACACAGTGAGAGACTGAAAACCGGACTGGGAGAAAATGAAAATCACACTGGGAGACACTAATACGCACACAGTGAGTAGCTGTGAACGACAAAGTGAAATACACAGTGAGGCACTGAGAAATACACTGTGAACCAATGGCAAATGCAGACTTAGGCACGAAGTTATGCACAGTGAGTCACTGAGAAATGCGTAATGAGACACCTAAGACTACTTAGAGAGGGGCTGAAAACAACCCAGTGAGACACTGAAAACAACACAGTGAGGGACTGAAAACTACACGGTGAGACACTGAAAACTACACACTGAGACTCTCAGTCTACACAATGAGACATTGAATACTACACAGTGATACCACGAAAACTAAACGGTGAGACACTGAAAACTACACATTGATGCACTGAAAACTACACAGTGAGACATTGAAAACTACACAATGAGACACACAATCTACACAATGAGACACTGAAAACTACACAGTGAGATATTGAAAAGAAGAGAGTGCCACTTGAAACTGCACTTTGACACTGAGAACTACACAAAGTGACACTGAAAACTACAGTGAGATAATGAAAACTACCGTGATACTCTGAAAACTACAGTGAGAAACTGAAAACTACAGTGAGAAACTGAAAACTACACAGTGAGGCACTGAGAACTACACAGTGAGACACTGAGAACTACACAGTGAGACAGTAAGAACTACACAGAGAGACTTTGAGAACTACATAGTGAGATACTGAGAATTACACAGTGAGATACTGTGAACCACACAGTGAGAAACTGAAAACTACACAGTGAGACACTGAAAACTACACAGTGAGTCACTGAAAAATGCACAGTGAAGCACTGAAAACTACACAGTGAGACAGTGAAAAATGTACAGCAAAGCATTGAAAACTACGCAGTTAGATACTGAAAGTTAAACAGTGAGACACTGAAAGCTACACAGTGAGACATTGAAAATTACACTGTAAAACACTGAAAACAACACAGTGAGACAATGAAAACAATTTACTGAGACACTGAAAACTACACTGTGAGGCACTGAGAACTATACTGTGAACCATTGGCAAATGCAGAGTGAGGCACAAAGTTATGTACAGTGAGTCAGTGAGAAATGCGTACCGAGATACCTAAAATTACTTAGAGAGGCAGTGAAAACTACCCAGTGAAACACTGAAGACTACACAGTGAGACAATAAAAACTACACAGTGAGACACTGAAAACCACACAGTGAGACACTGAAAACTACAAAGAGAGACACTGTAAAAAACACAGTGAGATAATGAATACAACACAGTGAGACATTGAGCACTACACAGTGAGACATTGAGAAGTACATAGTCAGATACTGAGAATTATACAGTGAGATACTGAGAACTACATAGTGAGACACTGAGAACTAAACAGTGAGATACTGAGAACTACACAGTGAGATACAGAGAGCTGAATCGTGAGTACACGACATATTCAGACTGGGAAGCCCATAGTGAGTTGCTCTGATCTACACAGTGAGGCATTGAGAACTACAGCGTGAACCTTTGGTAAATGCAGAGTGAGGCACGAAGTTATGCACAGTGAGTAACTGAGAACTGTGTAAAGAGACACCTAAAACTACATAGAGAGGCACTGAAAAATAAACTGTGAGACAATGAAATATTCAAAGTGAGACACTGAATACTACCCGGTGAGACACAGAAAATTACACTGTGAGACATGGAAAACTACACAGTGAGACTTTGAAACTACACACTGAGACACTGAAAACTACACACTGAGACACTCATTCTACACAATGAGACATTGAAAACTACACAGTGATACTACAAAAACTACTCAGTGAGACACTCATTCTACACAATGAGAAACTGAAAACTACACAGACAGAAACAGAAAGCAATACAGTGAGACAATGAAAACAACAAACTGAGATACTGAGAACTACACAGTGAGACACTGAGAAATACACTGTGAATCAATGGCAAATGCAGACTTAGGCACGAAGTTATGCACAGTGAGTCACTGAGAAAGGCGTAATGAGACACCTAAGACTACTTAGAGAGGAGCTGAAAACAACCCAGTGAGACACTGAAAACAACACAGTGAGGGACTGAAAACTACACGGTGAGACACTGAAAACTACACACTCAGACTCTCAATCTACACAATGAGACATTGAATACTACACAGTGATACCACGAAAACTAAACGGTGAGACACTGAAAACTACACATTGATGCACTGAAAACTACACAGTGAGACATTGAAAACTACACAATGAGACACACAATCTACACAATGAGACACTGAAAACTACACAGTGAGATATTGAAAAGAAGAGAGTGCCACTTGAAACTGCACTTTGACACTGAGAACTACACAAAGTGACACTGAAAACTACAGTGAGATAATGAAAACTACCGTGATACTCTGAAAACTACAGTGAGAAACTGAAAACTACAGTGAGAAACTGAAAACTACACAGTGAGGCTCTGAGAACTACACAGTGAGACACTGAGAACTACACAGTGAGACAGTAAGAACTACACAGAGAGACTTTGAGAACTACATAGTGAGATACTGAGAATTACACAGTGAGATACTGTGAACCACACAGTGAAAAACTGAAAACTACACAGTGAGACACTGAAAACTACACAGTGAGTCACTGAAAAATGCACAGTGAAGCACTGAAAACTACACAGTGAGACAGTGAAAAATGTACAGCAAAGCATTGAAAACTACACAGTTAGATACTGAAAGTTAAACAGTGAGACACTGAAAGCTACACAGTGAGACATTGAAAATTACACTGTAAAACACTGAAAACAACACAGTGAGACAATGAAAACAATTTACTGAGACACTGAAAACTACACTGTGAGGCACTGAGAACTATACTGTGAACCATTGGCAAATGCAGAGTGAGGCACAAAGTTATGTACAATGAGTCAGTGAGAAATGCGTACCGAGATACCTAAAATTACTTAGAGAGGCAGTGAAAACTACCCAGTGAAACACTGAAGACTACACAGTGAGACAATAAAAACTACACAGTGAGACACTGAAAACCACACAGTGAGACACTGAAAACTACAAAGAGAGACACTGTAAAAAACACAGTGAGATAATGAATACAACACAGTGAGACATTGAGAACTACACAGTGAGACATTGAGAAGTATATAGTCAGATACTGAGAATTATACAGTGAGATATTGAGAACTACACAGTGAGACACTGAGAACTAAACAGTGAGATACTGAGAACTAAACAGTGAGATACAGAGAGCTAAATCCTGAACACACGACATATTCAGACTCACAAGCCCATAGTGATTTGCTCTGATCTACACAGCGAGGCACTGAGAACTACACCGTGAACCATTGGTAAATGCAGAGTGAGGCACGAAGTTATGTACAGTGAGTCACTGAGAACTGCGTAATGAGACTCCTAAAACTACATAGAGAGGCACTGAAAACCTCCCAGTGAGACAATGAAAACTAAAAAGTGAGACCTACTGAAAACTACACAGTGAGAGACTGAAAACCGGACTGGGAGAAAATGAAAATCACACTGGGAGACACTAATACGCACACAGTGAGTAGCTGTGAACGACAAAGTGAAATACACAGTGAGGCACTGAGAAATACACTGTGAACCAATGGCAAATGCAGACTTAGGCACGAAGTTATGCACAGTGAGTCACTGAGAAATGCGTAATGAGACACCTAAGACTACTTAGAGAGGGGCTGAAAACAACCCAGTGAGACACTGAAAACAACACAGTGAGGGACTGAAAACTACACGGTGAGACACTGAAAACTACACACTGAGACTCTCAGTCTACACAATGAGACATTGAATACTACACAGTGATACCACGAAAACTAAACGGTGAGACACTGAAAACTACACATTGATGCACTGAAAACTACACAGTGAGACATTGAAAACTACACAATGAGACACACAATCTACACAATGAGACACTGAAAACTACACAGTGAGATATTGAAAAGAAGAGAGTGCCACTTGAAACTGCACTTTGACACTGAGAACTACACAAAGTGACACTGAAAACTACAGTGAGATAATGAAAACTACCGTGATACTCTGAAAACTACAGTGAGAAACTGAAAACTACAGTGAGAAACTGAAAACTACACAGTGAGGCACTGAGAACTACACAGTGAGACACTGAGAACTACACAGTGAGACAGTAAGAACTACACAGAGAGACTTTGAGAACTACATAGTGAGATACTGAGAATTACACAGTGAGATACTGTGAACCACACAGTGAAAAACTGAAAACTACACAGTGAGACACTGAAAACTACACAGTGAGTCACTGAAAAATGCACAGTGAAGCACTGAAAACTACACAGTGAGACAGTGAAAAATGTACAGCAAAGCATTGAAAACTACGCAGTTAGATACTGAAAGTTAAACAGTGAGACACTGAAAGCTACACAGTGAGACATTGAAAATTACACTGTAAAACACTGAAAACAACACAGTGAGACAATGAAAACAATTTACTGAGACACTGAAAACTACACAGTGAGGCACTGAGAACTATACTGTGAACCATTGGCAAATGCAGAGTGAGGCACAAAGTTATGTACAGTGAGTCAGTGAGAAATGCGTACCGAGATACCTAAAATTACTTAGAGAGGCAGTGAAAACTACCCAGTGAAACACTGAAGACTACACAGTGAGACAATAAAAACTACACAGTGAGACACTGAAAACCACACAGTGAGACACTGAAAACTACAAAGAGAGACACTGTAAAAAACACAGTGAGATAATGAATACAACACAGTGAGACATTGAGAACTACACAGTGAGACATTGAGAAGTATATAGTCAGATACTGAGAATTATACAGTGAGATATTGAGAACTACACAGTGAGACACTGAGAACTAAACAGTGAGATACTGAGAACTAAACAGTGAGATACAGAGAGCTAAATCCTGAACACACGACATATTCAGACTCACAAGCCCATAGTGATTTGCTCTGATCTACACAGCGAGGCACTGAGAACTACACCGTGAACCATTGGTAAATGCAGAGTGAGGCACGAAGTTATGTACAGTGAGTCACTGAGAACTGCGTAATGAGACTCCTAAAACTACATAGAGAGGCACTGAAAACCTCCCAGTGAGACAATGAAAACTAAAAAGTGAGACCTACTGAAAACTACACAGTGAGAGACTGAAAACCGGACTGGGAGAAAATGAAAATCACACTGGGAGACACTAATACGCACACAGTGAGTAGCTGTGAACGACAAAGTGAAATACACAGTGAGGCACTGAGAAATACACTGTGAACCAATGGCAAATGCAGACTTAGGCACGAAGTTATGCACAGTGAGTCACTGAGAAATGCGTAATGAGACACCTAAGACTACTTAGAGAGGGGCTGAAAACAACCCAGTGAGACACTGAAAACAACACAGTGAGGGACTGAAAACTACACGGTGAGACACTGAAAACTACACACTGAGACTCTCAGTCTACACAATGAGACATTGAATACTACACAGTGATACCACGAAAACTAAACGGTGAGACACTGAAAACTACACATTGATGCACTGAAAACTACACAGTGAGACATTGAAAACTACACAATGAGACACACAATCTACACAATGAGACACTGAAAACTACACAGTGTGATACTGAAAACTACACAGTGAGACATTGAAAACTAGAGAGTGCCACTTGAAACTGCACTTTGAGACTCTGAGAACTACACAAAGTGGCTCTGAAAACTACAGTTAGACACTGAAAACTACCGTGAGGCACTGAAAACTACAGTGAGACACTGAAAACTACAGTGAGACACTGAAAACTACACA
This sequence comes from Isurus oxyrinchus, assembly GCA_026770705.1. NCBI lineage: Eukaryota > Metazoa > Chordata > Chondrichthyes > Lamniformes > Lamnidae > Isurus > Isurus oxyrinchus. The sequence continues at coordinate 147,843 of JANJGN010001173.1, forward strand.
GTGAGACACTGAGAACTACATCGTGAGATACTGAGAACTACACAGTGTGACACTGAGAACTAAACAGTGAGATACTGAGAACTAAACAGTGAGATACAGAGAGCTAAATCCTGAACACACGACATATTCAGACTCACAAGCCCATAGTGATTTGCTCTGATCTACACAGTGAGGCACTGAGAACCACACCGTGAACCATTGGTAAATGCAGAGAGTGGCATGAAGTTATGTACAGTGAGTCACTGAGAACTGCGTAGTGAGACTCCTAAAACTACATAGAGAGGCACTGAAAACCTCCCAGTGAGAAAATGAAAACTAAAAAGTGAGATCTACTGAAAACTACACAGTAAGAGACTGAAAACCGGACTGGGAGAAAATGAAAATCACACTGGGAGACACTAATACGCACACAGTGAGTAGCTGTGAACCACAAAGTGAGATACTGAAAGCTGCACAGTGAGACACTGAAAACTACACATTGAGAACCTGAAAACTACACAGAGAGACACTGAAAACAACACAGTGAGACAATGTAAACAACACATTGAGACTCTGAAAACTACACAGTGACGCAATGAGAACTATACTGTGAACCATTTGCAAATGCAGAGTGAGGCAAGAAGTTATGTACAGTGAGTCAGTGAGAAATGCATAATGAGACACCTGCAACTAATTAGAGAGGCACTGAAAAATACCCAGTGAGACACTGAAGTTTACACAGTGAGACAATATAAACTACGCAGTTAGGGATTCAAAACTGGACTGGGAGACACTGAAAATGACATTGGGAGACACTAAAACGCACACAGTGAGTTATTGTGAACCACACAGTGAGAAACTGAAAACTACACAGTGAGACAGTGAAAACTACACAGTGAGACAGTGAAAACTACACAGTGAGAGACTGAAAAATGCAGAATGAAGCACTGAAATCTACGCAGTTAGACACTGAAAGTCACACAGTGAGACACTGAAAACTACACAGTGAGACACAGAAAATTACACTGTGAAACATGGAAAACTACACAGTGAGACTTTGAAACTACACACTGAGACACTGAAAACTACACACTGAGACACTCATTCTACACAATGAGACATTGAAAACTACAGTGATACTACAAAAACTGCACAGTGAGACACTCAATCTACACAATGAGAAACTGAAAACTACACAGACAGACACTGAAAACAGTACAGTGAGACAATGAAAACAACACACTGAGACACTGAAAACTACACAGTGAGACACTGAGAAATACACTGTGAACCAATTGCAAATGCAGACTTAGGCACGAAGTTATGCACAGTGAGTCACTGAGAAATGCGTAATGAGACACCTAAAACTACTTAGAGAGGAGCTGAAAGCTACCCTGTGAGACACTGAAAACAACACAGTGAGGGACTGAAAACTACACAGTGAGACATTGAAAACTACAGAGTGAGACACACAGTCTACACAATGAGACACTGAAAACTACACAGTGAGACACTGAAAACTACACAGTGAGGCACTGAGAACTACACAGTGAGACACTGAGAACTACACAGTGAGACAGTAAGAACTACACAGAGAGACTTTGAGAACTACATAGTGAGATACTGAGAATTACACAGTGAGATACTGTGAACCACACAGTGAGAAACTGAAAACTACACAGTGAGACACTGAAAACTACACAGTGAGGCACTGAAAAATGCACGGTGAAGCACTGAAAACTACACAGTGAGACAGTGAAAAATGCACAGCGAAGCACTGAAAACTACGCAGTTAGATACTGAAAGTTAAACAGTGAGACACTGAAAATTACACTGTAAGACACTGAAAACAACACAGTGAGACAATGAAAACAATTTACTGAGACACTGAAAACTACACTGTGAGGCACTGAGAACTATACTGTGAACCATTGACAAATAAAGAGTGAGGCACAAAGTTATGTACAGTGAGTCAGTGAGAAAAGCGTACTGAGACACCTAAAATTACTTAGAGAGGCAGTGAAAACTACCCAGTGAAACACTGAAGACTACACAGTGAGACAATAAAAACTATACAGTGAGACACTGAAAACCACACAGTGAGACACTGAAAACTACAAAGAGAGACACTGTAAAAAACACAGTGAGATAATGAATACAACACAGTGAGACATTGAGAACTACACAGTGAGACATTGAGAAGTACATAGTCAGATACTATGAATTATACAGTGAGATACTGAGAACTACACAGTGAGACACTGAGAACTAAACAGTGAGATACTGAGAGCTGAATCGTGAACACATGACATATTCAGACTGGGAAGCCTATAGTGAGTTGCTCTGATCTACACAGTGAGGCACTGAGAACTACACCATGAACCATTGGTAAATGCAGAGTGAGGCACGAAGTTATGTACAGTGAGTCACTGAGAACTGCGTAATGAGACTCCTAAAACTACATAGAGAGGCACTGAAAACCTCCCAGTGAGACAATGAAAACTAAAAAGTGAGACCTACTGAAAACTATACAGTGAGAGACTGAAAACCGGACTGGGAGAAAATGAAAATCACACTGGGAGACACTAATATGCACACAGTGACTAGCTGTGAACCACAAAGTGAGATACTGAAAGCTGCACAGTGAGACACTGAAAATTACACTGTGAGACACTGAAAACTACACAGTGAGAACCTGAAAACTACAGAGAGAGAGACTGAAAACAACACAGTGAGGCAATGAAAACAACACACTGAGACACTGAAAACTACACAGAGGGACATTGAAAACAACGCAGTGAGACAATGTAAAGAACACATTGACACTGAAAACTACACAGTGACGCAATGAGAACTATACTGTGAACCATTTGCAAATGCAGAGTGAGGCAAGAAGTTATGTACAGTGAGTCAGTGAGAAATGCATAATGAGACACCTGAAACTAATTAGAGAGGCACTGAAAAATACCCAGTGAGACACTGAAGACTACACAGTGAGACAATATAAACTACGCAGTTAGGGATTCAAAACTGGACTGGGAGACACTGAAAATCACACTGGGAGACACTAAAATGCACGCAGTGAGTAACTGTGAATGACACAGTGAGAAACTGAAAACTACAAAGTGAGATAGTGAAAACTACACAGTGAGACACTGAAAGTTACACAGTGAGACACTGAAAACTACACAGTGAGGCACTGAGAAACACAAAGTGAGGCACTGAGAACTACACAGTGAGGCACTGAGAACTCCACAGTGAGATACTGAAAGCTATACAGTGAGACACTGCAAATTACAAAGAGAGTCACTGAAAATTACACAGTGAGACACTGAAAACTACACAGTGAGACATTGAAAAATGCACAGTGAGACACTGAAAACTACACAGTGAGACACGGAAACTCGCATGTTGAGACACCAACACCCACACAGTGAGAATCTGTGAACCACAGAGTGAGATACTCAGAACTATACAGTGAGACAGTGAGAACCTCACAGTGAGGCACTGAAATCTACACAGTGAGGCACTGAGAACCACACAGTGAGGCACTGAGAACTCCACAGTGAGATACTGAAAGCTATACAGTGAGTCACTGAAAACTACAAATTGTGACACTCAATCTACACAATGAGACGTTGAAAACTACACAGTGAGACACCCAAAACTACACAGTGAGACACTGAAAACTACACAGTGAGACACTGAAAACTGCACAGACTGACACTGAAAATAACAGTTTGAGGCACTGAAAACTATACAATGAGACACTGAAAACTACAAATTGTGACACTCAGTCTACACAATGAGACGTTGAAAACTACACAGAGAGACACCCAAAACTACACAGTGAGACACTGAAAACTATACAGTGAGACACTTAAACTACATAGTGAGACACTGAAAACTGCACAGACTGACACTGAAAACAACAGTTTGAGGCACTGAAAACTATACAATGAGACACTGAAAACTACAAATTGTTACACTCAATCTACACAATGAGACGTTGAAAACTACACAGTGAGACAGCCAATACTACACAGTGAGACACTGAAAGCTACACATTGATGCACTGAGAACTACACAGTGTGACATAGAAAACTATACAGTGAGACACACAATCTACATAATGAGACACTGAAAACTACACAGTGAGACATTTGAACACTACACAGTATGGCACTGAAAGCGACACTGTGTGACGCTGAAAGCTACACAATGAGACACTGAAAATTGCACAATGAGACACTGAAAATTACACAGTGAGACTCTGAAAAATGCACAGTGAAGCACTAAAAACTACGCAATGAGACACAGAAGCAGCACTGTGAAACACCAACACCGCACAGTGAGAATCTGTGAACCACAGAGTGAGACACTCAGAATTATACAGTGAGACACAGAACTACACAGTGTGACACTGAGAGCTCGAAAGTGAGATGTTGAGAACAACACAGTGAGGCTCAGAAAACTGCACAGTCAGACTCACAAAACAACATAGTGAAACGCTGACAACTAAACCGTGAGACACTGAAAACTACACAGTGAGACAATGAAAACAACAAAGAGTGCCACTTGAAACTACACAAAGAGACTATTAAAACTACAGTGAGACACTGAAAACTACATTGAGACACTGGAAACAAAAGTAAGCCACTAAAAACTATACAGTGAGGCACTGAGAACTACACAGTGAGACACTGAGAACTACACAGTGAAACATTGAGAACTACAATGTGAGATACTGAGAATTAAACAATGAGATACTGAGAACCACACAGTGAGACACTGAGAACTAAACAGTGAGACACTGAGAACTAAACAGTGAGACACTGAGAACTACACAGTGAGACACTGAGATCAACACAGCGAAACAATGAAAACCCACAATAAGGCAGTGAGAGCTAAATCGTGAACACATGACATAGTCAGACTGGGAAGCTCATAGTGAGTTTCTCTGATCTACACAGTGAGGCACTGAGAACTAGACTGTGAACCTTTGGTAAATGCAGAGAGATGCACGAAGCTATGCACAGTGAGTCACTGAAAACTGTGTAATAAGACACCAGAACTACATAGAGAGACGCTGAAAACAACAGAGTGAGACACTTAAAACTATAAGTGCGACACTGAAAACTACACAGTAAGACACTCAATCTACACAATGAGACATTGAAAACTACAAAAGTGAGACACCGAAAACTACACGGTGAGACAGTGAAAACTACACATTGATGCACTGAAAACCACACAGTGTGACATTGAAAACTACTCAGTGAGACATTCAATCTAAATAATGAGACACTGAAAACTACATAGTGAGACACTGAAAAATGCAAAGTGAAGCACTGAAAACTACCCAGTGAGACACGGAAAGCCGCACTGTGAGACACTAACACCCCCACAGTGAGAATCTGTGAACCACAGAGTGAGATACTCAGAACTACACAGTGAGACACTGATAACTACTCAGTGAGACACTGAAAACTGGAAGTGATGCTCTGAAATCCACAGAGTGAGACACTGAGAATACGCAATGAGACATTGAAATCTGCAGAGAGTTCCAATTGAAACTGCACATTGAGACTCTGAGAACTACACAAAGAGACCACAGTGAGTCACTGAAAACTACAGTGAGACACTGCAAACTACAGAGTGAGGCACTGAGAACTACACAGTGATATACTGAGAACTACACAGTGACACACTGAGAACAACACAGTGAGACTTTGAAAACTACATAGTGAAATACTGAGAATTACATAGTGAGATACTGAGAACTACACTGTGATATACTGAGAACTGCACAGTGAGACACTGAGAACAACACAGTGAGACACTGAGAAATACACAATGAGACAATCAAAACCATACATTAAGGCACTGAGAGCTATACCGTGAACACACAACATAGTCAGGCTGGGAAGCCCATAGTGAGTTCCTCTGATCTACACAGCGAGGCACTGAGAACTTCACTATGAACCATTGGTAAATGCAGAGTGAGGCACAAAGTTATGAACAGTGAGTCACTGAGAACTGCTAATGAAACTCCCAAAACTACATAGAGAGTCACTGACAACTACCTAGTGAGACACTGCAAACAAGACAGTGAGGCACTAAAAACCACACAGCAGAACACTGAAAACTACACATTGAGCCACTGAGAACTACACAGTGAGACACTGAAAACTAGTGAGACACCAAAACTACACAATGAGGCACTGAGATCAACAGAGTGAGGCACAGAACCAAACAGTGAGACATTGAAAACTACATAGTGAAACATTGAAAACTACATAGTGAGGCACAGAACTGCACAGTGTGAAACTGACAACTGCACAGTGATACACTGAAATCAACACAATGAGATACAGACAACTGCACAATGAGAAGCTGAAAACTGCACAGTGAGACACAGAAAACTACACAGTGAGACATTGAAAACTAAATGGTGAGACACTGCAAAGTACACTGTGAGACACTGAAAACTACACAGTGAGACACTGATTACTACACAGTGAGACACTGAAAACTGGAAGTGATGGTCTGAAATCCACAGAGTGAGACACTGAGAATACGCAATGAGACATTGAAATCTACAGAGTGCCACTTGAAACTGCACATTGAGACTCTGAGAACTACACAAAGAGACACTGAAAACTACAGTGAGTCACTTAAAATTACAGTGAGACAGTACTACACAGTGAGGCACTGAGAACTACACAGTGAACCATTGGTAAATGCAGGGTGAGGCACAAATTTTATGAACAATGAGTCACTGAGAACTGCTAAGGAGACACCCAAAACTACTCAGAGAGTCACTGACAACTACCCAGTGAGACACTGCAAACAAGACAGTGAGGAGCTAAAAACTACACAGTAGAACATTGAAAACTACACATTGAGCCACTGAGATCTAAACAGTGAGACACTGAAAACTACAGTAAGACACTAAAACTACACAGTGAGACATTGAGATCAACACAGTGAGGCAAAGAACCAAACAGTGAGACACTGAAAAATACACAGTGAAACATTGAAAACTACATAGTGAGGCACAGAACTGCACAGTGTGAAACTGACAACTGCACAGTGAGACATTGAAATCTACACAATAAGATACTGACAACTGCACAATGAGAAGCTGAAAACTGCACAGTGAGACACTGAAAACTACACAGTGAGACATTGAAAACTAAATGGTGAGACACTGAAAAGTATACTGTGAGTCACTGAACACTACACAGTGAGACACTGATAACTACACAGTGAGACACTGTAAAATGGAAGTGATGCTCTGAAATCCACATAGTGAGACACTCATTATACGCAATGAGACATTGAAAACTACAGAGAGTGCCACTTGAAACTGCACATTGAGACTATGAGAACTACACAAAGAGACACTGAAAACTACATTGAGTCACTGAAAACTACAGTGGGACACTGCAAACTACACAGTGAGGCACTGAGAAGTACACAGTGATATTCTGAGAAGTAAACAGTGAGACACTGAGAAAAACACAGTGAGACATTGAGAACTACATAGTGAAATACTGAGAATTACATAGTGAGATACTGAGAACTACACTGTGAGATACTGAGAAATGCACAGTGAGACACTGAAAACTACACAGTGAGACATTGAAAACTACACAGTGAGACACCGGGAACCACAAAATGAGTTACTGAGAACCAAACAGTGAGGCACTGAGAACCACACAGTGAGATACTGTGAACTGCACAGTGAGACACTGAAAACTACACAGTGAGACATTGAAAACTACACAGTGAGACACTGAAAACTACAGAGTGAGGCAATGGGAACCACAAAGTGAGTCACTGAGAAATACACAGTGAACACTGAGAACTACACAGTGAGACACTGAGATCAACAGAGCGAAACAATGAAAACCCACAGTAAGGCACTGAGAGCTAAATTGTGAACACATGACATAGACTGGGAAGCCCATAGTGAGTTTCTCTGATCTACACAGTGAGGTGCTGAGAACTAGACCGTGAACCATTGGTAAATGCAGAGACAGGCACGAAGCGATGCACAGTGAGTCACTGAAAACTGTGCAATGAGACACCTAAAACTACATAGAGAGGCACTGAATACGACTCAGTGAGACACTGAAAACTACAGAGTGAGACACTGAAAACTAAAAAGTGTGACACTGAAAACTACACATTGAGACACTCAATCTATACAAGGAGACATTGAAAACTACACATTGATGCACTGAAAACCACACAGTGAGACATTGAAAACTCCACAGTGAGACACTGAAAACTACACAGTGAGACATTGAAAGCTACACAGTGAGACACTGAAAACTACACAGTGTGACATTGAAAACTACACAGTGAGAGTCTGAAAACTGGACTGGGAGACACTGAAAACATACTGGGAGACACTAACATGCACACAGTATTTGTGAACCACACAGTGAAATACTGAAAGCTACACAGTGACACACTGAAAATTGCACAGTGAGACACTGAAAATTATACATTGAGACACTGAAAACTACATAGCGAGACACTGAAAAATGCACAGTGAAGCATTGAAAACTACGCAGTGAGACACGGAAAGCGGCACTGTGAGACACCAACACGCCACAGTGAGAATCTGTGAACCAAAGAGTGAGACACTCAGAATTATACAGTGAGACGCAGAACTACACAGTGTGACACTGAGAGCTCGACAGTGAGACGTTGAGAACAATGCAGTGAGACTCAAAAAACTAAACAGTCAGACTCAGAAAAAAACATGGTGAAATACTGACAACTACACAGTGAGATACTGATAACTATGCAGTGAGACACTGAAAATGGGAAGTGATGCTCTGAAATCCACAGCGTTAGACACTGAGAATACGCAGTGAGACATTGAAAACTACAGAGGGTGCCACGTGAAACTGCACTTAGAGGCACTGAGAACTACACAGTGATATACTGAGATCTACACAGTGAGACACTGAGAACTACACTGTGAGACACTGAGAACCACACAGTGAGACATTGAGAACTACATAGTGAGATTCTGAAAATTACACAGTGAGATACTGAGAACTAGACATTGAGACACTAAGAACTAAACAGTGAGATACTGAGAACTACACAGTGAGACACTGAAAACTACACAATGAGACACTCAATCTACACAATGAGACATTGAAAACTACATAGTAAGACACCAAAAACTACATGGTGAGACACTGAAAACTACACATTGATGCAATGAAAACTACACAGAGAGGCATTGAAAACTACACAGTGGAACACTCAATCTACATAATGAGACACTGAAAACTACACAGTGAGACACACAGTGAGATACTAAATCTACACAATGAGACACTGAAAACTACCCAGTGAGACACAGAAAACTACACAGTGAGACATTGAAAACTAAATGGTGAGACACTGCAAAGTACACTGTGAGACACTGACAACTACACAGTGAGACACTGATAACTACTCAGTGAGACACTGAAAACTGGAAGTGATGCTCTGAAATCCACAGAGTGAGACACTGAGAATACGCAATGAGACATTGAAATCTGCAGAGAGTTCCAACTGAAACTGCACATTGAGACTCTGAGGACTACACAAAGAGACCACAGTGAGTCACTGAAAACTACAGTGAGACACTGCAAACTACAGATTGAGGCACTGAGAACTACACAGTGATATACTGAGAACTACACAGTGACACACTGAGAACAACACAGTGAGACATTGAAAACTACATAGTGAAATACTGAGAATTACATAGTGAGATACTGAGAACTACACTGTGATATACTGAGAACTGCACAGTGAGACACTGAGAACTACACTGTGATATACTGAGAACTGCACAGTGAGACACTGAGAACAACACAGTGAGACACTGGGAAATACACAATGAGACAATCAAAACCATACATTAAGGCACTGAGAGCTATACCGTGAACACACAACATAGTCAGGCTGGGAAGCCCATAGTGAGTTCCTCTGATCTACACAGTGAGGCACTGAGAACTTCACCATGAACCATTGGTAAATGCAGAGTGAGGCACAAAGTTATGAACAGTGAGTCACTGAGAATTGCTAATGAAACACCCAAAACTACATAGAGAGTCACTGACAACTACCCAGTGAGACACTGCAAACAAGACAGTGAGGCGCTAAAAACTACACAGTAGAACACTGAAAACTACACAATGAGCCACTGAGAACTACACAGTGAGACACTGAAAACTACAGTGAGACACCAAAACTACACAGTGAGGTACTGAGATCAACACAGTGAGGCACAGAACCAGTGAGACATTGAAAACTACATAGTGAAACATTGAAAACTACATAGTGAGGCACAGAACTGCACAGTGTGAAACTGACAACTGCACAGTGAGACACTGAAATCTACACAGTGAGACATTGAAAACTAAATGGTGAGACACTGAAAAGTATACTGTGAGACACTGAACTCTACACAGTGAGACACTGATAACTACACAGTGAGACACTGTAAAATGGAAGTGATGCTCTGAAATCTACATAGTGAGACACTGATTATACGCAATGAGACATTGAAAACTACAGAGAGTGCCACTTGAAACTGCACATTGAGAATCTGAGAACTACACAAAGAGACACTGAAAACTACAGTGAGTCACTTAAAATTACTGTGAGACACTACAAACTACACAGTGAGGCATTGAGAACTACACCGTGAACCATTGGTAAATGCAGGGTGAGGCACAAAGTTATGAACAGTGAGTCACTGAGAACTGCTAATGAGACACCCAAAACTACATAGAGAGTCACTGACAACTACCCAGTGAGACGCTGCAAACAAGACAGTGAGGCGCTAAAAACTACACAGTAGAATATTGAAAACTACACAATGAGCCACTGAGAACTACACAGTGAGACACTGAAAACTACAGTAAGACACTAAAACTACACAGTGAGACACTGAGATCAACACAGTAAGGCAAAGAACCAAACAGTGAGACACTAAAAAATACACAGTGAAACATTGAAAACTACATAGTGAGGCACAGAACTGCACAGTGTGAAACTGACAACAGCACAGTGAGGCACTGAAATCTACACAATAAGATACTGACAACTACACAATGAGAAGCTGAAAACTGCACAGTGAGACACTGAAAACTACACAGTGAGACATTGAAAACTAAACGGTGAGACACTGAAAAGTATACTGTGAGTCACTGAACACTACACAGTGAGACACTGATAACTACACAGTGAGACACTGAAAAATGGAAGTGATGCTCTGAAATCCACATAGTGAGACACTGAGAATACGCAATGAGACATTGAAAACTACAGAGAGAGCCTCTTGAAACAGCACACTGAGACTCTGAGAACTACACAAAGAGACACTGAAAACTACATTGAGACACTGAAACCTACAGTGAGACACTGCAAACTACACAGTGAGGCACTGAGAAACACACGGTGATATACTGAGAACTACACAGTGAGACACTGAGAAAAACATAGTGAGACATTGAGAACTACATAGTGAAATACTGAGAATTACATAGTCAGATATTGAGAACTACATAGTGAGACACTGAGGACTGCACAGTGAGACACTGAAAACTACACAGTGAGACATTGAAAACTACACAGTGAGACACCGAAAACTACAGAGTGAGGCACTGGGAACCACACAGTGAGGCACGGAGAACCACACAGTGAGACACTGAAAACTACACAGTGAGACACTGAGAACTACAAAGTGAATTATTAAAAGATGCAGTGAGACACAACAACACAATAAAACATTGAAAATAACACAGTGAGGTACAGAACTACACAGTGAGAAACTGAAAACTGCACAGTGAGTCACTGAAAACTATACTGTGAGATAAAGACGACTGCACAGTGAGAAACTGAAAACTTAACAGTGAGGCAGTGAAAAATGCACAGTGGATCGCAAAAAACTATACAGTGAGACAGTGAAAAGTGCACAGCGAGTCACTAAAACTATGCAGTGAGGCACAGAAAGCCGCACATTGAGACACCAACACCCACACAGTGAGCATCTGTGAACCACAGAGTGATTTACTGAGAACTATACAGTGAGACACTGAGAACCACACAGTGAGGCACCGAGAACTAGACAGTGAGGCAGTGAGAACCACACAGTGAGGCACTGAGAACCACACAGTGAGGCACTGAGAAATATACGGTGAGACACTGAGAACCACACAGTGAGGCACTGAGAACCACACAGTGAGGCACTGAGAAACACACAGTGAGGCACTGAGAACCACACAGTGAGGCACAGATAACCACACAGTGAGGAACAGATAACCACACAGTGAGGCACTGAGAACCATGCAGTGAGGCACTGAGAACCACACAGTGAGGCACTGAGAACCACACAGTGAGACAATGATAACAACACAGTGAGAAAATGAAAACAACACAGCGAGACACTGAAAACAAGAAAGTGAGACACTGATAACGACAAACTGAGACACTGAAACTACACAGTGAGACACTGAAAACTTTACAGAGAGAAACTGAAAACAACACAGTGTGGCACGGAAAACTATACAGTGAGACACTGAAAACTACACAGTGAGACAATCAATCGACACAATGAGATATTGAAAACTACACTGAGAAAACGGAAACTACAAGGTGAGACATTGAAAACTACACATTGATGCAGTGAAAACCATACAGTGAGACACTGAAAACTATACAGTGAGACACTGAAAACTATACAGTGAGACACTGAATACTACACAGTGAGGGACTGAAAACCACACTGGAAAGACACTGAAAACCACACTGGGAGACATTAACATACAGAAAGTGAGTAACTGTGAAGCACACAGTGAGATACTGAAAGCTAAACAGTGAGATACGGAAAATTACACAGTGAGACAATGAAAATTACACAGTGAGACACTGAAAACAACACAGTGAGAAATTGAAATGACACAGTGAGACACTGAAAACGACACAGTAAATTTTGAAAACTATACAGTGAGACACAGAAAACTACACAGTGAGATACTGAAAATACACAGTGAGACACTGAAAAATACACAGAGAGCCATGGAAAACAATACAATGAGGCATTGAAAACTATACAGTGAGACATTGAAAACTACACATTTATGCACTGAATACTACACAGTGAGACACTGAAAACTACACAGTGAGACAATGAAAACTACATAGTGAGACACTGATCTACACAATGAGGCACAGAAAACAATACAGTGAAAAACTGAAAACTACACAGTAAGACATTGAAAACTACACAGTGAGACACTGAAAACTACACAGTGAGAAACTGAAAACGACAAAGTGAGACACTGAAAACTACACAGTGAGACACTGAAAACTACACAGTGAGACACTGATCTACACAATGAGGCACAGAAAACAATACAGTGAAAAACTGAAAACTACACAGTAAGACATTGAAAACTACACAGTGAGACACTGAAAACTACACAGTGAGACACTGAAAACAACACAGTGAGACACTGAAAACTACACAGTGAGACACTGAAAACGACAAAGTGAGACAATGAAAACTACACAGTAAGACATTGAAAACTACACAGTGAGACACTGAAAAATGCACTGTGTGACACTGAAAACTACACAGTAAGACATTGAAAACCACACAGTAAGACATTGAAAACTACACTGTGAGAAACTGTAAACTACACAGTGAGAGACTGAAAACTACACAGTGAGACACTCAAAAGTGCAAAGTGAGACACTGAAAACTACACAGGGAGACACTGAATACGACACAGTGGGAAACTGAAAACGACACAGTGAGACACTGAAAACTACACAGTACGACATTGAAAACTACAAGGAGAGACAATGAAAATTACACAGTGAGACACTGAATAATGCACAGTGAGACACGGAAAACTGCACAGTAAGATACTGAAAACTACACAGTAAGACATTGAAAACTACACAGCAAGACAATGAAAATTACACAGTGAGAAACTGAAAACTACACAGTGAGACACTGAAAACAACATGTAAGAGATTGAAAACTACACAGTGAGACATTGAAAAGTGCAGAGTGAGACACTGAAAACTACACAGTGAGACACTGAAAACTACACAGTGAGAAATTGAAAGGAACACAGTGAGACACTGAAAACTACAAAGTAAGACACTGAAAAATACCCAGTGAGACACTGAAAACTAAACAGTGAGACACGGAAAAGTGCACAGTGAGACAATGAAAACTGCGCAGTGAGACAATGAAAACAACACAGTGAGACACTGAAAACTAAGCAGTGAGACACTGAAAACTACAGAGTGAGAGATGGAAAACTGCACAGTGAGACACTGAAAACTGCACAATAAGATCCTGAAAACTATACATTAAGGCATTGAAAACTACACAGTGAGACACTGAAATATACACAGTGAGACACTAAAAACTGCACAGTGAGACACTGAAAACTACACAGTAAGACTTTGAAAACTACACATTAAGACAATGAAAACTACACAGTGAGAAATTGAAACGACACAGTGAGACACTGAAAACGACACAGTAAGATATTGAAAACTATACAGTGAGACACTGAAAACTACGCAGAGAGACATGGAAAACAATACAATGAGGCACTGAAAACTAGAAAGCGAGACATTGATAACTACACAGAGATACCGAAATCTACACAGTGAGACAATGAAAACTATACATTGATGCACTGAAAACTACACAGTGAGAAACTGTAAACTACACAGTGAGACACTGAAAATTACACAGTGAGACACTGAAAACTATACAATGAGACATTGAAAAATACACAGAGAGACATGGAAAACAACAAAATGAGGCACTGAAAACTATACAGTAAGACACAGAAATCTACACAGTGAGACACTGAAAAGTACACAGTAGACATTGAAACTACATAGTGAAACACTGAAAATGACACAGTAACATATTGAAAACTATACAGTGAGACAGTGAAAACTACACAGTGAGACACTGAAAATACACAGTGAGACACTGAAACTACAGAGTGAGACACTGAAAACTAAACAGTGAGACACTGAAAACTACACAGTGAGAAATTGAAACGACACAGTGAGACACTGAAAACGACACAGTAAGATATTGAAAACCACTCAGTGAGACACTGAAAATACACAGTGAGACACTGAAACTACACAGTGAGATACTGAAAAATACACAGAGTGAAATGGAAAACAATACAATGAGGGACTGAAAACTACACAGTGAAACACATGAAAACTAAACAGTGAGACACTGAAAACTACATAGCGAGAAATTGAAATGACATAGTCAGACACTGAAAATGACAGAGTAAGATATTGAAAACTATACAGTGAGACACTGAAAACTACACAGTAAGACACTGAAAATACACAGTGAGACACTGAAACTACACAGTGAGACACCGAAAAATACACAGAGACATGGAAAACAATACAATGAGGCACTGAAAACTACAAAGTGAGACATTGATAACTACACAGAGATACCGAAAACTACACACAGAGACAATGAAAACTACACATTGATGCACTGAAAACTACACAGTGAGACATTGTAAACAACACAGTGAAACACAGAAAACAATACAGTGAAACAGTGAAAACTAAACAGTAAGACTTTGAAAACTACACAGTGAGACACTGAAAACTACACAGTGAGACACTGAAAAGTGCACAGTGACACACTGAAAAATGCACTGTGAGACACTGAAAACTACACAGTAAGACATTGAAAACCACACAGTAAGACAATGAAAACTATACTGTGAGACACTGAATACTACACAGTTAGACACTGAAAACTGAACTGTGAGAGACTGAAAACGACACAGTGAGACACTGAAAACTACACAGTAAGATATTGAAAACTACAAAGTGAGACAATGAAAACTACACAGTGAGACACTGAATAATGCACAGTGAGACACTGAAAACATAACAGTGAGACACTGAAAAATACACATAGAGAAATGGAAAACAACAAAATGAGGCACTGTAAACTATAGAGTAAGACTTTGAAAACGACACAGTAATACACTGAAAACTACACAGTGAGACACTGTAAACTACACAGTGAGAGACAGAAAACGACACAGTGAGACACTGAAAGCTAAAAAGTAAGACATTGAAAACTACACAGCGAGACACTAAAAAGTGCACAGTAAGACATTGAAAACTACACAGTGAGACACTGAAAACTACACAGTGAAACTATGAAAAGTACACAGTGAGACACTGAAAACGACACAGTGAGACTGAAAACTACACAGTGAGACACTGAAAACGACACAGTGAGACACTGAAAATGACAGTGAGACACTGAAAAGTATACAGTAAGATATTGAAAACTACAAAATGAGACAATGAAAATTACACAGAGAGACACTGAATAATGCACAGTGAGACACTGAAAACTGCACAGTGAGACACTGAAAAATACACATAGAGATATGGAAAACAACAAAATGAGGTACTGAAAACTATACAGGAAGAATTTGAAAACTACGCAGTAAGACATTGAAAACGACACAGTGAGACACTGAAGACTACACAGTGAGAGACTGAAAACGACACAGTGAGACACTGAAAACTAAAAAGTAAGACATTGACAGTGAGACACTGAAAACTACACAGTGAGACTATGAAAACTACACACTGAGACTATGAAAACTACACAGTGAGACATTGAATAATGCACAGTGAGACACTGAAAACCGCACAGTGAGACACAGAAATATACACAGAGAGACAAGGAAAACAACAAAATGAGGCACTGAACACTACACAGTAAGACACTGAAAACTACAAAGTAAGACATTGAAAACTACACAGCGAGACACTGAAAAGTGCACAGTGAGACACTGAAAAATGCACTGTGTGACACTAAAAGCTACACAGTGATACATTGAAAACCACACAGTAAGACATTGAAAACTACACTGTGAGGCACTGTAAATTACACAGTGAGACACTGAAAACTACACAGTAAGACACTGAAAACTACACAGTGAGACACTGATCTACACAATAAGGCACTGAAAACTATACAGTAAGACTTTGAAAACTACACAGTAAGACACTGAAAACTAAAAAGATATTGAAAACTACACAGCGAGACACTAAAAAATGCACAGTAAGACATTGAAAACTACACAGTGAGACACTGAAAACTACACAGTAAGTCATTGAAAACTACACAGTGAGACACTGAAAACGACACAGCGAGACACTGGAAACTATACAGTAAGATATTGAAAACTACAAAGTGAGACAATGAAAACTACACAGTGAGACACTGAATAATGCACAGTGAGACACTGAAAACTGCACAGTGAGACACTGAAAAATACACATAGAGATATGGAAAACAACAAAATGAGGACCTGAAAACTATACAGTAAGAATTTGAAAACTACGCAGTAAGACACTGAAAACGACACAGTGAGAAACTGTAAACCACACAGTGAGACACTGAAAATTACACAGTGAGACACTGAACTACACAATGAGGCACAGAAAACAACACAGTGAAACACTGAAAACTACACAGTAAGACATTGAAAACTACACAGTGAGACACTGAAAACTACACAGTGAGAGACTGAAAACTACACAGTGAGCCACTGAAAACAACACAGTGAGACACTGAAAACTACACAGCAAGAATTTGAAAACTACACAGCGAGACACTGAAAAGTGCACTGAGAGACACTGAAAACTACACAGTAAGACATTGAAAACCACACAGTAAGACAATGAAAATTTTACAGTGAGACACTGAAAACTACACAGTAAGACAATGAAAACAATACTGTGAGGCACTGAATAATGCACAGTGAGACGCTGAAAATTGCGCAGAGAGAAACTGAAAAATGCACTGTGAGACACTGAAAACTACACAGTAAGACATTGAAAACCACACAGTAAGACAATGAAAACTACACAGTGAGACACTGAAAACTACACAGTGAGACACTGAAAACGACACAGTGAGACACTGAAAACGACACAGTGAGAAAGTGAAAACTACACAGTAAGATATTGAAAACTACAAAGTGAGACAATGAAAACTACACAGTGAGACACTGAATAATGCAATGTGAGACACTGAATAATGCACAGTGAGACACTGAAAACTGCACAGTTAGACACTGAAAACTGCACAGTGAGACACTGAAAAATACACAGAGAGACATGGAAAACAACAAAATGAGGCACTGAAAATTATACAGTAAGACACAGAAATCTACACAGTGAGACACTGAAAACTACACAGTGAGAAATTGAAACTACATAGTGAGACACAGAAAATGAAACAGTAACATATTGAAAACTATACAGTGAGACACTGAAAACTACTCAGTGAGGTACTGAAAAATACACAGAGTTAAATGGAATAAAATACAATGAGGGACTGAAAACGACACAGTGAGACACTGAAAACGACACAGTGAGAAAGTGAAAACTACACAGTAAGATATTGAAAACTACAAAGTGAGACAATGAAAACTACACAGTGAGACACTGAATAATGCAATGTGAGACACTGAATAATGCACAGTGAGACACTGAAAACTGCACAGTTAGACACTGAAAACTGCACAGTGAGACACTGAAAAATACACAGAGAGACATGGAAAACAACAAAATGAGGCACTGAAAATTATACAGTAAGACACAGAAATCTACACAGTGAGACACTGAAAAGTACACAGTGAGACATTGAAACTACATTGTGAGACACTGAAAACGACACAGTAACATATTGAAAACTATACAGTGAGACACTGAAAACTACTCAGTGAGGTACTGAAAAATACACAGAGTTAAATGGAATAAAATACAATGAGGGACTGAAAACTACACAGTGAGACACTGAAAACTACACAGTGAGACACTGAAAACTGAACAGTGAGACACTGAAAACAACATAGCGAGAAATTGAAACGACACAGTGAGACACTGAAATCGACACAGTAAGATATTGAAAACTACACAGTGAGACACTGAAAACCACACAGTGAGACACTGAAACTACACAGTGAGACATCGAAAAATACACAGAGAGACAAGGAAAACAATACAATGAGGCATTGAAAACTACAAAGGGATACATTGATAACTACACAGAGATACCGAAAACTACATACAGAGACAATGAAAACTACACATTGATGCACTGAAAACTACACAGTGAGACACTGTAAACTACACAGTGAGACACTGAAAACTATACAGTGAGACACTGATCTACACAATGAGGCACAGAAAACAATACAGTGAAACATAGAAAACTACACAGTAAGACATTGAAAACTACACAGTGAGACACTGAAAACTACACAGTGAGACACGGAAAACTACACAGTAAGACATTGAAAACTACACAGTGAGACACTGAAAAGTGCACAGTGAGACACTGAAAAATGCTCTGTGAGACACTGAAAACTACACAGTAAGACATTGAAAACCACACAGTAAGACAATGAAAACTACACTGTGAGATACTGAATACTACACAGTGAGACAGTGAAAAGTAAACAGTGAGACACTGAAAACGACACAGTGAGAGACTGTAAACTACACAGTGAGAGACAGAAACTGACACAGTGAGACACTGAAAACTAAAAAGTAAGACATTGAAAACTACACAGCGAGACACTAAAAAATGCACAGTAATACCCTGAAAACTACACAGTGAGAAACTGAAAACTACAGAGTGAGACTATGAAAAGTACACAGTGAGACACTGAAAACGACACAGTGAGACACTGAAAACTACACAGTAAGACATTGAAAACTACACAGTGAGACACTGAATACGACACAGTGAGACACTGAAAACTATACAGTAAGATATTGAATACTACAAAGTGAGACAATGAAAACTACACAGTGAGACACTGAATAATGCTCAATGAGACACTGAAAACTGCACAGAGAGACACTGAAAAATACACATAGAGATATGGAAAACAACAAAATGAGGCACTGAAAACTATACAGTAAGAATTTGAAAACTACGCAGTAAGAGACTGAAAACGACACAGTGAGACACTGAAAATTAAAAAGTAAGACATTGAAAACTACACAGCGAGACACTGAAAGCGCACAGTAAGATTTTGAAAACTACACAGTGAGACACTGAAAACTACACAGTGAGACTATGAAAAGTACACAGTGAGACATTGAAAACGACACAGTGAGACACTGAAAACGACACAATAAGACATTGAAAACTACACAGTGAGACACTGAAAACTAAACAGTGACACACTGAAAACTATACAGTAAGATATTGAAAACTACAAAGTGAGACAATGAAAACAACACAGTGAGACGCTGAAAATTGCACAGAGAGATACACAGAAAAATGCACTGTGAGACTTTGAAAGCTACACAGTAAGACATCGAAAACCACACAGTAAGACAATGAAAACTATACTGTGAGACACTGAAAACTACACAGTGAGACACTGAAAACGACACAGTGAGACACTGAAAATGAGACAGTGAGACACTGAAAACTACACAGTGAGACACTGAAAACCACACAGTGAGACACTGAAAACTACAAACAGAGACACTGTAAAAAACAAAGTGAGATAATGAATACAACACAGTGAGACATTGAGCACTACACAGTGAGATATTGAGAAGTACATAGTCAGATACTGAGAATTATACAGTGAAACACTGAAATCTACACAGTAAGACATTGAAAACTACACAGTGTGACACTGAAAACTACACAGTGAGACACTGAAAACTACACAGTGAGACACTGAAAACTACACAGCAAGACAATGAAAACTACACAGTGAGACACTAATAATGCAATGTGAGACACTGTTTAATGCACAGAGAGACACTGAAAACTGCACAGTGAGAAACTGAAAAATACACAGAGAGACATGGAAAACAACAAAATGAGGCACTGAAAACTATACAGTAAGATACAGAAATCTACAAGTGAGACACTGAAAACTACACTGAGATATTGAAAAATACAGAGTGAGACACTGAAAAGTGCACAGTGAGACACTGAAAACTACATAGGGAGACGCTGAAAACTACACAGTGGGACACTGAAAATGACACAGTGAGACACTGCAAACTACAGAGTACGACATTGAAAACTACACGGAGAGTCAATGAAAACTTCACAGTGAGAAACTGAATAATGCACAGAGTGACACTGAAAACTACACAGTCGACTTTGAAAACTACACGGAGAGACAATGAAAACTACACAGTGAGACACTGAAAATACACAGTGAGACACTGAAACTACACAGTGAGACACTGAAAAATATTCAGAGAGACATGGAAAACAATACAATGAGGCACTGAAAACTCTACAGTGAGACATTGAAAACTGCACATTAATGCACTGAAAACTACACAGTGAGACAGTGAAAACTGCACAGTGAGACACTGAAAAATACACAGTGAGAAATTGCAACAACACAGTGAGACACTGAAAACTACACAATGAAACACTGAAAACTACACAGTGAGACATTGAAAAATAAACAGTGAGACACTGAAAAGTGCAACGTGAGACATTGAAAACTGCGCAGGTGAGGCAATGAAAACCACAAAGTGAGACATTGAAATCTACACAGTGAGACACAGAAAACAACACAGTGAGACACTGAAAAATACGCAGTGAGGCATTGAAAACCACACAGTGAGAGATGGAAAACTTCACAGTGAGACATTGAAAACTGCACAATAAATTCCTGAAAACTACACATTAAGACATTGAAAACTACTCAGTGAGACACTGAAATATACACTGTGAGACACCAAAAACTACACAGTGAGATACTGAAAACTACGCAGTGTCACACAGAAAACTACATAGTGTCACACAGAAAACTACACAGTAAGACATTGAAAACTACACATTAAGACACTGAAAACAACACAGGGAGACACTGAAAAATACACAGAGAGACTTGGAAAACAATACAATGAGGCACCTAAAACTACAAAGTGAGACATTGATAACTACACAGAGATACTGAAAACTACACACAGAGACAATGAAAACTACACATTGATGCACTGAAAACTACATAGTGAGACACTGTAAACAACACAGTGAAACACAGAAAACTACACAGTGAGAAATTGAAAGCTACACAGCGAGACACTGAAAAGTACACAGTGAGACACTGAAAAATGCACTGTGTGACACTGAAAACTAAACAGTAAGACATTGAAAACCACACAGAAAGACAATGAACACTACACTATGAGACACTGTAAACTACACAGTGAGACACTGAAAACTACACAGTGAGACTCTGAAAAGTGCACAGTGAGACACTGAAAACAACACAGAGGGACACTGAAAATGACACAGTGAGACACTGAAAACTACACAGTACGACATTGAAAACTACACAGAGAGTCAATGAAAACTACACAGTGAGACACTGAATAATGCTCACTGAGACACAGAAAACATCACATTAAGACATTGATAACCATACAGTAAGACATTGAAAACTACACAGTGAGACATTGAAAACTACACAGTGAGACACTGAAAACTACATGTGAGAAATTGAAAACGACACAGTGAGACACTGAAAACTACACAGTAAGACATTGAAAGCTAAACAGCGAGACACTGAAAAGTACACAGTGAGACACTGAAAAATGCACTGTGTGACACTGAAAACTAAACAGTAAGACATTGAAAAGCACACAGAAAGACACTGAACACTACACTAGGAGACACTGTAAACTACACAGTGAGACACTGAAAACTACACAGTGAGACACTGAAAAGTGCACAGTGAGACACTGAGAACTACACAGGGAGACACTGAAAACTACACAGAGGGACACTGAAAATGACACAGTGAGACACTGAAAGCTACACAGTACGACATTGAAAACTACACGGAGAGACAATGAAAACTACACAGTGAGACACTGAAAATACACAGTGAGACACTGAAACTACACAGTGAGACAATGAAAAATACTCAGAGAGACATGGAAAACAATACAATGAGGCACTGAAAACTATACAGTGAGACATTGAAAACTACACATTAATGCACTGAAAACCACACAGTGAGACAGTGAAAACTACACAGTGAGACACTGAAAAATACACAGTGAGAAATTGAAACGACACAGTGAGACACTGAAAACTACACAGTGAAACACTGAAAACTACACAGTGAGACATTGAAAAATACACAGTGAGACACTGATAACTGAACAATGAGACACTGAAAAGTGCAACGTGAGAAATTGAAAACTGCGCAGTGAGACAATGAAAACCACACAGTGAGACATTGAAATCTACACAGTGAGATACCGAAAACAACACAGTGAGACACTGAAAAATACGCATTGAGGCATTGAAAACCACACAGTGAGAGATGGAAAACTTCACAGTGAGACATTGAAAACTGCACAATAAAACCCAGAAAACTACACATTAAGACATTGAAAACTACTCAGTGAGACACTGAAAACTACGCAGTGTCACACAGAAAACTACATAGTGTCACACAGAAAACTACACAGTAAGACATTGAAAACTACACATTAAGACACTGAAAACAACACAGTGAGACACTGAAAGCTACACAGCGAAAGACTGAAAAGTGCACAGTGAGACAGTGAAAATTGCACTGTGTGACACTGAAAACTAAACAGTAAGACATTGAAAAGCACACAGAAAGACACTGAACACTACACTATGGGACACTGTAAACTACACAGTGAGACACTGAAAACTACACAGTGAGACACTGAAAAGTGCACAGTGAGACACTGAAAACTGCACTGTGTGACACTGAAAACTACACAGAGGGACACTGAAAATGACACAGTGAGACATTGAAAACTACACAGAGAGTCAATGAAAACTACACAGTGAGACACTGAATAATGCTCACTGAGACACAGAAAACATCACAGTAAGACATTGATAACGACACAGTAAGACATTGAAAACTACACAGTGAGACATTGAAAACTACACAGTGAGACATTGAAAGCTACACAGCGAGACACTGAAAAGTACACAGTGAGACACTGAAAAATGCACTGTGAGGAACTGAAAACTAAACAGTAAGACATTGAAAAGCACACAGAAAGACACTGAACACTACACTATGAGACACTGTAAACTACACAGTGAGACACTGAAAACTACACAGTGAGACACTGAAAAGTGCACAGTGAGACACTGAAAACTACACAGGGAGACACTGAAAACTACACAGAGGGACACTGAAAATGACACAGTGAGACACTGAAAACTACACAGTACGTCATTGAAAACTACACGGAGAGACAATGAAAACTACACAGTGAGACACTGAAAATACACAGTGAGACACTGAAACTACACAGTGAGACACTGAAAAATATTCAGAGAGACATGGAAAACAGTACAATGAGGCACTGAAAACTATACAGTGAGACATTGAAAACTACACATTAATGCACTGAAAACTACACAGTGAGACAGTGAAAACTACACAGTGAGACAATGAAAACTACACAGTGAGAAATTGAAACGACACAGTGAGACACTGAAAACTACACAGTGAAACACTGAAAACTACACAGTGAGGCATTGAAAACTACACAGAGAGTCAATGAAAACTGCACAGTGAGACACTGAATAATGCTCACTGAGACACAGAAATCATCACAGTAAGACATTGATAACTACACAGTAAGACATTGAAAACTACACAATGAGACACTTAAAACTACAAAGTGAGACACTGAAAACTATACAGTGAGAAATTGAAAACGACACAGTGAGACACTGAAAACGACAAAGTAAGATTTTGAAAGCTACACAGCGAGACACTGAAAAGTATACAGTGAGACACTGAAAAATGCACTGTGTGACACTGAAAACTAAACAGTAAGACATTGAAAACCACACAGAAAGACACTGATCACTACACTATGAGACACTGTAAACTACACAGTGAGACACTGAAAACTACACAGTGAGACACTGAAAAGTGCACTGTGAGACTCTGAAAAGTGCACAGTGAGACACTGAAAACTACACAGAGAGACACTGAAAACTACACAGAGGGACACTGAAAATGACACAGTGAGACACTGAAAACTACACAGTACGACATTGAAAACTACACAGAAAGACTTTGAAAACTGCACTATGAGACACTGTAAACTACACAGTGAGACACTGAAAACTACACAGTAAGACATTGATAACCACACAGTAAGACACTGAAAACTACACAGTAAGAAATTGAAAGCTATACAGAGAGACTCTGAAACTACACAGTGAGACACTGAAAAATACTCAGAGAGACATGGAAAACAATGCAATGAGGCACTGAAATCTATACAGTGAGACATTGAAATCTACACATTAATGCACTGAAAACTACACAGTGAGACAGTGAAAACGACACAGTTAGACACTGAAAACTACAACGTAAGACATTGAAAAATAAACAGTGAGACACTGATAACTGAACAGTGAGACACTGAAAAGTGCAACGTGAGACATTGAAAACTGCGCAGTGAGACAATGAAAACCACACAGTGAGACATTGAAATCTACACAGTGAGATACCGAAAACAACACAGTGAGACACTGAAAAATACGCAGTGAGGCATTGAAAACCAGACAGTGAGAGATGGAAAACTTCACAGTGAGACATTGAAAACTGCACAATAAATTCCTGAAAACTACACATTAAGACATTGAAAACTACTCAGTGAGACACTGAAATATACACAGTGAGACACCAAAAACTACACAGTGAGACACTGAAAACTACGCAGTGTCACACAGAAAACTACATAGTGTCACACAGAAAACTACACAGTAAGACATTGAAAACTACACATTAAGACACTGAAAACTACACAGTGAGACACTGAAAAATACACAGACAGACTTGGAAACCAATACAATGAGGCACCTAAAACTACAAAGTGAGACATTGATAACTACACAGAGATACTGAAAACTACACACAGATTCAATGAAAACTACACATTGATGCACTGAAAACTACATAGTGAGACACTGTAAACAACACAGTGAAACACAGAAACCTACAAAGAGAGACACTGTAAAAAACAAAGTGAGATAATGAATACAACACAGTGAGACATTGAGCACTACACAGTGAGATATTGAGAAGTACATAGTCAGATACTGAGAATTATACAGTGAAACACTGAAAACTGCACAGTAGGACATTGAAAACTACACAGTGAGACACTGAAAACTACACAGTGAGACACTGAAAACTACACAGTGAGTCACTGAAAACTACACAGTGAGACACTGAAAACAACTCAGTGAGACACTGAAAACTACACAGCAAGACAATGAAAACTACATAGTGAGACACTAATAATGCAATGTGAGACACTGTTTAATGCACAGAGAGACACTGAAAACTGCACAGTGAGAAACTGAAAAATACACAGAGAGACATGGAAAACAACAAAATGTGACACTGAAAACTATACAGTAAGACACAGAAATCTACAAGTGAGACACTGAAAACTACACTGAGAAATTGAAACTACATAGTGAGACACTGAAAACGACACAGTCACATATTGAAAACTATACAGTGAGACACTGAAAAGTACTCAGTGAGACACTGAAAATACACAGTGAGACACTGGAACTACACAGTGAGAAAGTGAAAACCACACAGTGTGACATTGAAAACTACACATTGAGACACAGAAAACAACACAGTGAGACACTGAAATATACGCAGTGAGGCGCTGAAAACCACACAGTGAGAGATGGAAATCTTCACAGTGAGACACTGAAAACTGCACAATAAGACCCTGAAAACTACACATTAAGACATTGAAAACTACTCAGTGAGACAATGAAAACTATGCAGTGTCACACAGAAAACTACAGATTAAGACTTCGAAACCAACACATTAAGACACTGAAAAGTACACAGTGAGTCACTGAAAAATACACAGAGAGACATGGAAAACAATACAATGAGGTACCTAAAACAACAAAGTGGGACATTGATAACTACACAGAGATACTGAAAACTACACACAGAGACAATGAAAACTACACATTGATGCACTGAAAACTACATAGTGAGACACTGAAAACTACACAGTGAGACACTGATCTACACAATGAGGCACAGAAAACAATACAGTGAAACACTGAAAAATACGCAGTAAGACATTTAAAACTACATGGAGAGTCAATGAAAACTACACAGTGAGAAACTGAATAATGCTCAGTGAGACACAGAAAACTGCAGAGTGTGACACTGAAAACTAAACAGTAAGACATTGAAGACTACACATTAGGACATTGAAAATTACACAGTGAGACACTGAAAACTACACAGTGAGACACTGAAAATGACACAGTGAGACACTGAAAACTACACAGTAAGACATTGAAAGCTACACAGCGAAACACTGAAAAGTGCACAGTGAGACAGTGAAAATTGCACTGTGTGACAGTGAAAACTAAACAGTAAGACATTGAAAACCACACAGAAAGACACTGAACACTACACTATGAGACACTGTAAACTACACAGTGAGACACTGAAAACAACACAGTGAGGCACTGAAAAGTGCACAGTGAGACACTGAAAACTGCACTGTGTGACACTGAAAACTACACAGAAGGACACTGAAAATGACACAGTGAGACACTGAAAACTACACAGTACGACATTGAAAACTACACAGAGAGTCAATGAAAACTACACAGTGAGACACTGAATAAAGCTCACTGAGACACAGAAAACATCACAGTAAGACATTGATAACCATACAGTAAGACATTGAAAACTACACAGTGAGACATTGAAAACTACACAGTGAGACACTGAAAACTACACAGTGAAAAATTGAAAATGACACAGTGAGACACTGAAAACTACACAGTAAGACATTGAAAGCTACACAGCGAGACACTGAAAAGTACACAATGAGACACTGAAAAATGCACTGTGTGATACTGAAAACTAAACAGTAAGACATTGAAAAGCACACAGAAAGACACTGAACACTACACTCTGAGACACTGTAAACTACACAGTGAGACACTGAAAACTACACAGTGAGACACTGAAAAGTGCACAGTGAGACACTGAAAACTACACAGGGAGACACTGAAAACTACACAGTACGACATTGAAAACTACACGGAGAGACAATGAAAACTACACAGTGAGACACTGAAAATACACAGTGAGACACTGAAACTACACAGTGAGACACTGAAAAATACTCAGAGAGACATGGAAAACAATACAATGAGGCACTGAAAACTATAGTGAGACATTGAAAACTGCACATTAATGCACTGAAAACTACACAGTGAAACAGTGAAAACTACACAGTGAAACACTGAAAACTACACAGTGAGACATTGAAAAATACACAGTGAGACACTGATAACTGAACAATGAGACACTGAAAAGTGCAACGTGAGACATTGAAAACTGCGCAGTGAGACAATGAAAACCACACAGTGAGACACAGAAAACAACACAGTGAGACACTGAAAAATACGCATTGAGGCATTGAAAACCACACAGTGAGAGATGGAAAACTTCACAGTGAGACATTGAAAACTGCACAATAAAACCCTGAAAACTACACATTAAGACATTGAAAACTACTCAGTGAGACACTGAAATATACACAGTGAGACACCAAAAACTACACAGTGCGACACTGAAAACTACGCAGTGTCACACTGAAAATTACATAGTGTCACACAGAAAACTACACAGTAAGACATTGAAAACTACACATTAAGACACTGAAAACAACACAGTGAGACACTGAAAAATACACAGAGAGACTTGGAAAACAATACAATGAGGCACCTAAACCTACAAAGTGAGACATTGATAACTACACAGAGATACTGAAAACTACACACAGAGAAAATGAAAACTACACATTGATGCACTGAAAACTACATAGTGAGACACTGTAAACAACACAGTGAAACACAGAAAACTACACAGTGAGACATTAAAAGCTACACAGCGAGACACTGAAAAGTACACAGTGAGACACTGAAAAATGCACTGTGTGACACTGAAAAATAAACAGAAAGACATTGAAAAGCGCACAGTGAGAAAGTGAAAACCACACAGTGTGACATTGAAAACTACACAGTGAGACATAGAAAACAACACAGTGAGACACTGAAATATACGCAGTGAGGCGCTGAAAACCACACAGTGAGAGATGGAAATCTTCACAGTGAGACACTGAAAACTGCACAATAAGACCCTGAAAACTACACATTAAGACATTGAAAACTACTCAGTGAGACACTGAAAACTATGCAGTGTCACACAGAAAACTACAGATTAAGACTTCGAAACCAACACATTAAGACACTGAAAAGTACACAGTGAGTCACTGAAAAATACACAGAGAGACATGGAAAACAATACAATGAGGTACCTAAAACTACAAAGTGGGACATTGATAACTACACAGAGATACTGAAAACTACACACAGAGACAATGAAAACTACACATTGATGCACTGAAAACTACATAGTGAGACACTGAAAACTACATATTGAGAAAGTGAAAACTACACAGTGAGACACTGATCTAAACAATGAGTCACAGAAAACAATACAGTGAAACACTGAAAAATACACAGTAAGACATTTAAAACTACATGGAGAGTCAATGAAAACTACACAGTGAGAAACTGAATAATGCTCAGTGAGACACAGAAAACTGCACAGTGTGACACTGAAAACTAAACAGTAAGACATTGAAGACTACACATTAGGACATTGAAAATTACACAGTGAGACATTGAAAGCTACACAGCGAGACACTGAAAAGTACACAGTGAGACACTGAAAAATGCACTGTGTGACACTGAAAACTAAACAGTAAGACATTGAAAAGCACACAGAAAGACACTGAACCTACACTATGAGACACTGTAAACTACACAGTGAGACACTGAAAACTACACAGTGAGACACTGAAAAGTGCACAGTGAGACACTGAAAACTGCACTGTGTGACACTGAAAACTACACAGAGGGACACTGAAAATGACACAGTGAGACACTGAAAACTACACAGTACGACATTGAAAACTACACAGAGAGTCAAGGAAAACTACACAGTGAGACACTGAATAATGCTCACTGAGACACAGAAAACATCACAGTAAGACATTGGTAACCATACAGTAAGACATTGAAAACTACACAGTGAGACACATAAACCTAAACAGTGAGACACTGAAAACTACACAGTTTGAAATTGAAAACGACACAGTGAGACACTGAAAACTACACAGTAAGACATTGAAAGCTACACAGCGAGACACTGAAAAGTACACAGTAAGACACTGAAAAATGCACTGTGTGACACTGAAAACTAAACAGTAAGACATTGAAAAGCACACAGAAAGACACTGAACACTACACTATGAGACACTGTAAACTACACAGTGAGACACTGAAAACTACACAGTGAGACACTGAAAACTACACAGGGAGACACTGAAAACTACACAGAGGGACACTGAAAATGACACAGTGAGACACTGAAAACTACACAGGGAGACACTGAAAACTACACAGAGGGACACTGAAAATGACACAGTGAGACACTGAAAACTATACAGTACGACATTGAAAACTACACGGAGAGACAATGAAAACTACACAGTGAGACACTGAAAATACACAGTGAGACACTGAAACTACACAGTGAGACACTGAAAAATACTCAGAGAGACATGGAAAACAATACAATGAGGCACTGAAAACTATACAGTGAGACATTGAAAACTGCACATTAATGCACTGAAAACGACACAGTGAGACAGTGAAAACTACACAGTGAGACATTGAAAAATACACAGTGAGACACTGATAACTGAACAATGAGACACTGAAAAGTGCAACGTGAGACATTGAAAACTGCGCAGTGAGACAATGAAAACCACACAGTGAGACATTGAAATCTACACAGTGAGACACAGAAAACAACACAGTGAGACACTGTAAAATACGCATTGAGGCATTGAAAACCACACAGTGAGAGATGGAAAACTTCACAGTGAGACATTGAAAACTGCACAATAAAACCCTGAAAACTACACATTAAGACATTGAAAACTACTCAGTGAGACACTGAAATATACACTGTGAGAAACCAAAAACTACACAGTGAGACACTGAAAACTACTCAGTGTCACACAGAAAACTACATAGTGTCACACAGAAAACTAGACAGTAAGACATTGAAAACTAGACATTAAGACACTGAAAACAACACAGTAAGACACTGAAAAATACACAGAGAGACTTGGAAAACAACACAATGAGGCACTAAAAACTACAAAGTGAGACATTGATAACTACACAGAGATACTGAAAACTACACACAGAGACAATGAAAACTACACATTGATGCACTGAAAACTACATAGTGAGACACTGTAAACAACACAGTGAAACACAGAAAACTACACAGTGAGACATTGAAAGCTACACAGCGAGACAACAGAAAAGTACACAGTGAGACACTGAAGAATGCCCTGTGTGACACTGAAAACTAAACAGTAAGACATTGAAAACCACACAGAAAGACACTGAACACTACACTATGAGACACTGTAAACTACACAGTGAGACACTGAAAACTACACAGTGAGACACTGAAAAGTGCACAGTGAGACACTGAAAACTGCACTGTGTGACACTGAAAACTACACAGAGGGACACTGAAAATGACACAGTGAGACACTGAAAACTACACAGTACGACATTGAAAACTACACAGAGAGTCAAGGAAAACTACACAGTGAGACACTGAATAATGCTCACTGAGACACAGAAAACATCACAGTAAGACATTGATAACCATACAGTAAGACATTGAAAACTATACAGTGAGACACTTAAAACTAAACAGTGAGACACTGAAAACTACACAGTGAGAAATTG
>JANJGN010001174.1:0-179821 GCA_026770705.1 Isurus oxyrinchus
TACACTGACTGGTGTCTCTCAGTCCCCTCTCTCTCTCTCATGGAGATATCTGTACACTGACTGGTGTCTCTCAGTCCCTCTCTCTCTTTCTGGGAGATATCTGTACACTGACTGGTGTCTCTCAGTCCCCTCTCTGTCTCTCAGGGAGATATCTGTACACTGACTGGTGTCTCTCAGTCCCCTCTCTCTCTCAGGGAGATATCTGTACACTGACTGGTGTCTCTCAGTCCCCCCTCTCTCTCTCTCTCAGGGAGATATCTGTACACTGACTCGTGTCTCTCAGTCCCCCCTCTCTCTCAGGGAGATATCTGTACACTGACTGGTGTCTCTCAGTCCCTCTCTCTCAGGGGGATATCTGTACACAGACTAGTGTCTCTCAGTCCCTCTCTCTCTCAGGGAGATATCTGTACACTGACTGGTGTCTCTCAGTCCCCTCTCTCTCTCTCAGGGAGATATCTGTACACTGACTGGTGTCTCTCAGTCCCCTCTCTCTCTCTCAGCGAGATATCTGTCCACTTACTAGTGTGTTTCATTGCGGGTGTCACTACTGAGGGAGAGCCGCACTGTCAGAGGGTCACTTCCGAGGGAACGCCGCAATGTTGGAGGGTCATTACTGAGGGAGAGCCCACTGTCGGTGGGTCAGTTCTGAGTGAGAGCCGCACTGTCGGAGGGTCAGTATTGAGGGAGAGCCGCACTGTCGGAGGGTCAGTGCTGAGGGAGTGATGCACTGTGGGAGGGTCAGTACTGAGTGAGAGCTGCACTGTGGGAGGGTCAGTGCTGAGGGAGGGCCGCACTGTCGGAGGGTCAGTGCTGAGTGAGAGCTGCACTGTGGGAGGGTCAGTGCTGAGGGAGAGCCGCACTGTCGGAGGGTCAGTGTTGAGGGAGAGCCGCACTGTCGGAGGGTCAGTGCTGAGGGAGAGCCGCACTGTCGGAGGGTCAGTGATGAGGGTGAGCCGCACTGTCGGAGTGTCAGTGCTGAGGGAGAGCCGCACTGTCGGAGGGTCAGCGCTGAGGGAGAGCCGCACTGTCGGAGGGTCAGTGCTGAGGGAGAGCCGCACTGTCGGAGGGTCAGTGCTGAGGGAGAGCTGCACTGTCGGAGGGTCAGTACTGTGGGAGAGCCGCACTGTCGGAGGGTCAGTGCTGATGGAGAGCTGCATTGTGGGAGGGTCAGTGCTGAGGGAGAGCCGCACTGTCGGAGGGTCAGTGGTGAGGGAGAGCTTCACTGTCGAAGGGTCAGTGCTGAGGGAGAGCCGCACTGTCAGAGGGTAAGTGCTGAGGGAGAGCCGCACTGTCGGAGGGTCAGTGCTGAGGGAGAGCCGCACTGTCGGAGGGTCAGTGCTGAGGGAGAGCCGCACTGTCGGATTGTCAGTGCAGAGGGAGAGCCGCACTGTCGGAGGGTCAGTGCTGAGGGAGAGCCGCACTGTCGGAGGGTCAGTACTGAGGGAGAGCCGCACTGTCGGAGGGTCAGTGCTGAGGGAGAGCCGCACTGTCGGTGTGTCAGTGCTGAGGGAGCGCCACACTATCGGAGGGTCAGTGCTGAGGGAGAGCCGCACTGTCGGAGGGTCAGTACAGAGGGAGAGCCGCACTGTCGGAGGGTCAGTACAGAGGGAGAGCCGCACTGTCGGAGGGTCAGTGCTGAGGGAGTGCCGCAGTGTGGGAGGGTCAGTACAGAGGGAGAGCCGCAGTGTGGGAGGGTCAGTGCTGAGGTAGAGCCGCACTGTAGGAGTGTCAGTGCTGAGGGAGAGCCACACTGTCGGAGGGTCAGTGCTGAGGGAGAGCCACACTGTCGGAGGGTCAGTACTGAGGGAGAGCCGCATTGTCGGAGGGTCAGCGCTGAGGGAGAGCCGCACTGTCAGAGGGTCAGTACTGAGGGAGAGCCGCACTGTTGGAGGGTCAGTGCTGAGGGAGAGCTGCACTGTCGGAGGGTCAGTGCTGAGGGAGAGCCGCACTGTCGGAGGGTCAGTGCTTAGGGAGAGCCGCACTGTCGGAGTGTCAGTGCTGAGGGAGAGCCACACTGTCGGAGGGTCAGTACTGAGGGAGAGCCGCAGTGTCGGAGGGTCAGTGCTGAGGGAGAGCCGCACTGTGGGAGGGTCAGTGCTGAGGGAGAGCCGCACTGTGGGAGGGTCAGTGCTGAGGGAGTGCCGCAGTGTGGGAGGGTCAGTGCTGAGGGAGAGCCGCAGTGTGGGAGGGTCAGTGCTGAGGGAGAGCCGCAGTGTGGGAGGGTCAATGCTGAGGGAGAGCCGCACTGTGGGAGGGTCAGTGCTGAGGGAGAGCCGCACTGTCGGAGGGTCAGTGCTGAGGGAGAGCCGCACTGTGGGAGGGTCAGTGCTGAGGGAGAGCCGCACTGTCGGAGGGTCAGTGCTGAGGGAGAGCCGCACTGTCGGAGGGTCAGTGCTGAGGGAGAGCCGCACTGTGGGAGGGTCAGTGCTGAGGGAGAGCCGCACTGTCGGAGGGTCAGTGCTGAGGGAGAGCCGCACTGTCGGAGGGTCAGTGCTGAGGGAGAGCCGCACTGTCGGATGGTCAGTGCTGAGGGAGAGCCGCACTGTCGGAGGGTCAGTGCTGAGGGAGAGCCGCACTGTGGGACAGTCAGTGCTGAGGGAGAGCCGCAGTGTGGGACAGTCAGTGCTGAGGGAGAGCCGCACTGTGGGAGGGTCAGTGCTGAGGGAGAGCCGCACTGTCGGAGGGTCAGTGCTGAGGGAGAGCCGCACTGTCGGAGGGTCAGTGCTGAGGGAGAGCCGCACTGTCGGATTGTCAGTGCAGAGGGAGAGCCGCACTGTCGGAGGGTCAGTGCTGAGGGAGAGCCGCACTGTCGGAGGGTCAGTACTGAGGGAGAGCCGCACTGTCGGAGGGTCAGTGCTGAGGGAGAGCCGCACTGTCGGTGTGTCAGTGCTGAGGGAGCGCCACACTATCGGAGGGTCAGTGCTGAGGGAGAGCCGCACTGTCGGAGGGTCAGTACAGAGGGAGAGCCGCACTGTCGGAGGGTCAGTACAGAGGGAGAGCCGCACTGTCGGAGGGTCAGTGCTGAGGGAGTGCCGCAGTGTGGGAGGGTCAGTACAGAGGGAGAGCCGCAGTGTGGGAGGGTCAGTGCTGAGGTAGAGCTGCACTGTAGGAGTGTCAGTGCTGAGGGAGAGCCACACTGTCGGAGGGTCAGTGCTGAGGGAGAGCCACACTGTCGGAGGGTCAGTACTGAGGGAGAGCCGCATTGTCGGAGGGTCAGCGCTGAGGGAGAGCCGCACTGTCAGAGGGTCAGTACTGAGGGAGAGCCGCACTGTTGGAGGGTCAGTGCTGAGGGAGAGCTGCACTGTCGGAGGGTCAGTGCTGAGGGAGAGCCGCACTGTCGGAGGGTCAGTGCTTAGGGAGAGCCGCACTGTCGGAGTGTCAGTGCTGAGGGAGAGCCACACTGTCGGAGGGTCAGTACTGAGGGAGAGCCGCAGTGTCGGAGGGTCAGTGCTGAGGGAGAGCCGCACTGTGGGAGGGTCAGTGCTGAGGGAGAGCCGCACTGTGGGAGGGTCAGTGCTGAGGGAGTGCCGCAGTGTGGGAGGGTCAGTGCTGAGGGAGAGCCGCAGTGTGGGAGGGTCAGTGCTGAGGGAGAGCCGCAGTGTGGGAGGGTCAATGCTGAGGGAGAGCCGCACTGTGGGAGGGTCAGTGCTGAGGGAGAGCCGCACTGTCGGAGGGTCAGTGCTGAGGGAGAGCCGCACTGTGGGAGGGTCAGTGCTGAGGGAGAGCCGCACTGTCGGAGGGTCAGTGCTGAGGGAGAGCCGCACTGTCGGAGGGTCAGTGCTGAGGGAGAGCCGCACTGTGGGAGGGTCAGTGCTGAGGGAGAGCCGCACTGTCGGAGGGTCAGTGCTGAGGGAGAGCCGCACTGTCGGAGGGTCAGTGCTGAGGGAGAGCCGCACTGTCGGATGGTCAGTGCTGAGGGAGAGCCGCACTGTCGGAGGGTCAGTGCTGAGGGAGAGCCGCACTGTGGGACAGTCAGTGCTGAGGGAGAGCCGCAGTGTGGGACAGTCAGTGCTGAGGGAGAGCCGCACTGTGGGAGGGTCAGTGCTGAGGGAGAGCCGCACTGTCAGAGGGTCAGTGCTGAGGGAGAGCCGCACTGTGGGAGAGTCAGTACTGCGGGAGAGCCGCACTGTGGGAGGGTCAGTGCTGAGGGAGAGCCGCGCTGTCGGAGGGTCAGTGCTGAGGGAGAGCCGCAGTGTGGGAGATACAGTCTTTGTGGAGCGATGTCAGACTGAGACGCTGACATCGACCCGGGGCGGGGGGCGTGAGGGGGGGAGGGGAGGTGGGTGGTGGGAGGGGGGTGGGGTAGTTAAAGATGGGCACGGCCAACATTTTGAAGCGGGAGGGGGGGCGGGGGGGAGGGGGGGTGGGGGTGGGATCTGGGGCCGGGAAGCAGAATTCTACGGCCGAGCGAGACCCCTCAGAAAGCAACGATCTGTCCGTCCGCCGCGTTCTCCGGCTCCTGTGGGATCTTGCTGTGCCCAAGCGGCCGGCGGGGACTCCGCGTCCGGCCTAGAGCGCGGGGGCCTCCGACGTTCCCGGCGCTCGCTGAGGCTGAAGGTGGGGAGGGGGTGGGTGGGGTGGGTGGGGTTAGTGGGGGGGGGGTGGGTGGGGTTAGTGGGGGGGGGGGGGGGTGGGGTGGGGGAGGGGTAAGACTTCAGAGCCACGCGGCGCCGAGGGATCTGGGTGGTCCTGGTCCACGAATCGGAGACACGTCGGTAAGCGGACACAGCCAGTGCTCGGTGGGTGGGTGGGAGGGGGGGGGGGGGGTGGTAAAGGGACTCTCGGCCTTTACCGGGAGGGCGGGGGGTTCGAGTACAGGAGTCGGGACGTCTCGCTCCGACTGTACAGGGCGTTGGTGAGACCGCGCCTGCGGTGCTGGGGACAGTTCCGCTCTCCTTACCTGAGGAGGGAGATCTACTCGAGTTGGGGGCTGTTCAGAGAAGATTCACTCGGCCGATTCCTGGGACTGGATTATCAACGGGGTAGGGAGGGGTGGTGGTACTGTGGAAGGTGGGACTTGAAATGTTACAGTGGTCTAGGTATATCCAAGGTGCTGTTAGCGATGTACATCACGGGGTCAGATACAGAGTAAAGCTCCCTCTACACTGTCCCCATCAAACACTCCCAGGACAGGTGCAGCACGGGGTTAGATACAGAGTAAAGCTCCCTCTACACTGTCCCTATCAAACACTCCCAGGACAGGTACAGCACGGGGTTAGATACAGAGTAAAGCTCCCTCTACACTGTCCCCATCAAACACTCCCAGGACAGATACAGCACGGGGTTAGATACAGAGTAAATCACCCTCTACATTGTCCCATTCAAACACTCCCAGGACAGGTACAGCACGGGGTTAGATACAGAGTAAAGCTCCCTCTACACTGTCCCCATCAAACATTCCCAGGACAGGTACAGCACGGGGTTAGATACAGAGTAAATCACCCTCTACATTGTCCCATTCAAACACTCCCAGGACAGGTACAGCACGGGGTTAGATAGAGAGTAAAGCTCCCTCTACACTGTCCCCATCAAACACTCCCAAGACAGGTACAGCACGGGGTTAGATACAGAGTAAAGCTCCCTCTACACTGTCCCCATCAAACACTCCCAAGACAGGTACAGCACGAGGTTAGATACAGAGTAAAGCTCCCTCTACACCGTCCCCATCAAACACACCCAGGACAGGTACAGCACAGGGTTAGATACAGAGTAAAGATCCCTCTACACTGACCCCATCAAACACTCCCAGGACAGGTACAGCACGGTGTTAGATACAGAGTAAAGCTCCCTCTATACTGTCCCCATCAAACACTCCCAGGACAGGTACAGCACGGTGTTAGATACAGAGTAAAGCTCCCTCTATACTGTCCCCATCAAACACTCCCAGGACAGGTATAGCACGGGGTTAGATACAGAGTAAATCTCCCTCTATACTGTTCCCATCAAACACTCCCAGGACAGGTACAGCACGGGGTTAGATACAGAGTAAAGCTCCCTCTACACTGTCCCCATCAAACACTCCCAGGACAGGTAGAGCACGGTGTTAGATACAAAGTAAAGCTCCCTCTACACTGACCCCATCAAACACTCCCAGGACAGGTGCAGCACAGGGTTAGATACAGAGTAAAGATCCCTCTACACTGACCCCATCAAACACTCCCAGGACAGGTACAGCACGGTGTTAGATACAGAGTAAAGCTCCCTCTATACTGTCCCCATCAAACACTCCCAGGACAGGTACAGCACGGTGTTAGATACAGAGTAAAGCTCCCTCTATACTGTCCCCATCAAACACTCCCAGGACAGGTATAGCACGGGGTTAGATACAGAGTAAATCTCCCTCTATACTGTTCCCATCAAACACTCCCAGGACAGGTACAGCACGGGGTTAGATACAGAGTAAAGCTCCCTCTACACTGTCCCCATCAAACACTCCCAGGACAGGTAGAGCACGGTGTTAGATACAAAGTAAAGCTCCCTCTACACTGACCCCATCAAACACTCCCAGGACAGGTACAGCACGGGGTTAGATACAGAGTAAAGCTCCCTCTACACTGTCCCCATCAAACACTCCCAGGACAGGTACAGCACGGGGTTAGATACAGAGTAAAGCTCCCTCTACACTGTCCCCATCAAACACTCCCAGGACAGGTACAGCACGGGGTTAGATACAGAGTAAAGCTCCCTCTAAACTGTCCCCATCAAACACTCCTAGGACAGGTACAGCACGGGGTTAGATACAGAGTAAAGCTCTCTCTACACTGTCCCCATCAAACACTCCCAGGACAGGTACAGCACGGGGTTAGATACAGAGTAAAGCTCCCTCTCTGCACTGTCCCCACCTGAGTCTTGGTCTGTTTCCCCTTTGTGCTGGGGGAGATACAGGTGAGATCGAGTAGGGGGGGGTGGTTTCGAGTGGGGTAATTGAGGAGAACCGGTGTCCAGTGACGGGAGGGTCAGTTACCAGAAGGGGGGGAGGACACAGATTGAGGGGAATCGGCTGCAGAACAAGAGGTGGAGGGGGTGGGGTGGGGGCGGGGAAGTGAGGGGGACAATGTTCTCACACAGCGAGTTTGTGGTGATCCGGAAGGCGCTGCCTGAAAGGGCGGGGGAACGACATTCAGTCTCAGATGGGGAATTAGGGGAAATGCAAGTAGGGGGAGAAGTGTCAGGGAGATGGGGGAGGGAGAAGCGGAAATGATTTAATGGGTGAAGCAAAGGAAAGAGGGGGAACGTAATAGAGGGGCAAAAAAGCAAGATCCTCGATCTATCATCTGGCGATTTAACAACTCAGGCCTGTGGAAGGCCAAGAATTGTGCAGTGTGGGTGGGGCATGTTTAGAACCACTCGTAATAAATCTCAGATATCTGTACACTGACTGGTGTCTCTCAGTCACCTCTCTCTCTCTCTCAGGGAGATATCTGTACACTGACTGGTGTCTCTCAGTCTCTCGCTCTCTCAGGGAGATATCTGTACACTGACTGGTGTCTCTCAGCCCCCTCTCTCTCTCTCAGGGAGATATCTGTACACTGACTGGTGTCTCTCAGTCTCTCGCTCTCTCAGGGAGATATCTGTACACTGACTGGTGTCTCTCAGTCACCTCTCTCTCTCAGCGAGATATCTGTACACTGACTGGTGTCTCAGTCCCTCTCTCTCTCAGGGAGATATCTGTACACTGACTGGTGTCTCTCAGTCCCCTCTCTCTCTCTCAGGGAGATATCTGTACACTGACTGGTGTCTCTCAGTCCCCTCTCTCTCTCTCAGGGAGATATCTGTACACTGACTGGTGTCTCTCAGTCCCTCTCTCTCTCAGGGAGATATCTGTACACTGACTGGTGTCTCTCAGTCCCTCTCTCTCTCTCTCAGGGAGATATTTGTACACTGACTGGTGTCTCTCAGTCACCTCTCTCTCTCTCTCAGGGAGATATCTGTACACTGACTGGTGTCTCTCAGTCTCTCTCTCTCTCATGGAGATATCTGTACACTGAGTGGTGTCTCTCAGTCCCTCTCTCTCTCAGGGAGATATCTGTACACTGACTGGTGTCTCTCAGCCCCCTCTCTCTCTCTCTCTCTCTCAGGGAGATATCTGTACACTGACTGGTGTGTCTCAGTCTCC
Organism: Isurus oxyrinchus; assembly: GCA_026770705.1. Lineage (NCBI taxonomy): Eukaryota > Metazoa > Chordata > Chondrichthyes > Lamniformes > Lamnidae > Isurus > Isurus oxyrinchus. The sequence goes on from JANJGN010001174.1 coordinate 8,117, forward strand.
TCTCTCTCTCAGGGAGATATCTGTACACTGACTGGTGTCTCTCAGTCCCCTCTCTCTCTCAGGGAGATATCTGTACACTGACTGGTGTCTCAGTCTCTCTCTCTCTCAGGGAGATATCTGTACACTGACTGGTGTCTCTCAGTCCCTCTCTCTCTCTCAGGGAGATATCTGTACACTGACTAGTGTCTCTCAGTCCCCTCTCTCTCTCTCTCAGGGAGATATCTGTACACTGACTGGTGTCTCTCAGTCCTCTCTCTCTCTCTCATGGAGATATCTGTACACTGACTGGTGTCTCTCAGTCCCCTCTCTCTCAGGGAGATATCTGTACACTGACTGGTGTTTCTCAGTCCCTCTCTCTCTCAGGGAGATATCTGTACACTGAATGGTGTCTCTCAGTCCCTCTCCCTCTCAGGGAGATATCTGTACACTGACTGGTGTCTCTCAGTCCCCTCTCTCTCAGGGAGATATCTGTACACTGACTGGTGTCTCTCAGTCTCCTCCCTCTCTCTCAGGGAGATATCTGTACTCTGACTGGTGTCTCTCAGTCCCTCTCTCTCTCAGGCAGATATCTGTACACTGACGGGTGTCTCTCAGTCCCTCTCTCTTTCTCTCAGGGAGATATCTGTACACTGACTGGTGTCTTAGTCCCCTCTCTCTCAGGGAGATATCTGTATACTGACTGGTGTCTCTCACACCCTCTCCATCCCTCAGGGAAATATCTGTACACTGACTGGTGTCTCTCAGTCCCCTGTCTCTCTCAGGGAGATATCTGTACACTGACTGGTGTCTCTCAGTCCCCTCTCTCTCTCAGGAAGATATCTGTACACTGACTGGTGTCTCTCAGTCCCTCTCTCTCAGGGAGATATCTGTACACTGACTGGTGTCTCTCAGTCCCTCTCTCTCAGGGAGATATCTGTACACTGACTGGTGTCTCACAGTCCCTCTCTTACAGGGAGATATCTGTATACTGACTGGTGTCTCTCAGTCCCTCTCTCTCAGGGAGATATCTGTACACTGACTGGTGTCTCTCAGTCCCTCTCTATCAGGGAGATATCTGTACACTGACTGGTGTCTCTCAGTCCCCACTCTCTCTCAGGGAGATATCTGTACACTGACTGGTGTCTCACAGTCCCTCTCTTACAGGGAGATATCTGTACACTGACTGGTGTCTCTCAGTCCCTCTCTCTCAGGGAGATATCTGTACACTGACTGGTGTCTCTCAGTCCCTCTATCTCAAGGAGATATCTGTACACTGACTGGTGTCTCACAGTTCTCTCTTACAGGGAGATATCTGTACACTGACTGGTGTCTCTCAGTCCCTCTCCCTCTCAGGGAGATATCTGTACACTGTCTGGTGTCTCTCTCTCTCTCTCTCAGGGAGATATCTGTACACTGACTGGTGTCTCTCAGTCCCTCTCCCTCTCAGGGAGATATCTGTACACTTACTGGTGTCTCTCAGTCCCCCTCTCTCTCCCTCATGGAGATATCTGTACACTGACTGGTGTCTCTCGGTCCCTCTCTGTCAGGGAGATATCTGTACACTGACTGGTGTCTCTCAGTCCCCTCTCTCTCAGGGAGATATCTGTACACTGACTGGTGTCTCTCAGTCCCCTGTCTCTCTCAGGGAGATATCTGTACACTGACAGTTGTCTCTCAGTCCTCTCTCTCTCAGGGAGATATCTGTACACTGACTGGTGTCTCTCGGTCCCTCTCTCTCTCAGGGAGATATCTGTACACTGGTGTCTCTCAGTCCCCTCTCTCTCTCAGGGAGATATCTGCACACTGACTGGTGTCTCTCGGTCCCTGTCTATCTCAGGGAGATATCTGTACTCTGACTGGTGTCTCTCAGTCCCTCTCTCTCAGGGACATATCTGTACACTGACTGGTGTCTCTCAGTCCCCTCTCTCTCTGGGAGATATCTGTACACTGACTGGTGTCTCTCAGTCCCCTCTCTCTCAGGGAGATATCTGTACACTGACTGGTGTCTCTCAGTCCGTCTCTCTCTCTCAGGGAGAGATCTGTACACTGACTGGTTTCTCTCAGTCCCTCTCTCTCTCAGGGAGATATCTGTACACTGACTGGTGTCTCTCAGTCCCCTCTCTCTCAGGGAGATATCTGTACACTGACTGGTGTCTCTCAGTCCCTCACTTTCAGGGAGATATCTGTACACTGACTGGTGTCTCTCAGTCCCCTCTCTCTCTCAGGGAGATATCTGTACACTGACTGGTGTCTATCAGTCCCCTCTCACTCTCTCAGGGAGATATCTGTACACTGACTGGCGTCTCTCAGTCCCCTCTCTCTCAGGGAGATATCTGTACACTGTGTTGTCTCTCAGTCCCTCTCTCTCAGGGAGATATCTGTACACTGAGTGGTGTCTCTCAGTCTCCCCTCTCTCTCAGGGAGATATCTGTACACTGACTGTTGTCTCTCAGTCTCTCTCTCTCAGGGAGATATCTGTACACTGACTGGTGTCTCTCAGTCCCCCCTCTTTCTCAGGGAGATATCTGTACACTGACTGTTGTCTCTCAGTCCCTCTCTCTCAGGGTGATATCTGTACACTGACTGGTGTCTCTCAGTCCCCTCTCTCTCTCAGGGAGATATCTGTCCACTTACTAGTGTGTTTCATTGCGGGTGTCACTACTGAGGGAGAGCCGCACTGTCAGAGGGTCACTTCCGAGGGAACGCCGCAATGTTGGAGGGTCATTACTGAGGGAGAGCCCACTGTCGGAGGGTCAGTTCTGAGTGAGAGCCGCACTGTCGGAGGGTCAGTATTGAGGGAGAGCCGCACTGTCGGAGGATCTGTGCTGAGGGAGAGCCGCACTGTCGGAGGGTCAGTGCTGAGGGAGAGCCGCACTGTCGGAGAGTCAGTTCTGAGGGAGAGCCGCACTGTCGGAGGGTCAGTGCTGAGGGAGAGCCACACTGTCGGAGGGTCAGTGCTGAGGGAGAGCCGCACTGTCGGAGGGTCAGTGCTGAGGGATAGACGCACTGTCGGAGGGTCAGTACTGAGGGAGAGCCGCACTGTCGGAGGGTCAGTGCTGATGGAGAGCCGCACTGTCGGAGGGTCACTGCTGAGGGAGAGAAGCACTGTCTGAGGGTCAGTGCTGAGGGAGAGCCGCACTGTCGGAGGGTCAGTGCTGAGGGAGAGCCGCACAGTCGGAGGGTCAGTGCTGAGGGAGAGCAGCACTGTCGGAGGGTCACTGCTGAGGGAGAGACGCACTGTCGGAGGGTCTGTACTGATGGAGAGCCGCACTGTGGGAGGGTCAGTGCTGAGGGAGAGCCGCACTGTGGGAGGGTCAGTGCTGAGGGAGGGCCGCACTGTTGGAGGGTCAGTGCTGAGTGAGAGCCGCACTGTCGGAGGGTCAGTGCTGAGGGAGAGCCGCACTGTCGGAGGGTCAGTGCTGAGGGAGAGCCGCACTGTCAGAGGGTCAGTGCTGAGGGAGAGCCGCACTGTTGGAGGGTCAGTACTGAGGGAGATCTGCACTGTCGGAGGGTCAGTGCTGAGGGAGAGCCGCACTGTCGGAGGGTCAGTGCTGAGGGAGAGCCATACGGTCGGAGGGTCATTACTGAGGGAGAGCCGCACTGTCGGAGGGTCAGTACTGAGGGAGAGCCGCACTGTCGGATGGTCAGTGCTGAGGGAGAGCCGCACTGTCGGAGGCTCAGTGCTGAGGGAGAGCCGCACTGTCGGAGGGTCAGTGCTGAGGGAGAGCCGCACTGTCGGAGGGTCAGTACTGAGGGAGAGCCGCACTGTGGCAGGGTCAGTACTGAGGGAGAGCCGCCCTGTCGGAGTGTCGGTGCTGAGGGAGAGCCGCACAGTCGGGGGTCAGTACTGAGTGATAGCCGCACTGTCGGAGGGTCAGTGCTGAGGGAGCGCCGCACTGTGGGAGGGTCAGTACTGAGGGAGAGCCGCACTGTCGGAGGGTCAGTACTGAGGGAGAGCCGCACTGTCAGAGGGTCAGTGCTGAGGGAGAGCCGCACAGTCGGGGGTCAGTGCTGAGGGAGAGCCGCACTGTCGAAGGGTCAGTGCTGAGGGAGAGCCGCACTGTCGGAGGGTCAGTGCTGAGGGAGCGCCGCACTGTGGGAGGGTCAGTACTGAGTGAGAGCCGCACTGTGGGAGGGTCAGTGCTGAGGGAGGGCCGCACTGTCGGAGGGTCAGTGCTGAGTGAGAGCTGCACTGTGGGAGGGTCAGTGCTGAGGGAGAGCCGTACTGTCGGAGGGTGAGTACTGAGGGAGAGCCACACTGTCGGAGGGTCAGTGCTGAGGGAGAGCCGCACTGTCGGAGGGTCAGTGCTGAGGGAGAGCCGCACTGTCAGAGGGTCAGTGCTGAGGGAGAGCCGCACTGTCAGAGGGTCAGTGCTGTGGGAGAGCCGCACTGTCGGAGGGTCAGTGCTGAGGGAGAGCCGCACTGTCAGAGGGTCAGTGCTGTGGGAGAGCCGCACTGTTGGAGGGTCAGTGCTGAGGGAGAGCTGCACTGTCGGAGGGTCAGTACTGTGGGAGAGCCGCACTGTCGGAGGGTCAGTGCTGATGGAGAGCTGCATTGTGGGAGGGTCAGTGCTGAGGGAGAGCCGCACTGTCGGAAGGTCAGTGCTGAGGGAGAGCCGCACTGTCGGAGGGTCACTGCTGAGGGAGAGCCGCACTGTCAGAGGGTCAGTACTGAGGGAGAGTCAGTGAAGAGATATCTCCCTGAGAGAGAGAGAGAGGACTGAGAGACACCAGTCAGTGTTCAGATATCTCCCTGAGAGAGAGAGAGAGAGTGACCAGTCAGTGTACAGATATCTCCCTGAGAGAGAGAGAGCAGACCGAGAGACACGAGTCAGTGTACAGATATCTCCTTGAGAGAGAGAGGGACTGAGAGACACCAGTCAGTGAACAGATATCTCCCTGAGAGAGAGAGAGGGGACTGAGAGACACCAGTCAGTGTACAGGTATCTCCCTGAGAGAGAGAGAGAGGACTGAGAGACACCCGTCAGTGTACAGATATCTCCCTGAGAGAGAGAGGGGACTGAGAGAGACCAGTCAATGTACAGATATCTCCCTGAGAGAGAGAGAGAGAGACACCAGACAGTGTACAGATATCTCCCTGAGAGAGAGAGAGCAGACCGAGAGACACCAGTCAGTGTACAGATATCTCCTTGAGAGAGAGAGAGGGACTGAGAGACACCAGTCAGTGTACAGATATCTCCCTGAGAGAGAGAGGGGACTGAGAGACACCAGTCAGTGTACAGATATCTCCCTGAGAGAGAGAGAGGGACTGAGAGACACCAGTCAGTGTACAGATATCTCCCTGAGAGAGAGAGGGGACTGAGAGACACCAGTCAATGTACAGATATCTCCCTGAGAGAGAGAGAGAGAGAGGGACCAGTCAGTGTACAGATATCTCCCTGAGAGAGAGAGAGAGAGAGAGAGACACCAGTCAGTGGACAGATATCTCCCTGAGAGAGAGAGAGAGAGAGAGACCAGTCAGTGTGCAGATATCTCCTTGAGAGAGAGAGGGACTGAGAGACACCAGTCAGTGTACAGATATCTCCCTGAGAGGGGACTGAGAGTCACCAGTCAGTGTACAGATATCTCCCTGAGAGAGAGAGAGAGGGGACTGAGAGACACCAGTCAGTGTGCAGATATCTCCTTGAGAGAGAGAGGGACTGAGAGACACCAGTCAGTGTACAGATATCTCCCTGAGAGAGAGAGGGGACTGAGAGACACCAGTCAGTGTACAGATATCTCCCTGAGAGAGAGGGACTGAGAGACACCAGTCAGTGTGCAGATATCTCCCTGAGTGGGAGAGGGACTGAGACACCAGACAGTGTACAGATATCTCCCTGAGAGAGAGAGAGATCGGACTGAGAGACACCAGTCAGTGTACAGATATCTCCCTGAGAGAGAGAGGGACTAAGAGAGACACCAGTCAGTGTACAGATATCTCCCTGAGAGAGAGAGAGGGACTGAGGGACACCAGTCAGTGTATAGATATCTCCCTGAGAGAGCGAGAGAGAGAGGGGACTGAGAGACACCAGTCAGTGTACAGATATCTCCCTGAGAGAGAGAGAGGGACTGAGAGACACCAGTCAGTGAACAGATATCTCCCTGAGAGAGAGAGAGAGGACTGAGAGACACCAGTCAGTGAACAGATATCTCCCTGAGATAGAGAGGGGACTGAGAGACACCAGTCAATGTACAGATATCTCCCTGAGAGAGAGAGAGGGACTGAGAGACACCAGTCAGTGTACAGATATCTCTCTGAGAGAGAGGGGACTGAGAGACACCAGTCAGTGTACAGATATCTCTCTGAGAGAGGGGGGACTGAGACACCAGACAGTGTACAGATATCTCCCTGAGAGAGAGAGAGCAGACCGATTGACACCAGTCAGTGTACAGATATCTCCTTGAGAGAGAGAGGGACTGAGAGACACCAGTCAGTGTACAGATATCTCCCAGAGAGAGAGAGGGACTGAGAGACACCAGTCAGTCTACAGATATCTCCCTGAGAGAGAGAGAGGGCACTGAGAGACAGCAGTCAGTGTACAGATATCTCCCTGAGAGAGAGAGACACCAGTCACTGTACAGACATCTCCCTGAGAGAGAGAGAGAGACACCAGTCAGTGGACAGATATCTCCCTGAGAGAGAGAGATGGACTGAGACACACCAGTCAGTGTACAGATATCTCCCTGAGAGAGAGAGGGGACTGAGAGACACCAGTCAGTGTACAGATATCTCCCTGAGAGAGAGAGGGACTGAGAGACACCAGTCAGTGTACAGATATCTGCCTGAGAGAGAGAGAGGGACTGAGAGACACCAGTCAGTGTACAGATATCTCCCTGCGAGAGCGAGAGAGAGAGGAGACTGAGAGACACCAGTCAGTGTACAAATATCTCCCTGAGAGAGAGAGGGGACTGAGAGACACCAGTCAGTGTACAGATATCTCCCTGAGAGAGAGAGAGGGACTGAGAGACACCAATCAGTGAACAGATATCTCCCGGAGAGAGAGAGAGAGAGGGGACTGAGAGACACCCGTCAGTGTACAGATATCTCCCTGAGAGTGAGAGGGGACTGAGAGACACCAGTCAGTGTACAGATATCTCCCTGAGAGAGAGAGGGACTGAGACACCAGACATTGTACAGATATCTCCCTGAGAGAGAGAGCAGACCGAGAGGCACCAGTCAGTGTACAGATATCTCCTTGAGAGAGAGAGGGACTGAGAGACACCAGTCAGTGTACAGATATCTCCTTGAGAGAGAGAGGGACTGAGAGACATCAGTCAGTGTACAGATATCTCCTTGAGAGAGAGAGGGACTGAGACACACCAGTCAGTATACAGATATCTCCTTGAGAGAGAGAGGGACTGAGAGACACCTGTCACTGTACAGATAACTCCTTGAGAGAGAGAGGGACTGAGAGACACCAGTCAGTGTACAGATATCTCCCTGAGAGAGAGAGAGGGGACTGAGAGGCACCAGTCAGTGTGCAGATATCTCCCTGAGAGGGAGAGCGACTGAGACACCAGACAGTGTACAGATCTCTCCCTGAGAGAGAGAGAGAGCAGACAGAGCGACACCAGTCAGTGTACATATATCTCCCTGAGAGTGAGAGAGTTCGGACTGAGAGACACCAGTCAGTGTACAGATATCTCCCTGAGAGAGAGAGAGGGGACTGAGAGACACCAGTCAGAGTACAGATATCTCCCTGAGAGAGAGAGCGACTGAGAGACACCAGTCAGTGTACAGATATCTCCCTGAGAGAGAGAGAGAGGGACTGAGAGACACCAGTCAGTGTACAGATATCTCCCTGAGAGAGAGAGGGACTGAGAGACACCAGTCAGTCTACAGATATCTCCCTGAGAGAGCGAGGGGACTGAGAGAGACCAGTCAGTATACAGATATCTCCCTGAGAGAGAGAGAGGGCACTGAGAGACAGCAGTCAGTGTACAGATATCTCCCAGAGAGAGAGAGACACCAGTCAGTGAACAGACATCTCCCTGAGAGAGAGAGAGAGAGACACCAGTCAGTGGACAGATATCTCCCTGAGAGAGAGAGGGACTGAGAGACACCAGTCGGTCTACAGATATCTCCCTGAGAGAGCGAGGGGACTGAGAGAGACCAGTCAGTATACAGATATCTCCCTGAGAGAGAGAGAGGGCACTGAGAGACAGCAGTCAGTGTACAGATATCTCCCAGAGAGAGAGAGACACCAGTCAGTGAACAGACATCTCCCTGAGAGAGAGAGAGAGAGACACCAGTCAGTGGACAGATATCTCCCTGAGAGAGAGAAATGGACTGATACACACCAGTCAGTGTACAAATATCTCCCTGAGAGAGAGAGGGGACTGAGAGAAACCAGTCAGTGTACAGATATCTCCCTGAGAGAGAGAGGGACTGAGAGACACCAGTCAGTCTACAGATATCTCCCTGAGAGAGCGAGGGGACTGAGAGAGACCAGTCAGTATACAGATATCTCCCTGAGAGAGAGAGAGGGCACTGAGAGACAGCAGTCAGTGTACAGATATCTCCCAGAGAGAGAGAGGGGACTGAGAGACACCAGTCTGTGTACAGATATCTCCCTGAGAGAGCGAGAGAGAGAGGGGACTGAGAGACACCAGTCAGTGTACAGATATCTCCCTGAGAGAGAGAGGGGACTGAGAGACACCAGTCAGTGTACAGATATCTCCCTGAGAGAGAGAGAGGGACTGAGAGACACCAGTCAGTGAACAGATATCTCACTGAGAGAGAGAGAGAGAGGGGAATGAGAGACACCAGTCAGTGTACAGATATCTCCCTGAGAGAGAGAGGGGACTGAGAGACACCAGTCAGTTTACAGTTATCTCCCTGAGAGAGAGAGGGACTGAGACACCAGACAGTGCACAGATATCTCCCTGAGAGAGAGAGCAGACCGAGAGACACCAGTCAGTGTACAGATATCTCCTTGAGAGAGAGAGGGACTGAGAGACACCAGTCAATGTGTAGATATCTCCTTGAAAGAGAGAGGGACTGAGAGACACCAGTCACTGTACAGATATCTCCCTGAGAGGGGACTGAGAGTCACCAGACAGTGTACAGATATCTCCCTCAGAAAGAGAGGGGACTGAGAGACACCAGACAGTGTACAGATATCTCCCTGAGAGGAAGAGGGACTGAGAGACACCAGTCAATGTGCGGATATCTCCCTGAGAGGGAGAGGGACTGAGACACCAGACAGTGTACAGATATCTCCCTGTGAGAGAGAGAGAGCGGACTGAGCGACACCAGTCAGTGTACAGATATCTCCCGGAGAGAGAGAGAGATCAGACTGAGAGACACCAGTCAGTGGACAGATATCTCCCTGAGAGAGAGAGGGCACTGAGAGACACCAGTCAGTGTACAGATATCTCCCGGAGAGAGAGGGGACTGAGAGACACCAGTCAGTGTGCAGATATCTCCCTGAGGGAGAGGGTACTGTGAGACACCAGTCAGTGTACAGATATCTCCCTGAGAGAGAGAGAGAGAGGGACTGAGAGACACCAGTCAGTGTGCAGATATCTCCCTGAGGGAGAGGGGACTGAGAGACACCAGTCAGTGTACAGATATCTCCCGGAGAGCGAGAGGGGACTGTGAGAGACACCAGTCAGTGTACAGATATCTCCCTGAGAGAGAGAGAGGGGACTGAGAGACACCAGTCAGTGTACTGATGTCTCCCTGAGGGAGAGGGGACTGAGAGACACCTGTCAGTGTACAGATATCTCCCTGCGAGAGATGGGACTGAGAGACACCAGTCAGAGTACGGATATCGCCCTGAGAGAGTGAGAGCGCACTGAGAGACACCAGTCAGTGTACAGATATCTCCCTGAGAGTGAGAGTGGAGTGAGAGACACCAGTCAGTGTACAGATATCTCCCTGAGAGAGGGGACTGAGAGACACCAGTCAGTGTACAGATATCTCCCTGAGAGAGAGGGGACTGAGAGAAACCAGTCAGTGTTCGGATATCGCCCTGAGAGACTGAGAGCGCACTGAGAGACACCAGTCAGTGTACAGAAATCACCCTGAGAGAGAAAGAGGGGACTGAGAGACAACAGTCAGAGTACAGACATCTCCCTGAGAGAGTGACAGCGGACTGAGAGACACCAGTTAGTACACAGATATCTCCCTGAGAGAGAGAGAGATTGAGAGACTCCACTGAGTGTACAGATATCTACCTGAGAGAGAGAGTGGAGTGAGAGACACCAGTCAGTGTACAGATATCTCCCTGAGAGAGAGGGGACTGAGAGACACCAGTCAGTGTACAGATATCTCCCTGAGAGAGAGGGGACTGAGAGACACCAGTCAGTGTACAGATATCTCCCTGAGAGAGAGGGGACTGAGAGACACCATTGAGTATACAGATATCTCCCTGAGAGAGAGAGAGGGAATGAGAGACACCAGTCAGTGTACAGATATCTCTCTGAGAGAGAGAGAGGGCACTGAGAGACACCAGTCAGTGCACAGATATCTCTCTGAGAGAGAGAGAGAGGGCACTGAGCGACACCATTGAGTATACAGATATCTCCCTGAGAGAGAGAGAGGGGACTGAGAGACACCAGTCAGTGTACAGATATCTACCTGAGAGAGAGAATGGAGTGAGGGACACCAGTCAGTGTACAGATATCTCCCTGAGAGAGAGGGGAACTGTGAGAGACACCAGTCAGTGTACAGATATCTCCCTGAGAGAGAGGGACTGAGAGACACCAGTCAGTGTACAGATATCTCCCTGAGAGAGAGGGACTGAGAGACACCAGTCAGTGTGCAGATATCTCCCTGAGAGAGAGAGGGACTGAGAGACACCAGTCAGTGTACAGATATCTCCCTGAGAGAGAGAGAGAGGGGACTGAGAGACACCAGTCAGTGTACAGATATCTCCCTGAGGGAGAGAGGGGACTGAGAGACACCAGTCAATGTACAGATATCTCCCTGAGAGAGAGAGAGAGGGGACTGAGAGACACCAGTCAGTGTACAGATATCTCTGTGAGAGAGGGGACTGAGAGACACAAGTCATTGTACAGATATCTCCCTGAGAGAGAGAGAGGGGACTGAGAGACACCAGTCAGTGTACAGATATCTCCCTGAGAGAGAGAGGGACTGAGAGACACCAGTCAGTGTACAGATATCTCCCTGAGAGAGAGAGAGGGACTGAGACACCAGGCAGTGTACAGATATCTCCCTGAGAGAGAGAGGGGACTGAGAGACACCAGTCAGTGTACAGATATCTCCCTGAGAGAGAGAGAGGGACTGAGACACACCAATCAGTGAACAGATATCTCCCGGAGAGAGAGAGAGAGAGGGGACTGAGAGACACCCGTCAGTGTACAGATATCTCCCTGAGAGTGAGAGGGGACTGAGAGACACCAGTCAGTGTACAGATATCTCCCTGAGAGAGAGAGGGACTGAGACACCAGACAGTGTACAGATATCTCCCTGAGAGAGAGAGGGACTGAGAGACACCAGTCAGTATACAGATATCTCCTTGAGAGAGAGAGGGACTGAGAGACACCAGTCACTGTACAGATAACTCCTTGAGAGAGAGAGGGACTGAGAGACACCAGTCAGTGTACAGATATCTCCCTGAGAGAGAGAGAGGGGACTGAGAGGCACCAGTCAGTGTGCAGATATCTCCCTGAGAGGGAGAGCGACTGAGACACCAGACAGTGTACAGATCTCTCCCTGAGAATGAGAGAGAGCGGACAGAGCGACACCAGTCAGTGTACATATATCTCCCTGAGAGTGAGAGAGTTCGGACTGAGAGACACCAGTCAGTGTACAGATATCTCCCTGAGAGAGAGAGAGGGGACTGAGAGACACCAGTCAGAGTACAGATATCTCCCTGAGAGAGAGAGCAACTGAGAGACACCAGTCAGTGTACAGATATCTCCCTGAGAGAGAGAGAGAGGGACTGAGAGACACCAGTCAGTGTACGGATATCTCCCTGAGAGAGAGAGGGACTGAGAGACACCAGTCAGTCTACAGATATCTCCCTGAGAGAGCGAGGGGACTGAGAGACACCAGTCAGTGTACAGATATCTCCCTGAGAGAGAGAGGGACTGAGAGACACCAGTCAGTGTACAGATATCTCCCTGAGAGAGAGAGGGGACTGAGAGAGACCAGACAGTATACAGATATCTCCCTGATAGAGAGAGAGAGGGCACTGAGAGACAGCAGTCAGTGTACAGATATCTCCCAGAGAGAGAGAGACACCAGTCAGTGAACAGACATCTCCCTGAGAGAGAGAGAGAGAGACACCAGTCAGTGGACAGATATCTCCCTGAGAGAGAGAGGGACTGAGAGACACCAGTCAGTCTACAGATATCTCCCTGAGAGAGCGAGGGGACTGAGAGAGACCAGTCAGTATACAGATATCTCCCTGAGAGAGAGAGAGGGCACTGAGAGACAGCAGTCAGTGTACAGATATCTCCCAGAGAGAGAGAGACACCAGTCAGTGAACAGACATCTCCCTGAGAGAGAGAGAGAGAGACACCAGTCAGTGGACAGATATCTCCCTGAGAGAGAGAAATGGACTGATACACACCAGTCAGTGTACAAATATCTCCCTGAGAGAGAGAGGGGACTGAGAGAAACCAGTCAGTGTACAGATATCTCCCTGAGAGAGAGAGGGGGCTGAGAGACACCAGTCTGTGTACAGATATCTCCCTGAGAGAGCGAGAGAGAGAGGGGACAGAGAGACACCAGTCAGTGTACAGATATCTCCCTGAGAGAGAGAGAGGGACTGAGAGACACCAGTCAGTGAACAGATATCTCACTGAGAGAGAGAGAGAGAGGGGAATGAGAGACACCAGTCAGTGTCTAGATATCTCCCTGAGAGAGAGAGGGGACTGAGAGACACCAGTCAGTTTACAGTTATCTCCCTGAGAGAGAGAGGGACTGACACACCAGACAGTGTACAGATATGTCCCTGAGAGAGAGAGAGCAGACCGAGAGACACCAGTCAGTGTACAGATATCTCCTTGAGAGAGAGAGGGACTGAGAGACACCAGTCAATGTGCAGATATCTCCTTGAAAGAGAGAGGGACTGAGAGAAACCAGTCACTGTACAGATATCTCCCTGAGAGGGGACTGAGAGTCACCAGACATTGTACAGATATCTCCCTGAGAAAGAGAGGGGACTGAGAGACACCAGTCAGTGTACAGATATCTCCCTGAGAGGGAGAGGGACTGAGAGACACCAGTCAATGTGCAGATATCTCCCTGAGAGGGAGAGGGACTGAGACACCAGACAGTGTACAGATATCTCCCTGTGAGAGAGAGAGAGCGGACTGAGCGACACCAGTCAGTGTACAGATATCTCCCTGAGAGAGAGAGAGATCAGACTGAGAGACACCAGTCAGTGGACAGATATCTCCCTGAGAGAGAGAGGGACTGAGAGACAACAGTCAGTATACAGATACCTCCCTGAGAGAGAGAGGGCACTGAGAGACACCAGTCAGTGTGCAGATATCTCCCTGAGGGAGAGGGTACTGTGAGACACCAGTCAGTGTACAGATATCTCCCTGAGAGAGAGAGAGAGAGGGACTGAGAGACACCAGTCAGTGTGCAGATATCTCCCTGAGGGAGAGGGGACTGAGAGACACCAGTCAGTGTACAGATATCTCCCGGAGAGAGAGAGGGGACTGTGAGAGACACCAGTCAGTGTACAGATATCTCCCTGAGAGAGAGAGAGGGGATTGAGAGACACCTGTCAGTGTACAGATATCTCCCTGAGAGAGATGGGACTGAGAGACACCAGTCAGAGTACGGATATCGCCCTGAGAGAGTGAGAGCGCACTGAGAGACACCAGTCAGTGTACAGATATCTCCCTGAGAGAGAGAGTGGAGTGAGAGACACCAGTCAGTGTACAGATATCTCCCTGAGAGAGGGGACTGAGAGACACCAGTCAGTGTACAGATATCTCCCTGAGAGAGAGGGGACTGAGAGAAACCAGTCAGTGTACAGATATCTCCCTGAGGGAGAGAGAGAGGGGACTGATAGACACCAGTCAGTGTACAAATATCTCCGTGAGAGAGAGAGTGATCTGAGAGACACCAGTCAGTGTACAGATATCTCCGTGAGAGTGGGACTGAGAGGCACAAGTCATTGTACAGATATCTCCCTGAGAGAGAGAGAGCGGACTGAGCGACACCAGTCAGTGTACAGAAATCACCCTGAGAGAGAAAGAGGGGACTGAGAGACACCAGTCAGAGTACAGACATCTCCCTGAGAGAGTGACAGCGGACTGAGAGACACCAGTTAGTACACAGATATCTCCCTGAGAGAGAGAGAGATTGAGAGACTCCCCTGAGTGTACAGATATCTACCTGAGAGAGAGAATGGAGTGAGAGACACCAGTCAGTGTACAGATATCTCCCTGAGAGAGAGGGGACTGAGAGACACCAGTCAGTGTACAGATATCTCCCTGAGAGAGAGGGGACTGAGAGACACCAGTCAGTGTACAGATATCTCCCTGAGAGAGAGGGGACTGAGAGACACCATTGAGTATACAGATATCTCCCTGAGAGAGAGAGAGGGAATGAGAGACACCAGTCAGTGTACAGATATCTCTCTGAGAGAGAGAGAGGGCACTGAGAGACACCAGTCAGTGCACAGATATCTCTCTGAGAGAGAGAGAGGGCACTGAGCGACACCATTGAGTATACAGATATCTCCCTGAGAGAGAGAGAGGGGACTGAGAGACACCAGTCAGTGTACAGATATCTACCTGAGAGAGAGAGTGGAGTGAGGGACACCAGTCAGTGTACAGATATCTCCCTGAGAGAGAGGGGGGACTGTGAGAGACACCAGTCAGTGTACAGGTATCTCCCTGAGAGAGAGGGACTGAGAGACACCAGTCAGTGTGCAGATATCTCCCTGAGAGAGAGAGGGACTGAGAGACACCAGTCAGTGTACAGATATCTCCCTGAGAGAGAGAGAGAGGGGACTGAGAGACACCAGTCAGTGTACAGATATCTCCCTGAGGGAGAGAGGGGACTGAGAGACACCAGTCAATGTACAGATATCTCCCTGAGAGAGAGAGGGGACTGAGAGACACCAGTCAGTGTACAGATATCTCTGTGAGAGAGGGGACTGAGAGACACAAGTCATTGTACAGATATCTCCCTGAGAGAGAGAGAGGGGACTGAGAGACACCAGTCAGTGTACAGATATCTCCCTGAGAGAGAGAGGGACTGAGAGACACCAGTCAGTGTACAGATATCTCCCTGAGAGAGAGAGAGGGACTGAGACACCAGCCAGTGTACAGATATCTCCCTGAGAGAGAGAGGGGACTGAGAGACACCAGTCAGTGTACAGATATCTCCCTGAGAGAGAGAGGGGACTGAGAGACACCAGTCAATGTACAGATATCTCCCTGAGAGAGAGAGGGACTGAGACACCAGACAGTGTACAGATATCTCCCTGAGAGAGAGGGACTGAGAGACACCAGTCAGTGTACAGATATCTCCCTGAGAGAGAGGGACTGAGAGACACCAGTCAGTGTACAGATATCTCCCTAAGAGAGAGGGGACTGAGAGACACCAGTCAGTGTTCAGATATCTCCCTGAGAGAGAGGGACTGAGAGACACCAGTCAGAGTACGGATATCGCCCTGAGAGAGTGAGAGCGCACTGAGAGACAGCAGTCAGTGTACAGATATCTCCCTGAGAGAGAGAGTGGAGTGAGAGACACCAGTCAGTGTACAGATATCTCCCTGAGAGAGAGAGAGACTGAGAGACACCAGTCAGTGTACAGATATCTCCCTGAGAGAGAGAGTGGAGTGAGAGACACCAGTCAGTGTACAGATATCTCCCTGAGAGAGAGAGAGACTGAGAAACACCAGTCAGTGTACAGATATCTCCCTGAGAGAGAGAGTGGAGAGAGAGACACCAGTCAGTGTAGAGATATCTCCCTGAGAGAGAGAGGGACTGAGAGACACCAGTCAGTGTACAGATATCTCCCTGAGAGAGAGAGTGGAGAGAGAGACACCAGTCAGTGTACTGATATCTCCCTGAGAGAGAGAGGGGACTGAGAGACACCAGTCAGTGTACACATATCTCCCTGAGAGAAAGGGGACTGAGAGACACCAGTCAGTGTACAGATATCTCCCTGAGAGAGAGAGGGACTGAGAGACACCCGTCAGTGTACAGATATCTCCCTGAGAGAGAGAGGGCAATGAGAGACACCAATCAGTACAAGATATCTCCCTGAGAGAGAGTCGGGACTGAGAGACTCCACTCAGTGTACAGATATCTACCTGAGATAGAGAGGGGACTGAGAGAAACCAGTCAGTGTACAGATATCTCCCTGAGAGAGAGGGACTGAGACACCAGACAGTGTACAGATATCTCCCTGAGAGAGAGGGACTGAGAGACACCAGTCAGTGTACAGATATCTCCCTGAGAGAGAGGGACTGAGAGACACCAGTCAGTGTACAGATATCTCCCTGAGAGAGAGGGGACTGAGAGACACCAGTCAGTGTTCAGATATCTCCCTGAGAGAGAGGGACTGAGAGACACCAGTCAGAGTACGGATATCGCCCTGAGAGAGTGAGAGCGCACTGAGAGACAGCAGTCAGTGTACAGATATCTCCCTGAGAGAGAGAGTGGAGTGAGAGACACCAGTCAGTGTACAGATATCTCCCTGAGAGAGAGAGAGACTGAGAGACACCAGTCAGTGTACAGATATCTCCCTGAGAGAGAGAGTGGAGTGAGAGACACCAGTCAGTGTACAGATATCTCCCTGAGAGAGAGAGAGACTGAGAAACACCAGTCAGTGTACAGATATCTCCCTGAGAGAGAGAGTGGAGAGAGAGACACCAGTCAGTGTAGAGATATTTCCCTGAGAGAGAGAGGGACTGAGAGACACCAGTCAGTGTACAGATATCTCCCTGAGAGAGAGAGTGGAGAGAGAGACACCAGTCAGTGTACTGATATCTCCCTGAGAGAGAGAGGGGACTGAGAGACACCAGTCAGTGTACACATATCTCCCTGAGAGAAAGGGGACTGAGAGACACCAGTCAGTGTACAGATATCTCCCTGAGAGAGAGAGGGACTGAGAGACACCCGTCAGTGTACAGATATCTCCCTGAGAGAGAGAGGGCAATGAGAGACACCAATCAGTACAAGATATCTCCCTGAGAGAGAGTCGGGACTGAGAGACTCCACTCAGTGTACAGATATCTACCTGAGATAGAGAGGGGACTGAGAGACACCAGTCAGTGTACAGATATCTCCCTGAGAGAGAGAGGACTGAGACACCAGTCAGAGTACGGATATCGCCCTGAGAGAGTGAGAGCGCACTGAGAGACACCAGTCAGTGTACAGATATCTCCCTGAGGGAGAGAGGGGACTGAGAGACACCAGTCAGTGTACATATATCTCCTGGAGAGAGAGAGGGACTGAGAGACACCAGTCACTGTACAGATATCTCCTTGAGAGAGAGAGGGACTGAGACACACCAGTCACTGTACAGATATCTCCCTGAGAGGGAGACGGACTGAGACACCGGACAGTGAACAGATCTCTCCCTGAGAGAGAGACAGAGCGGACTGAGCGACACTAGTCAGTGTACAGATATCTCCCTGAGAGAGAGAGAGATCGGACTGAGAGACACCAGTCAGTGTACAGATATCTCCCTGAGAGAGAGAGGGACTGAGAGACACCAGTCAGTGTACAGATATCTCCCTGAGAGGGGACATAGAGACACCAGTCAGTGTACAGATATCTCCCTAAGAGAGAGAGAGGGGACTGAGAGACAGCAGTCAGAGTACGGATATCGCCCTGAGAGAGTGAGAGCGCACTGAGAGACAGCAGTCAGTGTACAGATATCTCCCTGAGAGAGAGAGTGGAGTGAGAGACACCAGTCAGTGTACAGATATCTCCCTGAGAGAGAGAGAGACTGAGAGACACCAGTCATTGTACAGATATCTCCCTGAGAGAGAGAGTGGAGTGAGAGACACCAGTCAGTGTACAGATATCTCCCTGAGAGAGAGAGAGACTGAGAAACACCAGTCAGTGTACAGATATCTCCCTGAGAGAGAGAGTGGAGAGAGAGACACCAGTCAGTGTAGAGATATCTCCCTGAGAGAGAGAGGGACTGAGAGACACCAGTCAGTGTACAGATATCTCCCTGAGAGAGAGAGTGGAGAGAGAGACACCAGTCAGTGTACTGATATCTCCCTGAGAGAGAGAGGGGACTGAGAGACACCAGTCAGTGTACACATATCTCCCTGAGAGAAAGGGGACTGAGAGACACCAGTCAGTGTACAGATATCTCCCTGAGAGAGAGAGGGACTGAGAGACACCCGTCAGTGTACAGATATCTCCCTGAGAGAGAGAGGGCAATGAGAGACACCAATCAGTACAAGATATCTCCCTGAGAGAGAGTCGGGACTGAGAGACTCCACTCAGTGTACAGATATCTACCTGAGATAGAGAGGGGACTGAGAGACACCAGTCAGTGTACAGATATCTCCCTGAGAGAGAGAGGACTGAGACACCAGTCAGAGTACGGATATCGCCCTGAGAGAGTGAGAGCGCACTGAGAGACACCAGTCAGTGTACAGATATCTCCCTGAGGGAGAGAGGGGACTGAGAGACACCAGTCAGTGTACATATATCTCCTGGAGAGAGAGAGGGACTGAGAGACACCAGTCACTGTACAGATATCTCCTTGAGAGAGAGAGGGACTGAGACACACCAGTCACTGTACAGATATCTCCCTGAGAGGGAGAGGGACTGAGACACCGGACAGTGAACAGATCTCTCCCTGAGAGAGAGACAGAGCGGACTGAGCGACACTAGTCAGTGTACAGATATCTCCCTGAGAGAGAGAGAGATCGGACTGAGAGACACCAGTCAGTGTACAGATATCTCCCTGAGAGAGAGAGGGACTGAGAGACACCAGTCAGTGTACAGATATCTCCCTGAGAGGGGACATAGAGACACCAGTCAGTGTACAGATATCTCCCTTAGAGAGAGAGAGGGGACTGAGAGACAGCAGTCAGTGTACAGATATCTCCCTGAGAGAGCGAGAGAGAGAGGCGACTGAGAGACACCAGTCAGTGTACAGATATCTCCCTGAGAGGGGACATAGAGACACCAGTCAGTGTACAGATATCTCCCTAAGAGAGAGAGAGGGGACTGAGAGACAGCAGTCAGTGTACAGATATCTCCCTGAGAGGGGACATAGAGACACCAGTCAGTGTACAGATATCTCCCTAAGAGAGAGAGAGGGGACTGAGAGGCACCAGTCAGTGTGCAGATATCTCCCTGAGAGGGAGAGGGACTGAGACACCAGACAGTGAACAGATCTCTCCCTGAGAGAGAGACAGAGCGGACTGAGCGACAACAGTCAGTGTACAGATATCTCCCTGAGAGAGAGAGAGATCGGACTGAGAGACACCAGTCAGTGTACGGATATCTCCCTGAGAGGGAGAGGGACTGAGAGACACCAGTCAGTATACAGATACCTCCCTGAGAGAGAGAGAGGGCACTGAGAGACAGCAGTCAGTGTACAGATATCTCCCTGAGAGAGAGAGACAGCAGTCACTGTACAGACATCTCAATGAGAGAGAGAGAGAGACACCAGTCAGTGGACAGATATCTCCCTGAGAGAGAGAGTTGGACTGAGACACACCAGTCAGTGTACAAATATCTCCCTGAGAGAGAGAGGGGACTGAGAGACACCAGTCAGTGTACAGATATCTCCCTGAGATAGAGAGACTGAGAGACACCAGTCAGTGTACAGATATCTCCCTGAGAGAGAGGGGACTGAGAGACTCCAGTCACTGTACAGATATCTCCCTGACAGAGAGGGACTGAGAGACACCAGTCAGTGTACAGATATCTCGCTGAGAGAGAGAGAGACTGAGAGACACCAGTCAGTGTACAGATATCTCCCTGAAAGAGAGAGAGAGAGAGAGAGCGGACTGAGAGACACCAGTCATTGTACAGATATCTCCCTGAGAGAAAGAGGGGACTGAGAGACACCAGTCAGTGTACAGATATCTCCCTGTGAGAGAGGGGACTGAGAGACACCAGTCAGAGTACAGATATCTCCCTGAGAGAGTGAGAGCAGACTGAGAGACACCAGTCAGTGTACAGATATCTCCCATGCGAGAGAGAGAGGGGACTGAGGGACACCAGACAGTGTACAGATATCTCCCTGAGAGAGAGGGGACAGAGAGACACCAGTCAGTGTACAGATATCTCCGAGAGAGAGGGAACTGAGAGACACCAGTCAGTGTATAGATATCACACTGAGAGAGTTGGAGGGACTGAGAGACACCAGTCAGTGTACAGATATCTCCCTGAGAGAGTGAGAGCGGACTGAGAGACACCAGTCAGTGTACAGATATCTCCCTGAGAGAGAGAGAGGGACTGAGACACCAGCCAGTGTACAGATATCTCCCTGAGAGAGAGAGGGGACTGAGAGACACCAGTCAGTGTACAGATATCTCCCTGAGAGAGAGAGGGGACTGAGAGACACCAGTCAATGTACAGATATCTCCCTGAGAGAGAGAGGGACTGAGACACCAGACAGTGTACAGATATCTCCCTGAGAGAGAGGGACTGAGATACACCAGTCAGTGTACAGATATCTCCCTGAGAGAGAGGGACTGAGAGACACCAGTCAGTGTACAGATATCTCGCTGAGAGAGAGGGGACTGAGAGACACCAGTCAGTGTTCAGATATCTCCCTGAGAGAGAGGGACTGAGAGACACCATTCAGAGTACGGATATCGCCCTGAGAGAGTGAGAGCGCACTGAGAGACAGCAGTCAGTGTACAGATATCTCCCTGAGAGAGAGAGAGACTGAGAGACACCAGTCAGTGTACAGATATCTACCTGAGAGAGAGAGTGGAGTGAGAGACACCAGTCAGTGTACAGATTTCTCCCTGAGAGAGAGAGAGACTGAGAAACACCAGTCAGTGTACAGATATCTCACTGAGAGAGAGAGTGGAGAGAGAGACACCAGTCAGTGTAGAGATATCTCCCTGAGAGAGAGAGAGACTGAGAGACACCAGTCAGTGTACAGATATCTCCCTGAGAGAGAGAGTGGAGAGAGAGACACCAGTCAGTGTACTGATATCTCCCTGAGAGAGAGAGGGGACTGAGAGACACCAGTCAGTGTACACATATCTCCCTGAGAGAAAGGGGACTGAGAGACACCAGTCAGTGTACAGATATCTCTCTGAGAGAGAGAGGGACTGAGAGATACCCGTCAGTGTACAGATATCTCCCTGAGAGAGAGAGGGCAATGAGAGACACCAATCAGTACAAGATATCTCCCTGAGAGAGAGTCGGGACTGAGAGACTCCACTCAGTGTACAGATATCTACCTGAGATAGAGAGGGGACTGAGAGACACCAGTCAGTGTACAGATATCTCCCTAAGAGAGAGAGGACTGAGACACCAGTCAGAGTACGGATATCGCCCTGAGAGAGTGAGAGCGCACTGAGAGACACCAGTCAGTGTACAGATATCTCCCTGAGGGAGAGAGGGGACTGAGAGACCCCAGTCAGTGTACAGATATCTCCGTGAGAGAGGGGACTGAGAGACACAAGTCATTGTACATATATCTCCCTGAGAGAGAGAGAGGGGACTGAGAGACACCAGTCAGTGTACAGATATCTCCCTGAGAGACAGAGAGAGAGGGGACTGAGAGACACCAGTCAGTGTACAGATATCTCCCTGAGAGAGGGAGGGACTGAGACACCAGACAGTGTACAGATATCTCCCTGAGAGAGAGAGAGCCGACCGAGACACCAGTCAGTGTACATATATCTCCTGGAGAGAGAGAGGGACTGAGAGACACCAGTCACTGTACAGATATCTCCTTGAGAGAGAGAGGGACTGAGAGACACCAGTCACTGTACAGATATCTCCCTGAGAGGGAGAGGGACTGAGACACCAGACAGTGAACAGATCTCTCCCTGAGAGAGAGACAGAGCGGACTGAGCGACACTGGTCAGTGTACAGATATCTCCGTGAGAGAGAGAGGGACTGAGAGACACCAGTCAGTGTACAGATATCTCCCTGAGAGAGAGGGGACTGAGAGACACCAGTCAGTGTACAGATATCTCCCTGAGAGAGAGAGGGACTGAGAGACACCAGTCAGTGTACAGATATCTCCCTGAGAGGGGACATAGAGACACCAGTCAGTGTACAGATATCTCCCTAAGTGAGAGAGAGGGGACTGAGAGACAGCAGTCAGTGTACAGATATCTCCCTGACAGAGCGAGAGAGAGAGGGGACTGAGAGACACCAGTCAGTGTGCAGATATCTCCCTGAGAGGGGACATAGAGACACCAGTCAGTGTACAGATATCTCCCTAAGAGAGAGAGAGTAGACTGAGAGACAGCAGTCAGTGTACAGATATCTCCCTGAGAGGGGACATAGAGACACCAGTCAGTGTACAGATATCTCCCTAAGAGAGAGAGAGGGGACTGAGAGGCACCAGTCAGTGTGCAGATATCTCCCTGAGAGGGAGAGGGACTGAGACACCAGACAATGAACAGATATCTCCCTGAGAGAGAGATCGGACTGAGAGACACCAGTCAGTGTACAGATATCTCCCTGAGAGAGAGTGGGACTGAGACACCAGACAGTTTACAGATATCTCCCTGAGAGAGAGAGAGCAGACCGAGAGACACCAGTCTATGTACAGATATCTCCTAGAGAGAGATGGGACTGAGAGACAACAGTCAGTGTACAGATATCGCCCTGAGAGGGCACTGAGAGTCACCAGTCAGTGTATAAAAATATCCCTGAGAGAGAGAGGGACTGAGAGACACCAGTTTGTGTATAGATATCTCCCTGAGAGAGAGAGGGACTGAGAGACACCAGTCCGTGTATAGATATCTCCTTGAGAGAGAGAGGGACTGAGAGACACCAGTCAGTGTACAGATATCGCCCTGAGAGGGGACTGAGAGTCACCAGTCAGTGTACAGATATCTCCCTGAGAAAGAGAGAGAGAGACTGAGAGTCACCAGACAGTGTACAGATATCTCCCTGAGAGAGAGAGAGAGCGGACTGAGCGACACCAGTCAGTGTACAGATATCTCCCTGAGAGAGAGAGAGATCGGACTGAGAGACAACAGTCAGTGTACAGATATCTCCCTGAGAGAGAGAGGGACTGAGAGACAACAGTCAGTCTACAGATATCTCCCTGAGACAGAGAGGGGACTGAGAGACACCAGTCAGTGTACAGATATCTCCCTGAGAGAGAGAGTGGAGTGAGAGACACCAGTCAGTGTACAGATATCTCCCGGAGAGAGAGGGGACTGAGAGACACCAGTCAGTGTGCAGATATATCCCTGAGGGAGAGGGGACTGAGCGACACCAGTCAGTGTACAGATATCTCCCTGAGGGAGAGGGGACTGAGAGACACCTGTCAGTGTACAGATATCTCCCTGAGAGAGAGGGGACTGAGAGACACCAGTCAGTGTACAGATATCTCCCTGAGAGAGAGGGGACTGAGAGACACCAGTCAGTGTACAGATATCTCCCTGAGAGAGAGGGGACTGAGAGAAACCAGTCAGAGTTCGGATATCGCCCTGAGAGACTGAGAGCGCACTGAGAGACACCAGTCAGTGTACAGATATCTCCCTGAGGGAGAGAGAGAGGGGACTGATAGACACCAGTCAGTGTACAAATATCTCCGTGAGAGAGAGAGGGATCTGAGAGACACCAGTCAGTGTACAGATATCTACCTGAGAGAGAGAGTGGAGTGAGAGACACCTGTCAGTGTACAGATATCTCCCGGAGAGAGAGAGGGGACTGAGAGACACCAGTCAGTGTACAGATATCTCCCTGAGAGAGATAGAGGGGACTGACAGACACCAGTCAGTGTACAGATATCTCCCTGAGGGAGAGGGGACTGAGAGACACCTGTCAGTGTACAGATATCTCCCTGAGAGTGAGGGGACTGAGAGAAACCAGTCAGAGTTCGGATATCGCCCTGAGAGACTGAGAGCGCACTGAGAGACACCAGTCAGTGTACAGATATCTCCCTGAGGGAGAGAGGGAACTGAGAGACACCAGTCAGAGTACAGACATCTCCGTGAGAGAGTGACAGAGGACTGAGAGACACCAGTTAGTACACAGATATCTCCCCGCGAGAGACAGGGACTGAGAGACACCAGTCAGTGTACAGATATCTCCCTGAGAGAGAGAGGGACTGAGAGACACCAGTCAGTGTACAGATATCACCCGCAGAAAGAGAGGGGACTGAGAAACACCAGTCAGTGTACAGATATCTCCCTGAGAGAGAGAGGGGACTGAGAAACACCAGTCAGTGTACAGATATCTCCCTGAGAGAGAGAGGGACTGAGAGACACCAGTCAGTGTACAGATATCTCCCTGAGAGAGAGAGGGACTGAGAGACACCAGTCAGTGTACAAATATCTCCCTGAGAGAGAGAGGGACTGAGAGACACCAGTCAGTGTACAGATATCTCCCTGAGAGAGAGAGGGGACTGAGAGACACCAGTCAGTGTACAGATATCTCCCTGACAGACAGAGAGACTGAGAGACACCACTCAGTGTACAGATATCTCCCGCAGAAAGAGAGGGGACTGAGAGACACCAGTCAGTGTACAGATATCTCCCAGAGAGAGAGAGGACTGAGAGACACCAGTCAGTGTACAGATATCTCCCTGAGAGAGGGGACTGAGAGACACCAGTCAGTGTACAGATATCTCCCTGAGAGAGAGAGATGTGACTGAGAGACACCAGTCAGTGCACAGATCTCTCCCTGAGAGAGAGAGAGGGGACTGAGGGACACCAGTCAGTGTACAGATATCTCCTTGAGAGAGAGGGGACTGAGAGACACCAGTCAGTGTATAGATTTCTCAGTGAGAGAGAGAGAGGGACTGAGAGACGCCAGTCAGTGCACAGATCTCTCCCTGAGAGAGAGAGAGGGGACTGAGAGACACCAGTCAGTGTACAGATATCTCCCTGAGATAGAGAAACTGAGAGACACCAGTCAGTGTACAGATATCTCCCTGAGAGAGAGAGACTGAGAGACACCAGTCAGTGTACAGATATCTCCCTGAGAGAGAGAGAGAGAGAGAGAGAGAGCGGACTGAGAGACACCAGTCATTGTACAGATATCTCCGAGAGAAAGAGGGGACTGAGAGACACCAGTCAGTGTACAGATATCTCCCTGAGAGACAGGGGACTGAAAGACACCAGTCAGAGTACAGATATCTCCCTGAGAGAGTGAGAGCAGACTGAGAGACACCAGTTTGATGTACAGATAACTCCCATGAGAGAGAGAGAGGGGACTGAGGGACACCAGTCAGTGTACAGATATCTCCGTGAGAGAGGGAACTGAGAGACACCAGTCAGTGTATAGATTTCTCAGTGAGAGAGAGAGAGGGACTGAGAGACGCCAGTCAGTGTACAGATATCTCCCTGAGAGAGAGAGGGACTGAGAGACACCAGTCAGTGTACAGATATCTCCCTGAGAGAGAGAGGGGACTGAGAGACACCAGTCAGTGTACGGATATCTCCCTGAGAGAGAGGGGAATGAGAGACACCTGTCATTGTACAGATATCTCCCTGAGAGAGGGATCTGAGAGACACCAGTCAGTGTACAGATATCTCCCTGAGAGAGCGAGGGGACTGAGAGACACCAGTCAGTGTACAGATATCTCCCTGAGAGAGCGAGGGGACTGAGAGACACCAGTCAATGTCCAGATATCTCCTTGAGAGGGAGAGGGACTGAGAGACACCAGTCAGTGTACAGATATCTCCTTGATAGAGAGAGGGACTGAGAGACACCAGTCAGTATACAGATATCTCCTTGAGAGAGAGAGGGACTGAGAGACACCAGTCACTGTACAGATAACTCCTTGAGAGAGAGAGGGACAGAGAGAAACCAGTCAGTGTACAGATATCTCCCTGAGAGGGGAGTTAGAGACACCAGTCAGTGTACAGATATCTCCCTGAGAGAGAGAGACACCAGTCAGTGAACAGACATCTCCCTGAGAGAGAGAGAGAGAGAGGGGACTGAGAGACACCAGACAGTGTACAGATATCTCCCTGAGAGAGAGAGAGAGGTGACTGAGAGACACCAGTCAGTGTGCAGATCTCTCCCTGAGAGAGAGAGAGGGGACTGAGAGACACCAGTCAGTGTACAGATATCTCCCTGAGATAGAGAGACTGAGAGACACCAGTCAGTGTACAGATATCTCCCTGAGAGAGAGGGGACTGAGAGACTCCAGTCACTGTACAGATATCTCCCTGACAGAGAGGGACTGAGAGACACCAGTCAGTGTACAGATATCTCGCTGAGAGAGAGAGAGACTGAGAGACACCAGTCAGTGTACAGATATCTCCCTGAAAGAGAGAGAGAGAGAGAGAGCGGACTGAGAGACACCAGTCATTGTACAGATATCTCCCTGAGAGAAAGAGGGGACTGAGAGACACCAGTCAGTGTACAGATATCTCCCTGTGAGAGAGGGGAATGAGAGACACCAGTCAGAGTACAGATATCTCCCTGAGAGAGTGAGAGCAGACTGAGAGACACCAGTCAGTGTACAGATATCTCCCATGAGAGAGAGAGAGGGGACTGAGGGACACCAGACAGTGTACAGATATCTCCCTGAGAGAGAGGGGACTGAGAGACACCAGTCAGTGTACAGATATCTCCGTGAGAGAGGGAACTGAGAGACACCAGTCAGTGTATAGATATCTCACTGAGAGAGTTGGAGGGACTGAGAGACACCAGTCAGTGTACAGATATCTCCCTGAGAGAGTGAGAGCGGACTGAGAGACACCAGTCAGTGTACAGATATCTCCCTGAGACAGAGAGAGGGACTGAGAGACACCAGTCAGTGTACAGATATCTCCCTGAGAGAGAGAGGGACTGAGAGACACCATTCAGTGTACAGATATCTCCCTGAGAGAGAGGGGACTGAGAGACACCAGTCAGTGTACAGATATCTCCGTGAGAGACGGATCTGAGAGACACCAGTCAGTGTCCAGATATCTCCCTGAGAGAGAGAGAGCGGACTGAGAGACACCATTCTGTGTACAGATATCTCCCTGAGAGAGAGAGGGGACTGAGAGACTCCAGTCAGTGTACAGATATCTCCCTGAGAGAGAGACGGGACTGAGAGACACCAGTCAGTGTACAGATATCTCCTTGAGAGAGAGAGGGACTGAGAGACGCCAGTCAGTGTACAGATATCTCCCTGAGAGTGAGGGGACTGAGAGACACCAGTCAGTGTACAGATATCTACGTGAGAGAGAGAGGGACTGAGGTACACCAATAAGTGTACAGATATCTCCCTGAGAGAGAGAGAGGGGACTGACAGACACCAGTCAGTGTGCAGATATCTCCGTGAGAGAGCGGACTTAGAGACACCAGTCAGTGTACAGAAATCTCCCTGAGAGAGAGAGGGGACTGAGAGACACCAGTCAGTGTACAGATATCTCCCTGAGAGAGAGAGGGGACTGAGAGACACCAGTCAGTGTACAGATATCTCCCTGAGAGAGAGAGAGGGACTGAGAGACACCAGTCAGTGTACAGATATGACCCTGAGAGAGCGAGAGAGAGAGGGGACTGAGAGACACCAGTCAGTGTACAGATATCTCCCTGAGAGAGAGAGGGCACTGAGAGACACCAGTCAGTGTACAGATATCTCCCTGAGGCAGAGAGAGGGACTGAGAGACACCAGTCAGTGAACAGATATCTCCCTGAGAGAGAGAGAGAGAGAGGGGACTGAGAGACACCAGTCAGTGTACAGATATCTCCCTGAGAGAGAGAGGGGACTGAGAGACACCAGTCAGTTTACAGATAACTCCCTGAGAGAGAGAGGGACTGAGACACCAGACAGTGTACAGATATCTCCCTGAGAGAGAGATCGGACTGAGAGACACAAGTCAGTGTACAGATATCTCCCAGAGAGAGAGAGGGACTGAGATACCAGACAGTGTACAGATATCTCCCTGAGAGAGAGAGAGCAGACCGAGAGACACCAGTCAGTGTACAGATATCTCCAAGAGAGAGATGGGACTGAGAGACACCAGTCAGTGTACAGATATCGCCCTGAGAGGGCACTGAGAGTCACCAGTCAGTGTATAGATATCTCCCTGAGAAAGAGAGAGAGAGACTGAGAAACACCAGACAGTGTACAGATATCTCCCTGAGAAAGAGAGAGAGAGCGGACTGAGCGACACCAGTCAGTGTACAGATATCTCCCTGAGAGAGAGAGAGATCGGACTGAGAGACACCAGTCAGTGTACAGATATCTCCCTGAGAGAGAGAGGGACTGAGAGACAACAGTCAGTCTACAGATATCTCCCTGAGAGAGAGAGGGGACTGAGAGACACCAGTCAGCGTACAGATATCTCCCTGAGAGAGAGAGTGGAGTGAGAGACACCAGTCAGTGTACAGATATCTCCCGGAGAGAGAGGGGACTGAGAGACACCAGTCAGTGTGCAGATATATCCCTGAGGGAGAGGGGACTGAGCGACACCAATCAGTGTACAGATATCTCCCTGAGGGAGAGGGGACTGAGAGACACCTGTCAGTGTACAGATATCTCCCTGAGAGAGTGTGGACTGAGAGACACCAGTCAGTGTACAGATATCTCCCTGAGAGAGAGGGGACTGAGAGACACCAGTCAGTGTACAGATATCTCCCTGAGAGTTAGGGGACTGAGAGAAACCAGTCCGAGTTCGGATATCGCCCTGAGAGACTGAGAGCGCACTGAGAGACACCAGTCAGTGTACAGATATCTCCCTGAGGGAGAGAGAGAGGGGACTGATAGACACCAGTCAGTGTACAAATATCTCCGTGAGAGAGAGAGGGATCTGAGAGACACCAGTCAGTGTACAGATATCTCCCTGAGAGAGAGAGAGAGAGAGAGAGAGAGAGCGGACTGAGAGACACCAGTCATTGTACAGATATCTCCGAGAGAAAGAGGGGACTGAGAGACACCAGTCAGTGTACAGATATCTCCCTGAGAGACAGGGGACTGAAAGACACCTGTCAGAGTACAGATATCTCCCTGAGCGAGTGAGAGCAGACTGAGAGACACCAGTTTGATGTACAGATAACTCCCATGAGAGAGAGAGAGGGGACTGAGGGACACCAGTCAGTGTACAGATATCTCCGTGAGAGAGGGAACTGAGAGACACCAGTCAGTGTATAGATTTCTCAGTGAGAGAGAGAGAGGGACTGAGAGACGCCAGTCAGTGTACAGATATCTCCCTGAGAGAGAGAGGGACTGAGAGACACCAGTCAGTGTACAGATATCTCCCTGAGAGAGACAGGGGACTGAGAGACACCAGTCAGTGTACAGATATCTCCCTGAGAGAGAGGGGAATGAGAGACACCTGTCATTGTACAGATATCTCCCTGAGAGAGGGATCTGAGAGACACCAGTCAGTGTACAGATATCTCCCTGAGAGAGCGAGGGGACTGAGAGACACCAGTCAGTGTACAGATATCTCCCTGAGAGAGCGAGGGGACTGAGGGACACCAGTCAGTGTCCAGATATCTCCTTGAGAGGGAGAGGGACTGAGAGACACCAGTCAGTGTACAGATATCTCCTTGATAGAGAGAGGGACTGAGAGACACCAGTTGTTATACAGATATCTCCCTGAGAGAGAGAGGGACTGAGAGACACCAGTCACTGTACAGATAACTCCTTGAGAGAGAGAGGGACAGAGAGACACCAGTCAGTGTACAGATATCTCCCTGAGAGGGGAGTTAGAGACACCAGTCAGTGTACAGATATCTCCCTGAGAGAGAGAGACACCAGTCAGTGAACAGACATCTCCCTGAGAGAGAGAGAGAGAGAGGGGACTGAGAGACACCAGTCAGTGTACAGATATCTGCCTGAGAGAGAGAGGGGACTGAGAGACACCAGTCAGTGTACAGATATCTCCCTGAGAGAGAGAGAGGTGACTGAGAGACACCAGTCAGTGTACAGATCTCTCCCTGAGAGAGAGAGAGGGGACTGAGAGACACCAGTCAGTGTACAGATATCTCCCTGAGATAGAGAGACTGAGAGACACCAGTCAGTGTACAGATATCTCCCTGAGAGAGAGGGGACTGAGAGACTCCAGTCACTGTACAGATATCTCCCTGACAGAGAGGGACTGAGAGACAACAGTCAGTGTACAGATATCTCGCTGAGAGAGAGAGAGACTGAGAGACACCAGTCAGTGTACAGATATCTCCCTGAAAGAGAGAGAGAGAGAGAGAGCGGACTGAGAGACACCAGTCATTGTACAGATATCTCCCTGAGAGAAAGAGGGGACTGAGAGACACCAGTCAGTGTACAGATATCTCCCTGTGAGAGAGGGGACTGAGAGACACCAGTCAGAGTACAGAGATCTCCCTGAGAGAGTGAGAGCAGACTGAGAGACACCAGTCAGTGTACAGATATCTCCCATGAGAGAGAGAGAGGGGACTGAGGGACACCAGACAGTGTACAGATATCTCCCTGAGAGAGAGGGGACTGAGAGACACCAGTCAGTGTACAGATATCTCCGTGAGAGAGGGAACTGAGAGACACCAGTCAGTGTATAGATATCTCACTGAGAGAGTTGCAGGGACTGAGAGACACCAGTCAGTGTACAGATATCTCCCTGAGAGAGTGAGAGCGGACTGAGAGACACCAGTCAGTGTACAGATATCTCCCTGAGAGAGAGAGAGGGACTGAGAGACACCAGTCAGTGTACAGATATCTCCCTGAGAGAGAGAGGGACTGAGAGACTCCAGTCACTGTACAGATATCTCCCTGACAGAGAGGGACTGAGAGACAACAGTCAGTGTACAGATATCTCGCTGAGAGAGAGAGAGACTGAGAGACACCAGTCAGTGTACAGATATCTCCCTGACAGAGAGGGACTGAGAGACAACAGTCAGTGTACAGATATCTCGCTGAGAGAGAGAGAGACTGAGAGACACCAGTCAGTGTACAGATATCTCCCTGAAAGAGAGAGAGAGAGAGAGAGCGGACTGAGAGACACCAGTCATTGTACAGATATCTCCCTGAGAGAAAGAGGGGACTGAGAGACACCAGTCAGTGTACAGATATCTCCCTGTGAGAGAGGGGACTGAGAGACACCAGTCAGAGTACAGATATCTCCCTGAGAGAGTGAGAGCAGACTGAGAGACACCAGTCAGTGTACAGATATCTCCCATGAGAGAGAGAGAGGGGACTGAGGGACACCAGACAGTGTACAGATATCTCCCTGAGAGAGAGGGGACTGAGAGACACAAGTCAGTGTACAGATATCTCCGTGAGAGAGGGAACTGAGAGACACCAGTCAGTGTATAGATATCTCACTGAGAGAGTTGGAGGGACTGAGAGACACCAGTCAGTGTACAGATATCTCCCTGAGAGAGTGAGAGCGGACTGAGAGACACCAGTCAGTGTACAGATATCTCCCTGAGAGAGAGAGAGGGACTGAGAGACACCAGTCAGTGTACAGATATCTCCCTGAGAGAGAGAGTGACTGAGAGACACCAGTCAGTGTACAGATATCTCCCTGAGAGAGAGGGGACTGAGAGACACCAGTCAGTGTACAGATATCTCCGTGAGAGACGGATCTGAGAGACACCAGTCAGTGTCCAGATATCTCCCTGAGAGAGAGAGGGACTGAGACACCAGACAGTGTACAGATATCTCCCTGAGAGAGAGATCGGACTGAGAGACACAAGTCAGTGTACAGATATCTCCCAGAGAGAGAGAGGGACTGAGACACCAGACAGTGTACAGATATCTCCCTGAGAGAGAGAGAGCAGACCGAGAGACACCAGTCAGTGTACAGATATCTCCAAGAGAGAGATGGGACTGAGAGACACCAGTCAGTGTACAGATATCGCCCTGAGAGGGCACTGAGAGTCACCAGTCAGTGTATAGATATCTCCCTGAGATAGAGAGGGACTGAGAGACACCAGTCTGTGTATAGATATCTCCCTGAGAGAGAGAGGGACTGAGAGACACCAGTCAGTGTACAGATATCGCCCTGAGAGGGGACTGAGAGTCACCAGTCAGTGTACAGATATCTCCCTGAGAAAGAGAGAGAGAGACTGAGAGACACCAGACAGTGTACAGATATCTCCCTGAGAGAGAGAGAGAGCGGACTGAGCGACACCAGTCAGTGTACAGATATCTCCCTGAGAGAGAGAGAGATCGGACTGAGAGACACCAGTCAGTGTACAGATATCTCCCTGAGAGGGGACTGAGAGTCACCAGTCAGTGTACAGATATCTCCCTGAGAAAGAGAGAGAGAGACTGAGAGACACCAGACAGTGTACAGATATCTCCCTGAGAGAGAGAGAGAGCGGACTGAGCGACACCAGTCAGTGTACAGATATCTCCCTGAGAGAGAGAGAGATCGGACTGAGAGACACCAGTCAGTGTACAGATATCTCCCTGAGAGAGAGAGGGACTGAGAGACACCAGTCAGTGTACAGATATCTCCCTGAGAGAGTGAGTGGAGTGAGAGACACCAGTCAGTGTACAGATATCTCCCGGAGAGAGAGGGGACTGAGAGACACCAGTCATTGTGCAGATATATCCCTGAGGGAGAGGGGACTGAGCGACACCAGTCAGTGTACAGATATCTCCCTGAGGGAGAGGGGACTGAGAGACACCTGTCAGTGTACAGATATCTCCCTGAGAGAGAGTGGACTGAGAGACACCAGTCAGTGTACAGATATCTCCCTGAGAGAGAGGGGACTGAGAGACACCAGTCAGTGTACAGATATCTCCCTGAGAGAGAGGGGACTGAGAGAAACCAGTCCGAGTTCGGATATCGCCCTGAGAGACTGAGAGCGCACTGAGAGACACCAGTCAGTGTACAGATATCTCCCTGAGGGAGAGAGAGAGGGGACTGATAGACACCAGTCAGTGTACAAATATCTCCGTGAGAGAGAGAGGGATCTGAGAGACACCAGTCAGTGTACAGATATCTACCTGAGAGAGAGAGTGGAGTGAGAGACACCTGTCAGTGTAGAGATATCTCCCGGAGAGAGAAAGGGGACTGAGAGACACCAGTCAGTGTACAGATATCTCCCTGAGAGAGAGAGAGGGGACTGACAGACACCAGTCAGTGTACAGATATCTCCCTGAGGGAGAGGGGACTGAGAGACACCTGTCAGTGTACAGATATCTCCCTGAGAGAGAGGGGACTGAGAGAAACCAGTCAGAGTTCGGATATCGCCCTGAGAGACTGAGAGCGCACTGAGAGACACCAGTCAGTGTACAGATATCTCCCTGAGGGAGAGAGGGAACTGAGAGACGCCAGTCAGAGTACAGACATCACCGTGAGAGAGTGACAGAGGACTGAGAGACACCAGTTAGTACACAGATATCTCCCTGCGAGAGAGAGAGACTGAGAGACACCAGTCAGTGTACAGATATCTCCCTGAGAGAGAGAGGGACTGAGAGACACCAGTCAGTGTACAGATATCTCCCGCAGAAAGAGAGGGGACTGAGAAACACCAGTCAGTGTACAGAAATCTCCCTGAGAGAGAGAGGGAATGAGAGACACCAGTCAGTGTACAAATATCTCCCTGAGAGAGAGAGGGACTGAGAGACACCAGTCAGTGTATAGATATCTCCCTGAGAGAGAGAGGGACTGAGAGACACCAGTTTGTGTATAGATATCTCCCTGAGAGAGAGAGGGACTGAGAGACACCAGTCCGTGTATAGATATCTCCTTGAGAGAGAGAGGGACTGAGACACCAGTCAGTGTACAGATATCGCCCTGAGAGGGGACTGAGAGTCACCAGTCAGTGTACAGATATCTCCCTGAGAAAGAGAGAGAGAGACTGAGAGACACCAGACAGTGTACAGATATCTCCCTGAGAGAGAGAGAGAGCAGACTGAGCGACACCAGTCAGTGTACAGATATCTCCCTGAGAGAGAGAGAGAGATCGGACTGAGAGACACCAGTCAGTGTACAGATATCTCCCTGAGAGAGAGAGGGACTGAGAGACAACAGTCAGTCTACAGATATCTCCCTGAGACAGAGAGGGGACTGAGAGACACCAGTCAGTGTACAGATATCTCCCTGAGAGAGAGAGTGGAGTGAGAGACACCAGTCAGTGTACAGATATCTCCCGGAGAGAGAGGGGACTGAGAGACACCACTCAGTGTGCAGATATATCCCTGAGGGAGAGGGGACTGAGCGACACCAGTCAGTGTACAGATATCTCCCTGAGGGAGAGGGGACTGAGAGACACCTGTCAGTGTACAGATATCTCCCTGAGAGAGAGGGGACTGAGAGACACCAGTCAGTGTACAGATATCTCCCTGAGAGAGAGGGGACTGAGAGACACCAGTCAGTGTACAGATATCTCCCTGAGAGAGAGGGGACTGAGAGAAACCAGTCAGAGTTCGGATATCGCCCTGAGAGACTGAGAGCGCACTGAGAGACACCAGTCAGTGTACAAATATCTCCGTGAGAGAGAGAGCGATCTGAGAGACACCAGTCAGTGTACAGATATCTACCTGAGAGAGAGAGTGGAGTGAGAGACACCTGTCAGTGTACAGATATCTCCCGGAGAGAGAGAGGGGACTGAGAGACACCAGTCAGTGTACAGATATCTCCCTGAGAGAGATAGAGGGGACTGACAGACACCAGTCAGTGTACAGATATCTCCCTGAGGGAGAGGGGACTGAGAGACACCTGTCAGTGTACAGATATCTCCCTGAGAGAGAGGGAACTGAGAGAAACCAGTCAGAGTTCGGATATCGCCCTGAGAGACTGACAGCGCACTGAGAGACACCAGTCAGTGTACAGATATCTCCCTGAGGGAGAGAGGGAACTGAGAGACACCAGTCAGAGTACAGACATCTCCGTGAGAGAGTGACAGAGGACTGAGAGACACCAGTTAGTACACAGATATCTCCCGCCAGAGACAGAGACTGAGAGACACCAGTCAGTGTACAGATATCTCCCTGAGGGAGAGGGGACTGAGAGACACCTGTCAGTGTACAGATATCTCCCTGAGAGAGAGTGGACTGAGAGACACCAGTCAGTGTACAGATATCTCCCTGAGAGAGAGGGGACTGAGAGACACCAGTCAGTGTACAGATATCTCCCTGAGAGAGAGGGGACTGAGAGAAACCAGTCCGAGTTCGGATATCGCCCTGAGAGACTGAGAGCGCACTGAGAGACACCAGTCAGTGTACAGATATCTCCCTGAGGGAGAGAGAGAGGGATCTGAGAGACACCAGTCAGTGTACAGATATCTACCTGAGAGAGAGAGTGGAGTGAGAGACACCTGTCAGTGTAGAGATATCTCCCGGAGAGAGAAAGGGGACTGAGAGACACCAGTCAGTGTACAGATATCTCCCTGAGAGAGAGAGAGGGGACTGACAGACACCAGTCAGTGTACAGATATCTCCCTGAGGGAGAGGGGACTGAGAGACACCTGTCAGTGTACAGATATCTCCCTGAGAGAGAGGGGACTGAGAGAAACCAGTCAGAGTTCGGATATCGCCCTGAGAGACTGAGAGCGCACTGAGAGACACCAGTCAGTGTACAGATATCTCCCTGAGGGAGAGAGGGAACTGAGAGACGCCAGTCAGAGTACAGACATCTCCGTGAGAGAGTGACAGAGGACTGAGAGACACCAGTTAGTACACAGATATCTCCCTGCGAGAGAGAGAGACTGGGAGACACCAGTCAGTGTACAGATATCTCCCTGAGAGAGAGAGGGACTGAGAGACACCAGTCAGTGTACAGATATCTCCCGCAGAAAGAGAGGGGACTGAGAAACACCAGTCAGTGTACAGAAATCTCCCTGAGAGAGAGAGGGAATGAGAGACACCAGTCAGTGTACAAATATCTCCCTGAGAGAGAGAGGGACTGAGAGACACCAGTCAGTGTATAGATATCTCCCTGAGAGAGAGAGGGACTGAGAGACACCAGTTTGTGTATAGATATCTCCCTGAGAGAGAGAGGGACTGAGAGACACCAGTCCGTGTATAGATATCTCCTTGAGAGAGAGAGGGACTGAGAGACACCAGTCAGTGTACAGATATCGCCCTGAGAGGGGACTGAGAGTCACCAGTCAGTGTACAGATATCTCCCTGAGAAAGAGAGAGAGAGACTGAGAGACACCAGACAGTGTACAGATATCTCCCTGAGAGAGAGAGAGAGCAGACTGAGCGACACCAGTCAGTGTACAGATATCTCCCTGAGAGAGAGAGAGAGATCGGACTGAGAGACACCAGTCAGTGTACAGATATCTCCCTGAGAGAGAGAGGGACTGAGAGACAACAGTCAGTCTACAGATATCTCCCTGAGACAGAGAGGGGACTGAGAGACACCAGTCAGTGTACAGATATCTCCCTGAGAGAGAGAGTGGAGTGAGAGACACCAGTCAGTGTACAGATATCTCCCGGAGAGAGAGGGGACTGAGAGACACCAGTCAGTGTGCAGATATATCCCTGAGGGAGAGGGGACTGAGCGACACCAGTCAGTGTACAGATATCTCCCTGAGAGAGAGGGGACTGAGAGAAACCAGTCAGAGTTCGGATATCGCCCTGAGAGACTGAGAGCGCACTGAGAGACACCAGTCAGTGTACAAATATCTCCGTGAGAGAGAGAGCGATCTGAGAGACACCAGTCAGTGTACAGATATCTACCTGAGAGAGAGAGTGGAGTGAGAGACACCTGTCAGTGTACAGATATCTCCCGGAGAGAGAGAGGGGACTGAGAGACACCAGTCAGTGTACAGATATC
Source organism: Isurus oxyrinchus (assembly GCA_026770705.1). NCBI lineage: Eukaryota > Metazoa > Chordata > Chondrichthyes > Lamniformes > Lamnidae > Isurus > Isurus oxyrinchus. The sequence goes on from JANJGN010001174.1 coordinate 44,833, forward strand.
TCCCTGAGAGAGATAGAGGGGACTGACAGACACCAGTCAGTGGACAGATATCTCCCTGAGGGAGAGGGGACTGAGAGACACCTGTCAGTGTACAGATATCTCCCTGAGAGAGAGGGGACTGAGAGAAACCAGTCAGAGTTCGGATATCGCCCTGAGAGACTGACAGCGCACTGAGAGACACCAGTCAGTGTACAGATATCTCCCTGAGGGAGAGAGGGAACTGAGAGACACCAGTCAGAGTACAGACATCTCCGTGAGAGAGTGACAGAGGACTGAGAGACACCAGTTAGTACACAGATATCTCCCGCCAGAGACAGAGACTGAGAGACACCAGTCAGTGTACAGATATCTCCCTGAGGGAGAGGGGACTGAGAGACACCTGTCAGTGTACAGATATCTCCCTGAGAGAGAGTGGACTGAGAGACACCAGTCAGTGTACAGATATCTCCCTGAGAGAGAGGGGACTGAGAGACACCAGTCAGTGTACAGATATCTCCCTGAGAGAGAGGGGACTGAGAGAAACCAGTCCGAGTTCGGATATCGCCCTGAGAGACTGAGAGCGCACTGAGAGACACCAGTCAGTGTACAGATATCTCCCTGAGGGAGAGAGAGAGGGATCTGAGAGACACCAGTCAGTGTACAGATATCTACCTGAGAGAGAGAGTGGAGTGAGAGACACCTGTCAGTGTAGAGATATCTCCCGGAGAGAGAAAGGGGACTGAGAGACACCAGTCAGTGTACAGATATCTCCCTGAGAGAGAGAGAGGGGACTGACAGACACCAGTCAGTGTACAGATATCTCCCTGAGGGAGAGGGGACTGAGAGACACCTGTCAGTGTACAGATATCTCCCTGAGAGAGAGGGGACTGAGAGAAACCAGTCAGAGTTCGGATATCGCCCTGAGAGACTGAGAGCGCACTGAGAGACACCAGTCAGTGTACAGATATCTCCCTGAGGGAGAGAGGGAACTGAGAGACGCCAGTCAGAGTACAGACATCTCCGTGAGAGAGTGACAGAGGACTGAGAGACACCAGTTAGTACACAGATATCTCCCTGCGAGAGAGAGAGACTGAGAGACACCAGTCAGTGTACAGATATCTCCCTGAGAGAGAGAGGGACTGAGAGACACCAGTCAGTGTACAGATATCTCCCGCAGAAAGAGAGGGGACTGAGAAACACCAGTCAGTGTACAGAAATCTCCCTGAGAGAGAGAGGGAATGAGAGACACCAGTCAGTGTACAAATATCTCCCTGAGAGAGAGAGGGACTGAGAGACACCAGTCAGTGTATAGATATCTCCCTGAGAGACAGAGGGACTGAGAGACACCAGTTTGTGTATAGATATCTCCCTGAGAGAGAGAGGGACTGAGAGACACCAGTCCGTGTATAGATATCTCCTTGAGAGAGAGAGGGACTGAGAGACACCAGTCAGTGTACAGATATCGCCCTGAGAGGGGACTGAGAGTCACCAGTCAGTGTACAGATATCTCCCTGAGAAAGAGAGAGAGAGACTGAGAGACACCAGACAGTGTACAGATATCTCCCTGAGAGAGAGAGAGAGCAGACTGAGCGACACCAGTCAGTGTACAGATATCTCCCTGAGAGAGAGAGAGAGATCGGACTGAGAGACACCAGTCAGTGTACAGATATCTCCCTGAGAGAGAGAGGGACTGAGAGACAACAGTCAGTCTACAGATATCTCCCTGAGACAGAGAGGGGACTGAGAGACACCAGTCAGTGTACAGATATCTCCCTGAGAGAGAGAGTGGAGTGAGAGACACCAGTCAGTGTACAGATATCTCCCGGAGAGAGAGGGGACTGAGAGACACCACTCAGTGTGCAGATATATCCCTGAGGGAGAGGGGACTGAGCGACACCAGTCAGTGTACAGATATCTCCCTGAGGGAGAGGGGACTGAGAGACACCTGTCAGTGTACAGATATCTCCCTGAGAGAGAGGGGACTGAGAGACACCAGTCAGTGTACAGATATCTCCCTGAGAGAGAGGGGACTGAGAGACACCAGTCAGTGTACAGATATCTCCCTGAGAGAGAGGGGACTGAGAGAAACCAGTCAGAGTTCGGATATCGCCCTGAGAGACTGAGAGCGCACTGAGAGACACCAGTCAGTGTACAAATATCTCCGTGAGAGAGAGAGCGATCTGAGAGACACCAGTCAGTGTACAGATATCTACCTGAGAGAGAGAGTGGAGTGAGAGACACATGTCAGTGTACAGATATCTCCCGGAGAGAGAGAGGGGACTGAGAGACACCAGTCAGTGTACAGATATCTCCCTGAGAGAGATAGAGGGGACTGACAGACACCAGTCAGTGTACAGATATCTCCCTGAGGGAGAGGGGACTGAGAGACACCTGTCAGTGTACAGATATCTCCCTGAGAGAGAGGGGACTGAGAGAAACCAGTCAGAGTTCGGATATCGCCCTGAGAGACTGACAGCGCACTGAGAGACACCAGTCAGTGTACAGATATCTCCCTGAGGGAGAGAGGGAACTGAGAGACACCAGTCAGAGTACAGACATCTCCGTGAGAGAGTGACAGAGGACTGAGAGACACCAGTTAGTACACAGATATCTCCCCGCCAGAGACAGAGACTGAGAGACACCAGTCAGTGTACAGATATCTCCCTGAGAGAGAGAGGGACTGAGAGACACCAGTCAGTGTACAGATATCTCCCGCAGAAAGAGAGGGGAATGAGAAACACCAGTCAGTGTACAGATATCTCCCTGAGAGAGAGGGGACTGAGAGACACCAGTCAGTGTACAGATATCTCCGTGAGAGACGGATCTGAGAGACACCAGTCAGTGTCCAGATATCTCCCTGAGAGAGAGAGAGCGGACTGAGAGACACCATTCAGTGTACAGATATCTCCCTGAGAGAGAGAGGGGACTGAGAGACTCCAGTCAGTGTACAGATATCTCCCTGAGAGAGAGACGGGACTGAGAGACACCAGTCAGTGTACAGATATCTCCTTGAGAGAGAGAGGGACTGAGAGACGCCAGTCAGTGTACAGATATCTCCCTGAGAGAGAGGGGACTGAGAGACACCAGTCAGTGTACAGATATCTACGTGAGAGAGAGAGGGACTGAGGGACACCAATAAGTGTACAGATATCTCCCTGAGAGAGAGAGAGGGGACTGACAGACACCAGTCAGTGTGCAGATATCTCCGTGAGAGAGCGGACTTAGAGACACCAGTCAGTGTACAGATATCTCCCTGAGAGATAGAGGGGACTGAGAGACACCAGTCAGTGTACAGATATCTCCCTGAGAGAGAGAGGGGACTGAGAGACACTAGTCAGTGTACAGATATCTCCCTGAGAGAGAGAGAGGGACTGAGAGACACCAGTCAGTGAACAGATATCTCCCTGAGAGAGAGAGAGAGAGAGGGGACTGAGAGACACCAGTCAGTGTACAGATATCTCCCTGAGAGAGAGAGGGGACTGAGAGACACCAGTCAGTGTACAGATATCTCCCTGAGAGAGAGAGGGACTGAGACACCAGACAGTGTACAGATATCTCCCTGAGAGAGAGATCGGACTGAGAGACACAAGTCAGTGTACAGATATCTCCCAGAGAGAGAGAGGGACTGAGACACCAGACAGTGTACAGATATCTCCCTGAGAGAGAGAGAGCAGACCGAGAGACACCAGTCAGTGTACAGATATCTCCAAGAGAGAGATGGGACTGAGAGACACCAGTCAGTGTACAGATATCGCCCTGAGAGGGCACTGAGAGTCACCAGTCAGTGTATAGATATCTCCCTGAGATAGAGAGGGACTGAGAGACACCAGTCTGTGTATAGATATCTCCCTGAGAGAGAGAGGGACTGAGAGACACCAGTCAGTGTACAGATATCGCCCTGAGAGGGGACTGAGAGTCACCAGTCAGTGTACAGATATCTCCCTGAGAAAGAGAGAGAGAGACTGAGAGACACCAGACAGTGTACAGATATCTCCCTGAGAGAGAGAGAGAGAGCGGACTGAGCGACACCAGTCAGTGTACAGATATCTCCCTGAGAGAGAGAGAGATCGGACTGAGAGACACCAGTCAGTGTACAGATATCTCCCTGAGAGAGACAGGGACTGAGAGACAACAGTCAGTCTACAGATATCTCCCTGAGAGAGAGAGGGGACTGAGAGACACCAGTCAGTGTACAGATATCTCCCTGAGAGAGTGAGTGGAGTGAGAGACACCAGTCAGTGTACAGATATCTCCCGGAGAGAGAGGGGACTGAGAGACACCAGTCAGTGTGCAGATATATCCCTGAGGGAGAGGGGACTGAGCGACACCAGTCAGTGTACAGATATCTCCCTGAGGGAGAGGGGACTGAGAGACACCTGTCAGTGTACAGATATCTCCCTGAGAGAGAGTGGACTGAGAGACACCAGTCAGTGTACAGATATCTCCCTGAGAGAGAGGGGACTGAGAGACACCAGTCAGTGTACAGATATCTCCCTGAGAGAGAGGGGACTGATAGAAACCAGTCCGAGTTCGGATATCGCCCTGAGAGACTGAGAGCGCACTGAGAGACACCAGTCAGTGTACAGATATCTCCCTGAGGGAGAGAGAGAGGGGACTGATAGACACCAGTCAGTGTACAAATATCTCCGTGAGAGAGAGAGGGATCTGAGAGACACCAGTCAGTGTACAGATATCTACCTGAGAGAGAGAGTGGAGTGAGAGACACCTGTCAGTGTAGAGATATCTCCCGGAGAGAGAAAGGGGACTGAGAGACACGAGTCAGTGTACAGATATCTCCCTGAGAGAGAGAGAGGGGACTGACAGACACCAGTCAGTGTACAGATATCTCCCTGAGGGAGAGGGGACTGAGAGACACCTGTCAGTGTACAGATATCTCCCTGAGAGAGAGGGGACTGAGAGAAACCAGTCAGAGTTCGGATATCGCCCTGAGAGACTGAGAGCGCACTGAGAGACACCAGTCAGTGTACAGATATCTCCCTGAGGGAGAGAGGGAACTGAGAGACGCCAGTCAGAGTACAGACATCACCGTGAGAGAGTGACAGAGGACTGAGAGACACCAGTTAGTACACAGATATCTCCCTGCGAGAGAGAGAGACTGAGAGACACCAGTCAGTGTACAGATATCTCCCTGAGAGAGAGAGGGACTGAGAGACACCAGTCAGTGTACAGATATCTCCCGCAGAAAGAGAGGGGACTGAGAAACACCAGTCAGTGTACAGAAATCTCCCTGAGAGAGAGAGGGAATGAGAGACACCAGTCAGTGTACAAATATCTCCCTGAGAGAGAGAGGGACTGAGAGACACCAGTCAGTGTATAGATATCTCCCTGAGAGAGAGAGGGACTGAGAGACACCAGTTTGTGTATAGATATCTCCCTGAGAGAGAGAGGGACTGAGAGACACCAGTCCGTGTATAGATATCTCCTTGAGAGAGAGAGGGACTGAGAGACACCAGTCAGTGTACAGATATCGCCCTGAGAGGGGACTGAGAGTCACCAGTCAGTGTACAGATATCTCCCTGAGAAAGAGAGAGAGAGACTGAGAGACACCAGACAGTGTACAGATATCTCCCTGAGAGAGAGAGAGAGCAGACTGAGCGACACCAGTCAGTGTACAGATATCTCCCTGAGAGAGAGAGGGACTGAGAGACAACAGTCAGTCTACAGATATCTCCCTGAGACAGAGAGGGGACTGAGAGACACCAGTCAGTGTACAGATATCTCCCTGAGAGAGAGAGTGGAGTGAGAGACACCAGTCAGTGTACAGATATCTCCCGGAGAGAGAGGGGACTGAGAGACACCAGTCAGTGTGCAGATATATCCCTGAGGGAGAGGGGACTGAGCGACACCAGTCAGTGTACAGATATCTCCCTGAGGGAGAGGGGACTGAGAGACACCTGTCAGTGTACAGATATCTCCCTGAGAGAGAGGGGACTGAGAGACACCAGTCAGTGTACAGATATCTCCCTGAGAGAGAGGGGACTGAGAGACACCAGTCAGTGTACAGATATCTCCCTGAGAGAGAGGGGACTGAGAGAAACCAGTCAGAGTTCGGATATCGCCCTGAGAGACTGAGAGCGCACTGAGAGACACCAGTCAGTGTACAAATATCTCCGTGAGAGAGAGAGCGATCTGAGAGACACCAGTCAGTGTACAGATATCTCCCTGAGAGAGAGAGGGACTGAGAGACACCAGTCAGTGTACAGATATCTCCCGCAGAAAGAGAGGGGACTGAGAAACACCAGTCAGTGTACAGAAATCTCCCTGAGAGAGAGAGGGAATGAGAGACACCAGTCAGTGTACAAATATCTCCCTGAGAGAGAGAGGGACTGAGAGACACCAGTCAGTGTATAGATATCTCCCTGAGAGAGAGAGGGACTCAGAGACACCAGTTTGTGTATAGATATCTCCCTGAGAGAGAGAGGGACTGAGAGACACCAGTCCGTGTATAGATATCTCCTTGAGAGAGAGAGGGACTGAGACACCAGTCAGTGTACAGATATCGCCCTGAGAGGGGACTGAGAGTCACCAGTCAGTGTACAGATATCTCCCTGAGAAAGAGAGAGAGAGACTGAGAGACACCAGACAGTGTACAGATATCTCCCTGAGAGAGAGAGAGAGCAGACTGAGCGACACCAGTCAGTGTACAGATATCTCCCTGAGAGAGAGAGAGAGATCGGACTGAGAGACACCAGTCAGTGTACAGATATCTCCCTGAGAGAGAGAGGGACTGAGAGACAACAGTCAGTCTACAGATATCTCCCTGAGACAGAGAGGGGACTGAGAGACACCAGTCAGTGTACAGATATCTCCCTGAGAGAGAGAGTGGAGTGAGAGACACCAGTCAGTGTACAGATATCTCCCGGAGAGAGAGGGGACTGAGAGACACCAGTCAGTGTGCAGATATATCCCTGAGGGAGAGGGGACTGAGCGACACCAGTCAGTGTACAGATATCTCCCTGAGGGAGAGGGGACTGAGAGACACCTGTCAGTGTACAGATATCTCCCTGAGAGAGAGGGGACTGAGAGACACCAGTCAGTGTACAGATATCTCCCTGAGAGAGAGGGGACTGAGAGACACCAGTCAGTGTACAGATATCTCCCTGAGAGAGAGGGGACTGAGAGAAACCAGTCAGAGTTCGGATATCGCCCTGAGAGACTGAGAGCGCACTGAGAGACACCAGTCAGTGTACAAATATCTCCGTGAGAGAGAGAGCGATCTGAGAGACACCAGTCAGTGTACAGATATCTACCTGAGAGAGAGAGTGGAGTGAGAGACACCTGTCAGTGTACAGATATCTCCCGGAGAGAGAGAGGGGACTGAGAGACACCAGTCAGTGTACAGATATCTCCCTGAGAGAGATAGAGGGGACTGACAGACACCAGTCAGTGTACAGATATCTCCCTGAGGGAGAGGGGACTGAGAGACACCTGTCAGTGTACAGATATCTCCCTGAGAGAGAGGGAACTGAGAGAAACCAGTCAGAGTTCGGATATCGCCCTGAGAGACTGACAGCGCACTGAGAGACACCAGTCAGTGTACAGATATCTCCCTGAGGGAGAGAGGGAACTGAGAGACACCAGTCAGAGTACAGACATCTCCGTGAGAGAGTGACAGAGGACTGAGAGACACCAGTTAGTACACAGATATCTCCCGCCAGAGACAGAGACTGAGAGACACCAGTCAGTGTACAGATATCTCCCTGAGGGAGAGGGGACTGAGAGACACCTGTCAGTGTACAGATATCTCCCTGAGAGAGAGTGGACTGAGAGACACCAGTCAGTGTACAGATATCTCCCTGAGAGAGAGGGGACTGAGAGACACCAGTCAGTGTACAGATATCTCCCTGAGAGAGAGGGGACTGAGAGAAACCAGTCCGAGTTCGGATATCGCCCTGAGAGACTGAGAGCGCACTGAGAGACACCAGTCAGTGTACAGATATCTCCCTGAGGGAGAGAGAGAGGGATCTGAGAGACACCAGTCAGTGTACAGATATCTACCTGAGAGAGAGAGTGGAGTGAGAGACACCTGTCAGTGTAGAGATATCTCCCGGAGAGAGAAAGGGGACTGAGAGACACCAGTCAGTGTACAGATATCTCCCTGAGAGAGAGAGAGGGGACTGACAGACACCAGTCAGTGTACAGATATCTCCCTGAGGGAGAGGGGACTGAGAGACACCTGTCAGTGTACAGATATCTCCCTGAGAGAGAGGGGACTGAGAGAAACCAGTCAGAGTTCGGATATCGCCCTGAGAGACTGAGAGCGCACTGAGAGACACCAGTCAGTGTACAGATATCTCCCTGAGGGAGAGAGGGAACTGAGAGACGCCAGTCAGAGTACAGACATCTCCGTGAGAGAGTGACAGAGGACTGAGAGACACCAGTTAGTACACAGATATCTCCCTGCGAGAGAGAGAGACTGGGAGACACCAGTCAGTGTACAGATATCTCCCTGAGAGAGAGAGGGACTGAGAGACACCAGTCAGTGTACAGATATCTCCCGCAGAAAGAGAGGGGACTGAGAAACACCAGTCAGTGTACAGAAATCTCCCTGAGAGAGAGAGGGAATGAGAGACACCAGTCAGTGTACAAATATCTCCCTGAGAGAGAGAGGGACTGAGAGACACCAGTCAGTGTATAGATATCTCCCTGAGAGAGAGAGGGACTGAGAGACACCAGTTTGTGTATAGATATCTCCCTGAGAGAGAGAGGGACTGAGAGACACCAGTCCGTGTATAGATATCTCCTTGAGAGAGAGAGGGACTGAGAGACACCAGTCAGTGTACAGATATCGCCCTGAGAGGGGACTGAGAGTCACCAGTCAGTGTACAGATATCTCCCTGAGAAAGAGAGAGAGAGACTGAGAGACACCAGACAGTGTACAGATATCTCCCTGAGAGAGAGAGAGAGCAGACTGAGCGACACCAGTCAGTGTACAGATATCTCCCTGAGAGAGAGAGAGAGATCGGACTGAGAGACACCAGTCAGTGTACAGATATCTCCCTGAGAGAGAGAGGGACTGAGAGACAACAGTCAGTCTACAGATATCTCCCTGAGACAGAGAGGGGACTGAGAGACACCAGTCAGTGTACAGATATCTCCCTGAGAGAGAGAGTGGAGTGAGAGACACCAGTCAGTGTACAGATATCTCCCGGAGAGAGAGGGGACTGAGAGACACCAGTCAGTGTGCAGATATATCCCTGAGGGAGAGGGGACTGAGCGACACCAGTCAGTGTACAGATATCTCCCTGAGAGAGAGGGGACTGAGAGAAACCAGTCAGAGTTCGGATATCGCCCTGAGAGACTGAGAGCGCACTGAGAGACACCAGTCAGTGTACAAATATCTCCGTGAGAGAGAGAGCGATCTGAGAGACACCAGTCAGTGTACAGATATCTACCTGAGAGAGAGAGTGGAGTGAGAGACACCTGTCAGTGTACAGATATCTCCCGGAGAGAGAGAGGGGACTGAGAGACACCAGTCAGTGTACAGATATCTCCCTGAGAGAGATAGAGGGGACTGACAGACACCAGTCAGTGTACAGATATCTCCCTGAGGGAGAGGGGACTGAGAGACACCTGTCAGTGTACAGATATCTCCCTGAGAGAGAGGGGACTGAGAGAAACCAGTCAGAGTTCGGATATCGCCCTGAGAGACTGACAGCGCACTGAGAGACACCAGTCAGTGTACAGATATCTCCCTGAGGGAGAGAGGGAACTGAGAGACACCAGTCAGAGTACAGACATCTCCGTGAGAGAGTGACAGAGGACTGAGAGACACCAGTTAGTACACAGATATCTCCCGCCAGAGACAGAGACTGAGAGACACCAGTCAGTGTACAGATATCTCCCTGAGGGAGAGGGGACTGAGAGACACCTGTCAGTGTACAGATATCTCCCTGAGAGAGAGTGGACTGAGAGACACCAGTCAGTGTACAGATATCTCCCTGAGAGAGAGGGGACTGAGAGACACCAGTCAGTGTACAGATATCTCCCTGAGAGAGAGGGGACTGAGAGAAACCAGTCCGAGTTCGGATATCGCCCTGAGAGACTGAGAGCGCACTGAGAGACACCAGTCAGTGTACAGATATCTCCCTGAGGGAGAGAGAGAGGGATCTGAGAGACACCAGTCAGTGTACAGATATCTACCTGAGAGAGAGAGTGGAGTGAGAGACACCTGTCAGTGTAGAGATATCTCCCGGAGAGAGAAAGGGGACTGAGAGACACCAGTCAGTGTACAGATATCTCCCTGAGAGAGAGAGAGGGGACTGACAGACACCAGTCAGTGTACAGATATCTCCCTGAGGGAGAGGGGACTGAGAGACACCTGTCAGTGTACAGATATCTCCCTGAGAGAGAGGGGACTGAGAGAAACCAGTCAGAGTTCGGATATCGCCCTGAGAGACTGAGAGCGCACTGAGAGACACCAGTCAGTGTACAGATATCTCCCTGAGGGAGAGAGGGAACTGAGAGACGCCAGTCAGAGTACAGACATCTCCGTGAGAGAGTGACAGAGGACTGAGAGACACCAGTTAGTACACAGATATCTCCCTGCGAGAGAGAGAGACTGAGAGACACCAGTCAGTGTACAGATATCTCCCTGAGAGAGAGAGGGACTGAGAAACACCAGTCAGTGTACAGATATCTCCCGCAGAAAGAGAGGGGACTGAGAAACACCAGTCAGTGTACAGAAATCTCCCTGAGAGAGAGAGGGAATGAGAGACACCAGTCAGTGTACAAATATCTCCCTGAGAGAGAGAGGGACTGAGAGACACCAGTCAGTGTATAGATATCTCCCTGAGAGAGAGAGGGACTGAGAGACACCAGTTTGTGTATAGATATCTCCCTGAGAGAGAGAGGGACTGAGAGACACCAGTCCGTGTATAGATATCTCCTTGAGAGAGAGAGGGACTGAGAGACACCAGTCAGTGTACAGATATCGCCCTGAGAGGGGACTGAGAGTCACCAGTCAGTGTACAGATATCTCCCTGAGAAAGAGAGAGAGAGACTGAGAGACACCAGACAGTGTACAGATATCTCCCTGAGAGAGAGAGAGAGCAGAATGAGCGACACCAGTCAGTGTACAGATATCTCCCTGAGAGAGAGAGAGAGATCGGACTGAGAGACACCAGTCAGTGTACAGATATCTCCCTGAGAGAGAGAGGGACTGAGAGACAACAGTCAGTCTACAGATATCTCCCTGAGACAGAGAGGGGACTGAGAGACACCAGTCAGTGTACAGATATCTCCCTGAGAGAGAGAGTGGAGTGAGAGACACCAGTCAGTGTACAGATATCTCCCGGAGAGAGAGGGGACTGAGAGACACCACTCAGTGTGCAGATATATCCCTGAGGGAGAGGGGACTGAGCGACACCAGTCAGTGTACAGATATCTCCCTGAGGGAGAGGGGACTGAGAGACACCTGTCAGTGTACAGATATCTCCCTGAGAGAGAGGGGACTGAGAGACACCAGTCAGTGTACAGATATCTCCCTGAGAGAGAGGGGACTGAGAGACACCAGTCAGTGTACAGATATCTCCCTGAGAGAGAGGGGACTGAGAGAAACCAGTCAGAGTTCGGATATCGCCCTGAGAGACTGAGAGCGCACTGAGAGACACCAGTCAGTGTACAAATATCTCCGTGAGAGAGAGAGCGATCTGAGAGACACCAGTCAGTGTACAGATATCTACCTGAGAGAGAGAGTGGAGTGAGAGACACATGTCAGTGTACAGATATCTCCCGGAGAGAGAGAGGGGACTGAGAGACACCAGTCAGTGTACAGATATCTCCCTGAGAGAGATAGAGGGGACTGACAGACACCAGTCAGTGTACAGATATCTCCCTGAGGGAGAGGGGACTGAGAGACACCTGTCAGTGTACAGATATCTCCCTGAGAGAGAGGGGACTGAGAGAAACCAGTCAGAGTTCGGATATCGCCCTGAGAGACTGACAGCGCACTGAGAGACACCAGTCAGTGTACAGATATCTCCCTGAGGGAGAGAGGGAACTGAGAGACACCAGTCAGAGTACAGACATCTCCGTGAGAGAGTGACAGAGGACTGAGAGACACCAGTTAGTACACAGATATCTCCCCGCCAGAGACAGAGACTGAGAGACACCAGTCAGTGTACAGATATCTCCCTGAGAGAGAGAGGGACTGAGAGACACCAGTCAGTGTACAGATATCTCCCGCAGAAAGAGAGGGGAATGAGAAACACCAGTCAGTGTACAGATATCTCCCTGAGAGAGAGGGGACTGAGAGACACCAGTCAGTGTACAGATATCTCCGTGAGAGACGGATCTGAGAGACACCAGTCAGTGTCCAGATATCTCCCTGAGAGAGAGAGAGCGGACTGAGAGACACCATTCAGTGTACAGATATCTCCCTGAGAGAGAGAGGGGACTGAGAGACTCCAGTCAGTGTACAGATATCTCCCTGAGAGAGAGACGGGACTGAGAGACACCAGTCAGTGTACAGATATCTCCTTGAGAGAGAGAGGGACTGAGAGACGCCAGTCAGTGTACAGATATCTCCCTGAGAGAGAGGGGACTGAGAGACACCAGTCAGTGTACAGATATCTACGTGAGAGAGAGAGGGACTGAGGGACACCAATAAGTGTACAGATATCTCCCTGAGAGAGAGAGAGGGGACTGACAGACACCAGTCAGTGTGCAGATATCTCCGTGAGAGAGCGGACTTAGAGACACCAGTCAGTGTACAGATATCTCCCTGAGAGATAGAGGGGACTGAGAGACACCAGTCAGTGTACAGATATCTCCCTGAGAGAGAGAGGGGACTGAGAGACACTAGTCAGTGTACAGATATCTCCCTGAGAGAGAGAGAGGGACTGAGAGACACCAGTCAGTGAACAGATATCTCCCTGAGAGAGAGAGAGAGAGAGGGGACTGAGAGACACCAGTCAGTGTACAGATATCTCCCTGAGAGAGAGAGGGGACTGAGAGACACCAGTCAGTGTACAGATATCTCCCTGAGAGAGAGAGGGACTGAGACACCAGACAGTGTACAGATATCTCCCTGAGAGAGAGATCGGACTGAGAGACACAAGTCAGTGTACAGATATCTCCCAGAGAGAGAGAGGGACTGAGACACCAGACAGTGTACAGATATCTCCCTGAGAGAGAGAGAGCAGACCGAGAGACACCAGTCAGTGTACAGATATCTCCAAGAGAGAGATGGGACTGAGAGACACCAGTCAGTGTACAGATATCGCCCTGAGAGGGCACTGAGAGTCACCAGTCAGTGTATAGATATCTCCCTGAGATAGAGAGGGACTGAGAGACACCAGTCTGTGTATAGATATCTCCCTGAGAGAGAGAGGGACTGAGAGACACCAGTCAGTGTACAGATATCGCCCTGAGAGGGGACTGAGAGTCACCAGTCAGTGTACAGATATCTCCCTGAGAAAGAGAGAGAGAGACTGAGAGACACCAGACAGTGTACAGATATCTCCCTGAGAGAGAGAGAGAGAGCGGACTGAGCGACACCAGTCAGTGTACAGATATCTCCCTGAGAGAGAGAGAGATCGGACTGAGAGACACCAGTCAGTGTACAGATATCTCCCTGAGAGAGAGAGGGACTGAGAGACAACAGTCAGTCTACAGATATCTCCCTGAGAGAGAGAGGGGACTGAGAGACACCAGTCAGTGTACAGATATCTCCCTGAGAGAGTGAGTGGAGTGAGAGACACCAGTCAGTGTACAGATATCTCCCGGAGAGAGAGGGGACTGAGAGACACCAGTCAGTGTGCAGATATATCCCTGAGGGAGAGGGGACTGAGCGACACCAGTCAGTGTACAGATATCTCCCTGAGGGAGAGGGGACTGAGAGACACCTGTCAGTGTACAGATATCTCCCTGAGAGAGAGTGGACTGAGAGACACCAGTCAGTGTACAGATATCTCCCTGAGAGAGAGGGGACTGAGAGACACCAGTCAGTGTACAGATATCTCCCTGAGAGAGAGGGGACTGATAGAAACCAGTCCGAGTTCGGATATCGCCCTGAGAGACTGAGAGCGCACTGAGAGACACCAGTCAGTGTACAGATATCTCCCTGAGGGAGAGAGAGAGGGGACTGATAGACACCAGTCAGTGTACAAATATCTCCGTGAGAGAGAGAGGGATCTGAGAGACACCAGTCAGTGTACAGATATCTACCTGAGAGAGAGAGTGGAGTGAGAGACACCTGTCAGTGTAGAGATATCTCCCGGAGAGAGAAAGGGGACTGAGAGACACCAGTCAGTGTACAGATATCTCCCTGAGAGAGAGAGAGGGGACTGACAGACACCAGTCAGTGTACAGATATCTCCCTGAGGGAGAGGGGACTGAGAGACACCTGTCAGTGTACAGATATCTCCCTGAGAGAGAGGGGACTGAGAGAAACCAGTCAGAGTTCGGATATCGCCCTGAGAGACTGAGAGCGCACTGAGAGACACCAGTCAGTGTACAGATATCTCCCTGAGGGAGAGAGGGAACTGAGAGACGCCAGTCAGAGTACAGACATCACCGTGAGAGAGTGACAGAGGACTGAGAGACACCAGTTAGTACACAGATATCTCCCTGCGAGAGAGAGAGACTGAGAGACACCAGTCAGTGTACAGATATCTCCCTGAGAGAGAGAGGGACTGAGAGACACCAGTCAGTGTACAGATATCTCCCGCAGAAAGAGAGGGGACTGAGAAACACCAGTCAGTGTACAGAAATCTCCCTGAGAGAGAGAGGGAATGAGAGACACCAGTCAGTGTACAAATATCTCCCTGAGAGAGAGAGGGACTGAGAGACACCAGTCAGTGTATAGATATCTCCCTGAGAGAGAGAGGGACTGAGAGACACCAGTTTGTGTATAGATATCTCCCTGAGAGAGAGAGGGACTGAGAGACACCAGTCCGTGTATAGATATCTCCTTGAGAGAGAGAGGGACTGAGAGACACCAGTCAGTGTACAGATATCGCCCTGAGAGGGGACTGAGAGTCACCAGTCAGTGTACAGATATCTCCCTGAGAAAGAGAGAGAGAGACTGAGAGACACCAGACAGTGTACAGATATCTCCCTGAGAGAGAGAGAGAGCAGACTGAGCGACACCAGTCAGTGTACAGATATCTCCCTGAGAGAGAGAGGGACTGAGAGACAACAGTCAGTCTACAGATATCTCCCTGAGACAGAGAGGGGACTGAGAGACACCAGTCAGTGTACAGATATCTCCCTGAGAGAGAGAGTGGAGTGAGAGACACCAGTCAGTGTACAGATATCTCCCGGAGAGAGAGGGGACTGAGAGACACCAGTCAGTGTGCAGATATATCCCTGAGGGAGAGGGGACTGAGCGACACCAGTCAGTGTACAGATATCTCCCTGAGGGAGAGGGGACTGAGAGACACCTGTCAGTGTACAGATATCTCCCTGAGAGAGAGGGGACTGAGAGACACCAGTCAGTGTACAGATATCTCCCTGAGAGAGAGGGGACTGAGAGACACCAGTCAGTGTACAGATATCTCCCTGAGAGAGAGGGGACTGAGAGAAACCAGTCAGAGTTCGGATATCGCCCTGAGAGACTGAGAGCGCACTGAGAGACACCAGTCAGTGTACAAATATCTCCGTGAGAGAGAGAGCGATCTGAGAGACACCAGTCAGTGTACAGATATCTACCTGAGAGAGAGAGTGGAGTGAGAGACACCTGTCAGTGTACAGATATCTCCCGGAGAGAGAGAGGGGACTGAGAGACACCAGTCAGTGTACAGATATCTCCCTGAGAGAGATAGAGGGGACTGACAGACACCAGTCAGTGTACAGATATCTCCCTGAGGGAGAGGGGACTGAGAGACACCTGTCAGTGTACAGATATCTCCCTGAGAGAGAGGGAACTGAGAGAAACCAGTCAGAGTTCGGATATCGCCCTGAGAGACTGACAGCGCACTGAGAGACACCAGTCAGTGTACAGATATCTCCCTGAGGGAGAGAGGGAACTGAGAGACACCAGTCAGAGTACAGACATCTCCGTGAGAGAGTGACAGAGGACTGAGAGACACCAGTTAGTACACAGATATCTCCCGCCAGAGACAGAGACTGAGAGACACCAGTCAGTGTACAGATATCTCCCTGAGGGAGAGGGGACTGAGAGACACCTGTCAGTGTACAGATATCTCCCTGAGAGAGAGTGGACTGAGAGACACCAGTCAGTGTACAGATATCTCCCTGAGAGAGAGGGGACTGAGAGACACCAGTCAGTGTACAGATATCTCCCTGAGAGAGAGGGGACTGAGAGAAACCAGTCCGAGTTCGGATATCGCCCTGAGAGACTGAGAGCGCACTGAGAGACACCAGTCAGTGTACAGATATCTCCCTGAGGGTGAGAGAGAGGGATCTGAGAGACACCAGTCAGTGTACAGATATCTACCTGAGAGAGAGAGTGGAGTGAGAGACACCTGTCAGTGTAGAGATATCTCCCGGAGAGAGAAAGGGGACTGAGAGACACCAGTCAGTGTACAGATATCTCCCTGAGAGAGAGAGAGGGGACTGACAGACACCAGTCAGTGTACAGATATCTCCCTGAGGGAGAGGGGACTGAGAGACACCTGTCAGTGTACAGATATCTCCCTGAGAGAGAGGGGACTGAGAGAAACCAGTCAGAGTTCGGATATCGCCCTGAGAGACTGAGAGCGCACTGAGAGACACCAGTCAGTGTACAGATATCTCCCTGAGGGAGAGAGGGAACTGAGAGACGCCAGTCAGAGTACAGACATCTCCGTGAGAGAGTGACAGAGGACTGAGAGACACCAGTTAGTACACAGATATCTCCCTGCGAGAGAGAGAGACTGGGAGACACCAGTCAGTGTACAGATATCTCCCTGAGAGAGAGAGGGACTGAGAGACACCAGTCAGTGTACAGATATCTCCCGCAGAAAGAGAGGGGACTGAGAAACACCAGTCAGTGTACAGAAATCTCCCTGAGAGAGAGAGGGAATGAGAGACACCAGTCAGTGTACAAATATCTCCCTGAGAGAGAGAGGGACTGAGAGACACCAGTCAGTGTATAGATATCTCCCTGAGAGAGAGAGGGACTGAGAGACACCAGTTTGTGTATAGATATCTCCCTGAGAGAGAGAGGGACTGAGAGACACCAGTCCGTGTATAGATATCTCCTTGAGAGAGAGAGGGACTGAGAGACACCAGTCAGTGTACAGATATCGCCCTGAGAGGGGACTGAGAGTCACCAGTCAGTGTACAGATATCTCCCTGAGAAAGAGAGAGAGAGACTGAGAGACACCAGACAGTGTACAGATATCTCCCTGAGAGAGAGAGAGAGAGCAGACTGAGCGACACCAGTCAGTGTACAGATATCTCCCTGAGAGAGAGAGAGAGATCGGACTGAGAGACACCAGTCAGTGTACAGATATCTCCCTGAGAGAGAGAGGGACTGAGAGACAACAGTCAGTCTACAGATATCTCCCTGAGACAGAGAGGGGACTGAGAGACACCAGTCAGTGTACAGATATCTCCCTGAGAGAGAGAGTGGAGTGAGAGACACCAGTCAGTGTACAGATATCTCCCGGAGAGAGAGGGGACTGAGAGACACCAGTCAGTGTGCAGATATATCCCTGAGGGAGAGGGGACTGAGCGACACCAGTCAGTGTACAGATATCTCCCTGAGAGAGAGTGGACTGAGAGAAACCAGTCAGAGTTCGGATATCGCCCTGAGAGACTGAGAGCGCACTGAGAGACACCAGTCAGTGTACAAATATCTCCGTGAGAGAGAGAGCGATCTGAGAGACACCAGTCAGTGTACAGATATCTACCTGAGAGAGAGAGTGGAGTGAGAGACACCTGTCAGTGTACAGATATCTCCCGGAGAGAGAGAGGGGACTGAGAGACACCAGTCAGTGTACAGATATCTCCCTGAGAGAGATAGAGGGGACTGACAGACACCAGTCAGTGTACAGATATCTCCCTGAGGGAGAGGGGACTGAGAGACACCTGTCAGTGTACAGATATCTCCCTGAGAGAGAGGGGACTGAGAGAAACCAGTCAGAGTTCGGATATCGCCCTGAGAGACTGACAGCGCACTGAGAGACACCAGTCAGTGTACAGATATCTCCCTGAGGGAGAGAGGGAACTGAGAGACACCAGTCAGAGTACAGACATCTCCGTGAGAGAGTGACAGAGGACTGAGAGACACCAGTTAGTACACAGATATCTCCCGCCAGAGACAGAGACTGAGAGACACCAGTCAGTGTACAGATATCTCCCTGAGGGAGAGGGGACTGAGAGACACCTGTCAGTGTACAGATATCTCCCTGAGAGAGAGTGGACTGAGAGACACCAGTCAGTGTACAGATATCTCCCTGAGAGAGAGGGGACTGAGAGACACCAGTCAGTGTACAGATATCTCCCTGAGAGAGAGGGGACTGAGAGAAACCAGTCCGAGTTCGGATATCGCCCTGAGAGACTGAGAGCGCACTGAGAGACACCAGTCAGTGTACAGATATCTCCCTGAGGGAGAGAGAGAGGGATCTGAGAGACACCAGTCAGTGTACAGATATCTACCTGAGAGAGAGAGTGGAGTGAGAGACACCTGTCAGTGTAGAGATATCTCCCGGAGAGAGAAAGGGGACTGAGAGACACCAGTCAGTGTACAGATATCTCCCTGAGAGAGAGAGAGGGGACTGACAGACACCAGTCAGTGTACAGATATCTCCCTGAGGGAGAGGGGACTGAGAGACACCTGTCAGTGTACAGATATCTCCCTGAGAGAGAGGGGACTGAGAGAAACCAGTCAGAGTTCGGATATCGCCCTGAGAGACTGAGAGCGCACTGAGAGACACCAGTCAGTGTACAGATATCTCCCTGAGGGAGAGAGGGAACTGAGAGACGCCAGTCAGAGTACAGACATCTCCGTGAGAGAGTGACAGAGGACTGAGAGACACCAGTTAGTACACAGATATCTCCCTGCGAGAGAGAGAGACTGAGAGACACCAGTCAGTGTACAGATATCTCCCTGAGAGAGAGAGGGACTGAGAGACACCAGTCAGTGTACAGATATCTCCCGCAGAAAGAGAGGGGACTGAGAAACACCAGTCAGTGTACAGAAATCTCCCTGAGAGAGAGAGGGAATGAGAGACACCAGTCAGTGTACAAATATCTCCCTGAGAGAGAGAGGGACTGAGAGACACCAGTCAGTGTATAGATATCTCCCTGAGAGAGAGAGGGACTGAGAGACACCAGTTTGTGTATAGATATCTCCCTGAGAGAGAGAGGGACTGAGAGACACCAGTCCGTGTATAGATATCTCCTTGAGAGAGAGAGGGACTGAGAGACACCAGTCAGTGTACAGATATCGCCCTGAGAGGGGACTGAGAGTCACCAGTCAGTGTACAGATATCTCCCTGAGAAAGAGAGAGAGAGACTGAGAGACACCAGACAGTGTACAGATATCTCCCTGAGAGAGAGAGAGAGCAGACTGAGCGACACCAGTCAGTGTACAGATATCTCCCTGAGAGAGAGAGAGAGATCGGACTGAGAGACACCAGTCAGTGTACAGATATCTCCCTGAGAGAGAGAGGGACTGAGAGACAACAGTCAGTCTACAGATATCTCCCTGAGACAGAGAGGGGACTGAGATTCACCAGTCAGTGTACAGATATCTCCCTGAGAGAGAGAGTGGAGTGAGAGATACCAGTCAGTGTACAGATATCTCCCGGAGAGAGAGGGGACTGAGAGACACCAGTCAGTGTGCAGATATATCCCTGAGGGAGAGGGGACTGAGCGACACCAGTCAGTGTACAGATATCTCCGTGAGGGAGAGGGGACTGAGAGACACCTGTCAGTGTACAGATATCTCCCTGAGAGAGAGGGGACTGAGAGACACCAGTCAGTGTACAGATATCTCCCTGAGAGAGAGGGGACTGAGAGACACCAGTCAGTGTACAGATATCTCCCTGAGAGAGAGGGGACTGAGAGAAACCAGTCAGAGTTCGGATATCGCCCTGAGAGACTGAGAGCGCACTGAGAGACACCAGTCAGTGTACAAATATCTCCGTGAGAGAGAGAGCGATCTGAGAGACACCAGTCAGTGTACAGATATCTACCTGAGAGAGAGAGTGGAGTGAGAGACACATGTCAGTGTACAGATATCTCCCGGAGAGAGAGAGGGGACTGAGAGACACCAGTCAGTGTACAGATATCTCCCTGAGAGAGATAGAGGGGACTGACAGACACCAGTCAGTGTACAGATATCTCCCTGAGGGAGAGAGGGAACTGAGAGACACCAGTCAGAGTACAGACATCTCCGTGAGAGAGTGACAGAGGACTGAGAGACACCAGTTAGTACACAGATATCTCCCCGCCAGAGACAGAGACTGAGAGACACCAGTCAGTGTACAGATATCTCCCTGAGAGAGAGAGGGACTGAGAGACACCAGTCAGTGTACAGATATCTCCCGCAGAAAGAGAGGGGACTGAGAAACACCAGTCAGTGTACAGATATCTCCCTGAGAGAGAGAGGGACTGAGAGACACCAGTCAGTGTACAAATATCTCCCTGAGAGAGAGAGGGACTGAGAGACACCAGTCAGTGTACAGATATCTCCCTGAGAGAGAGAGGGGACTGAGAGACACCAGTCAGTGTACAGATATCTCCCTGAGAGAGAGGGACTTAGAGACACCAGTCAGTGTACAGATATCTCCCGCAGAAAGAGAGGGGACTGAGAGACACCAGTCAGTGTACAGATATCTCCCTGAGAGAGAGAGGACTGAGAGACACCAGTCAGTGTACAGATATCTCCCTGAGAGAGAGAGGGGACTGAGAGACACCAGTCAGTGTACAGATATCTCCCTGAGAGAGAGAGAGGTGACTGAGAGGCACCAGTCAGTGCACAGATCTCTCCCTGAGAGAGAGAGAGGGGACTGAGAGACACCAGTCAGTGTACAGATATCTCACTGAGATAGAGAAACTGAGAGACACCAGTCAGTGTACAGATATCTCCCTGAGAGAGAGGGGACTGAGAGACACCAGTTAGTGTACAGATATCTCCGTGAGAGAGAGGGGACTGAGAGACACCAGTCAGTGTACAGATAACTCCCTGAGAGAGAGAGGGGACTGAGAGACACCAGTCAGTGTACAGATATCTCCCTGAGAGAGAGAGAGGGACTGAGAGACACCAGTCAGTGTACAGATATCTCCCTGAGAGAGAGAGGGCACTGAGAGACACCAGTCAGTGTACAGATATCTCCCTGAGACAGAGAGAGGGACTGAGAGACACCAGTCAGTGAACAGATATCTCCCTGACAGAGAGAGAGAGAGAGGGGACTGAGAGACACCAGTCAGTGTACAGATATCTCCCTGAGAGAGAGAGGGGTCTGAGAGACACCAGTCAGTGTACAGATATCTCCCTGAAAGAGAGAGGGACTGAGACACCAGACAGTGTACAGATATCTCCCTGAGAGAGAGATCGGACTGAGAGACACCAGTCAGTGTACAGATATCTCCCTGAGAGAGAGAGGGACTTAGACACCAGACAGTGTACAGATATCTCCCTGAGAGAGAGAGAGCAGACCGAGAGACACCAGTCAGTGTACAGATATCTCCCTGAGAGAGAGAGGGGACTGAGAGTCACCAGTCAGTGTATAGATATCTCCCTGAGAGAGAGAGGGACTGAGAGACACCAGTCAGTGTGCAGATATCTCCCTGAGAGAGAGAGGGACTGAGAGACACCAGTCAGTGTACAGATATCTCCCTGAGAGGGGACTGAGAGTCACCAGTCAGTGTACAGATATCTCCCTGAGAAAGAGAGAGAGCGGACTGAGAGACACCAGTCAGTGTACAGATATCTCCCTGAGAGAGAGAGAGGGGACTGAGAGACACCAGTCAGTGTACAGATATCTCCCTGAGAGGGGACTGAGAGTCACCAGTCAGTGTACAGATATCTCCCTGAGAAAGAGAGAGAGAGACTGAGAGACACCAGACAGTGTACAGATATCTCCCTGAGAGAGAGAGAGAGCGGACTGAGCGACACCAGTCAGTGTACAGATATCTCCCTGAGAGAGAGAGAGATCGGACTGAGAGACACCAGTCAGTGTACAGATATCTCCCTGAGAGAGAGAGGGACTGAGAGACAACAGTCAGTCTACAGATATCTCCCTGAGAGAGAGAGGGGACGGAGAGACACCAGTCAGTGTACAGATATCTCCCTGAGAGAGTGAGTGGAGTGAGAGACACCAGTCAGTGTACAGATATCTCCCGGAGAGAGAGGGGACTGAGAGACACCAGTCAGTGTGCAGATATATCCCTGAGGGAGAGGGGACTGAGCGACACCAGTCAGTGTACAGATATCTCCCTGAGGGAGAGGGGACTGAGAGACACCTGTCAGTGTACAGATATCTCCCTGAGAGAGAGTGGACTGAGAGACACCAGTCAGTGTACAGATATCTCCCTGAGAGAGAGGGGACTGAGAGACACCAGTCAGTGTACAGATATCTCCCTGAGAGAGAGGGGACTGAGAGAAACCAGTCCGAGTTCGGATATCGCCCTGAGAGACTGAGAGCGCACTGAGAGACACCAGTCAGTGTACAGATATCTCCCTGAGGGAGAGAGAGAGGGGACTGATAGACACCAGTCAGTGTACAAATATCTCCGTGAGAGAGAGAGGGATCTGAGAGACACCAGTCAGTGTACAGATATCTACCTGAGAGAGAGAGTGGAGTGAGAGACACCTGTCAGTGTAGAGATATCTCCCGGAGAGAGAAAGGGGACTGAGAGACACCAGTCAGTGTACAGATATCTCCCTGAGAGAGAGAGAGGGGACTGACAGACACCAGTCAGTGTACAGATATCTCCCTGAGGGAGAGGGGACTGAGAGACACCTGTCAGTGTACAGATATCTCCCTGAGTGAGAGGGGACTGAGAGAAACCAGTCAGAGTTCGGATATCGCCCTGAGAGACTGAGAGCGCACTGAGAGACACCAGTCAGTGTACAGATATCTCCCTGAGGTAGAGAGGGAACTGAGAGACGCCAGTCAGAGTACAGACATCACCGTGAGAGAGTGACAGAGGACTGAGAGACACCAGTTAGTACACAGATATCTCCCTGCGAGAGAGAGAGACTGAGAGACACCAGTCAGTGTACAGATATCTCCCTGAGAGAGAGAGGGACTGAGAGACACCAGTCAGTGTACAGATATCTCCCGCAGAAAGAGAGGGGACTGAGAAACACCAGTCAGTGTACAGAAATCTCCCTGAGAGAGAGAGGGAATGAGAGACACCAGTCAGTGTACAAATATCTCCCTGAGAGAGAGAGGGACTGAGAGACACCAGTCAGTGTATAGATATCTCCCTGAGAGAGAGAGGGACTGAGAGACACCAGTTTGTGTATAGATATCTCCCTGAGAGAGAGAGGGACTGAGAGACACCAGTCAGTGTACAGATATCGCCCTGAGAGGGGACTGAGAGTCACCAGTCACTGTACAGATATCTCCCTGAGAGAGAGGGGACTGAGAGTCACCAGTCAGTGTACAGATATCTCCCTGAGAAAGAGAGAGAGAGACTGAGAGACACCAGACAGTGTACAGATATCTCCCTGAGAGAGAGAGAGAGCAGACTGAGCGACACCAGTCAGTGTACAGATATCTCCCTGAGAGAGAGAGAGAGATCGGACTGAGAGACACCAGTCAGTGTACAGATATCTCCCTGAGAGAGAGAGGGACTGAGAGACAACAGTCAGTCTACAGATATCTCCCTGAGACAGAGAGGGGACTGAGAGACACCAGTCAGTGTACAGATATCTCCCTGAGAGAGAGAGTGGAGTGAGAGACACCAGTCAGTGTACAGATATCTCCCGGAGAGAGAGGGGACTGAGAGACACCAGTCAGTGTGCAGATATATCCCTGAGGGAGAGGGGACTGAGCGACACCAGTCAGTGTACAGATATCTCCCTGAGGGAGAGGGGACTGAGAGACACCTGTCAGTGTACAGATATCTCCCTGAGAGAGAGGGGACTGAGAGACACCAGTCAGTGTACAGATATCTCCCTGAGAGAGAGTGGACTGAGAGACACCAGTCAGTGTACAGATATCTCCCTGAGAGAGAGGGGACTGAGAGAAACCAGTCAGAGTTCGGATATCGCCCTGAGAGACTGAGAGCGCACTGAGAGACACCAGTCAGTGTACAAATATCTCCGTGAGAGAGAGAGCGATCTGAGAGACACCAGTCAGTGTACAGATATCTACCTGAGAGAGAGAGTGGAGTGAGAGACACCTGTCAGTGTACAGTTATCTCCCGGAGAGAGAGAGGGGACTGAGAGACACCAGTCAGTGTACAGATATCTCCCTGAGAGAGATAGAGGGGACTGACAGACACCAGTCAGTGTACAGATATCTCCCTGAGGGAGAGGGGACTGAGAGACACCTGTCAGTGTACAGATATCTCCCTGAGAGAGAGGGGACTGAGTGAAACCAGTCAGAGTTCGGATATCGCCCTGAGAGACTGACAGCGCACTGAGAGACACCAGTCAGTGTACAGATATCTCCCTGAGGGAGAGAGGGAACTGAGAGACACCAGTCAGAGTACAGACATCTCCGTGAGAGAGTGACAGAGGACTGAGAGACACCAGTTAGTACACAGATATCTCCCCGCCAGAGACAGAGACTGAGAGACACCAGTCAGTGTACAGATATCTCCCTGAGGGAGAGGGGACTGAGAGACACCTGTCAGTGTACAGATATCTCCCGGAGAGAGAGGGGACTGAGAGACACCAGTCAGTGTGCAGATATATCCCTGAGGGAGAGGGGACTGAGCGACACCAGTCAGTGTACAGATATCTCCCTGAGGGAGAGGGGACTGAGAGACACCTGTCAGTGTACAGATATCTCCCTGAGAGAGAGGGGACTGAGAGACACCAGTCAGTGTACAGATATCTCCCTGAGAGAGAGGGGACTGAGAGACACCAGTCAGTGTACAGATATCTCCCTGAGAGAGAGGGGACTGAGAGAAACCAGTCAGAGTTCGGATATCGCCCTGAGAGACTGAGAGCGCACTGAGAGACACCAGTCAGTGTACAAATATCTCCGTGAGAGAGAGAGCGATCTGAGAGACACCAGTCAGTGTACAGATATCTACCTGAGAGAGAGAGTGGAGTGAGAGACACATGTCAGTGTACAGATATCTCCCGGAGAGAGAGAGGGGACTGAGAGACACCAGTCAGTGTACAGATATCTCCCTGAGAGAGATAGAGGGGACTGACAGACACCAGTCAGTGTACAGATATCTCCCTGAGGGAGAGGGGACTGAGAGACACCTGTCAGTGTACAGATATCTCCCTGAGAGAGAGGGGACTGAGAGAAACCAGTCAGAGTTCGGATATCGCCCTGAGAGACTGACAGCGCACTGAGAGACACCAGTCAGTGTACAGATATCTCCCTGAGAGAGAGGGACTTAGAGACACCAGTCAGTGTACAGATATCTCCCGCAGAAAGAGAGGGGACTGAGAGACACCAGTCAGTGTACAGATATCTCCCTGAGAGAGAGAGGACTGAGAGACACCAGTCAGTGTACAGATATCTCCCTGAGAGAGAGAGGGGACTGAGAGACACCAGTCAGTGTACAGATATCTCCCTGAGAGAGAGAGAGGTGACTGAGAGACACCAGTCAGTGAACAGATCTCTCCCTGAGAGAGAGAGAGGGGACTGAGAGACACCAGTCAGTGTACAGATATCTCACTGAGATAGAGAAACTGAGAGACACCAGTCAGTGTACAGATATCTCCCTGAGAGAGAGGGGACTGAGAGACACCAGTTAGTGTACAGATATCTCCGTGAGAGAGAGGGGACTGAGAGACACCAGTCAGTGTACAGATAACTCCCTGAGAGAGAGAGGGGACTGAGAGACACCAGTCAGTGTTCAGATATCTCCCTGAGAGAGAGAGAGGGACTGAGAGACACCAGTCAGTGTACAGATATCTCCCTGAGAGAGAGAGGGCACTGAGAGACACCAGTCAGTGTACAGATATCTCCCTGAGACAGAGAGAGGGACTGAGAGACACCAGTCAGTGAACAGATATCTCCCTGACAGAGAGAGAGAGAGAGGGGACTGAGAGACACCAGTCAGTGTACAGATATCTCCCTGAGAGAGAGAGGGGTCTGAGAGACACCAATCAGTGTACAGATATCTCCCTGAAAGAGAGAGGGACTGAGACACCAGACAGTGTACAGATATCTCCCTGAGAGAGAGATCGGACTGAGAGACACCAGTCAGTGTACAGATATCTCCCTGAGAGAGAGAGGGACTTAGACACCAGACAGTGTACAGATATCTCCCTGAGAGAGAGAGAGCAGACCGAGAGACACCAGTCTATGTACAGATATCTCCTAGAGAGAGATAGGACTGAGAGACAACAGTCAGTGTACAGATATCGCCCTGAGAGGGCACTGAGAGTCACCAGTCAGTGTATAGATATCTCCCTGAGAGAGAGAGGGACTGAGAGACACCAGTTTGTGTATAGATATCTCCCTGAGAGAGAGAGGGACTGAGAGACACCAGTCCGTGTATAGATATCTCCTTGAGAGAGAGAGGGACTGAGAGACACCAGTCAGTGTACAGATATCGCCCTGAGAGGGGACTGAGAGTCACCAGTCAGTGTACAGATATCTCCCTGAGAAAGAGAGAGAGAGACTGAGAGACACCAGACAGTGTACAGATATCTCCCTGAGAGAGAGAGAGAGCGGACTGAGCGACACCAGTCAGTGTACAGATAACTCCCATGAGAGAGAGAGAGGGGACTGAGGGACACCAGTCAGTGTACAGATATCTCCTTGAGAGAGAGGGGACTGAGCGACACCAGTCAGTGTACAGATATCTCCGTGAGAGAGGGAACTGAGAGACACCAGTCAGTGTATAGATTTCTCAGTGAGAGAGAGAGAGGGACTGAGAGACGCCAGTCAGTGTACAGATATCTCCCTGAGAGAGAGAGGGACTGAGAGACACCAGTCAGTGTACAGATATCTCCCTGAGAGAGAGGGGAATGAGAGACACCTGTCATTGTACAGATATCTCCCTGAGAGAGGGATCTGAGAGACACCAGTCAGTGTACAGATATCTCCCTGAGAGAGAGAGGGGACTGAGAGACACCAGTCAGTGTACAAATATCTCCGTGAGAGAGAGAGGGATCTGAGAGACACCAGTCAGTGTACAAATATCTCCGTGAGAGAGAGGGGACTGAGAGGCACAAGTCATTGTACAGATATCTAGCTGAGAGAGAGAGTGGAGTGAGAGACACCTGTCAGTGTTCAGATATCTCCCGGAGAGAGAGAGGGGACTGAGAGACACCAGTCAGTGTGCAGATATCTCCCTGAGGGAGAGGGGACTGAGAGACACCAGTCAGTGTACAGATATCTCCCTGAGAGAGAGGGGACTGAGAGAAACCAGTCAGAGTTCGGATATCGCCCTGAGAGACTGAGAGCGCACTGAGAGACACCTGTCAGTGTACAGATATCTCCATGAGGGAGAGAGGGGACTGAGAGACACCAGTCAGAGTACAGACATCTCCCTGAGAGAGTGACAGCGGACTGAGAGACACCAGTTAGTATACAGATATCTCCCTGCGAGAGAGAGAGACTGAGAGACACCAGTCAGTGTACAGATATCTCCCTGAGAGAGAGAGGGACTGAGAGACACCAGTCAGTGTACAGATATCTCCCTGAGAGAGAGAGGGACTGAGAGACACCAGTCAGTGTACAAATATCTCCCTGAGAGAGAGAGGGACTGAGAAACACCAGTCAGTGTACAGATATCTCCCTGAGAGAGAGATAGACTGAGAGACACCAGTCAGTGTACAGATATCTCCCTGAGAGAGAGAGAGACTGAGAGACACCAGTCAGTGTACAGATATCTCCCTGAGAGAGAGAGGGACTGAGAGACACCAGTCAGTGTACAGATATCTCCCGCAGAAAGAGAGGGGACTGAGAGACACCAGTCAGTGTACAGATATCTCCCTGAGAGAGAGAGGGGACTGAGAGACACCAGTCAGTGTACAGATATCTCCCTGAGAGAGAGAGAGGTGACTGAGAGACACCAGTCAGTGTACAGATATCTCCCTGAGAGAGTTGGAGGGACTGAGAAACACCAGTCAGTGTACAGATATCTCCATGAGGGAGAGAGGGGACTGAGAGACACCAGGCAGTGTACAGATATCTCCCTGTGAGAGAGGGGACTGAGAGACACCAGTCAGTGTACAGATCTCTCCCTGAGAGAGAGAGAGGGGACTGAGAGACACCAGTCAGTGTACAGATATCTCCCTGAGATAGAGAAACTGAGAGACACCAGTCAGTGTGCAGATATCTCCCTGAGAGAGAAGGGACTGAGAGACACCAGTCAGTGTACAGATATCTCCGTGAGAGAGAGGGACTGAGAGACACCAGACAGTGTACAGATATCTCCCTGAGAGAGAGAGAGGGACTGAGAGACACCAGTCAGTGTACAGATATCACCCTGAGAGAGCGAGAGAGAGAGGGGACTGAGAGACACCAGTCAGTGTACAGATATCTCCCTGAGAGAGAGAGGGCACTGAGAGACACCAGTCAGTGTACAGATATCTCCCTGAGACAGAGAGAGGGACTGAGAGACACCAGTCAGTGTACAGATATCTCCCTGAGAGAGAGAGAGGTGACTGAGAGACACCAGTCAGTGTACAGATCTCTCCCTGAGAGAGAGAGAGGGGACTGCGAGACACCAGTCAGTGTACAGATATCTCCCTGAGATAGAGAAACTGAGAGACACCAGTCAGTGTACAGATATCTCCCTGAGAGAGAGGGGACTGAGAGACACCAGTTAGTGTACAGATATCTCCGTGAGATAGAGGGACTGAGAGACA
This sequence comes from Isurus oxyrinchus, assembly GCA_026770705.1. Classification (NCBI taxonomy): domain Eukaryota; kingdom Metazoa; phylum Chordata; class Chondrichthyes; order Lamniformes; family Lamnidae; genus Isurus; species Isurus oxyrinchus. The sequence goes on from JANJGN010001174.1 coordinate 73,694, forward strand.
CCAGTCAGTGTACAGATATCTCCCTGAGAGAGAGAGGGGACTGAGAGACACCAGTCAGTGTACAGATATCTCCCTGAGAGAGAGAGGGGACTGAGAGACACCAGTCAGTGTACAGATATCTCCCTGAGAGAGAGAGAGGGACTGAGAGACACCAGTCAGTGTACAGATATCACCCTGAGGGAGCGAGAGAGAGAGGGGACTGAGAGACACCAGTCAGTGTACAGATATCTCCCTGAGAGAGAGAGGGCACTGAGAGACACCAGTCAGTGTACAGATATCTCCCTGAGACAGAGAGAGGGACTGAGAGACACCAGTCAGTGAACAGATATCTCCCTGAGAGAGAGAGAGAGAGAGGGGACTGAGAGACACCAGTCAGTGTACAGATATCTCCCTGAGAGAGAGAGGGGACTGAGAGACACCAGTCAGTGTACAGATATCTCCCTGAGAGAGAGATCGGACTGAGAGACCCCAGTCAGTGTACAGATATCTCCCTGAGAGAGAGAGAGAGAGAGGGGACTGAGAGACACCAGTCAGTGTACAGATATCTCCCTGAGAGAGAGAGGGGACTGAGAGACACCAGTCAGTTTACAGATATCTCCCTGAGAGAGAGATCGGACTGAGAGACCCCAGACAGTGTACAGATATCTCCCTGAGAGAGAGAGGGACTGAGACACCAGACAGTGTACAGATATCTCCCTGAGAGAGAGAGAGCAGACCGAGAGACACCAGTCAGTGTACAGATATCTCCTAGAGAGAGATGGGATTGAGAGACTCCAGTCAGTGTACAGATATCGCCCTGAGAGGGCACTGAGAGTTACCAGTCAGTGTATAGATATCTCCCTGAGAGAGAGAGGGACTGAGAGACACCAGTCTGTGTATAGATATCTCCCTAAGAGAGAGAGGGACTGAGAGACACCAGTCAGTGTATAGATATCTCCTTGAGAGAGAGAGGGACTGAGAGACACCAGTCAGTGTACAGATATCGCCCTGAGAGGGGACTGAGAGTCACCAGTCAGTGTACAGATATCTCCCTGAGAAAGAGAGAGAGAGACTGAGAGACACCAGACAGTGTACAGATATCTCCCTGAGAGAGAGAGAGAGCGGACTGAGCGACACCAGTCAGTGTACAGATATCTCCCTGAGAGAGAGAGAGATCGGACTGAGAGACACCAGTCAGTGTACAGATATCTCCCTGAGAGAGAGAGGGACTGAGAGACAACAGTCAGTCTACAGATATCTCCCTGAGACAGAGAGGGGACTGAGAGACACCAGTCAGTGTACAGATATCTCCCTGAGAGAGAGAGTGGAGTGAGAGACACCAGTCAGTGTACAGATATCTCCCGGAGAGAGAGGGGACTGAGAGACACCAGTCAGTGTGCAGATATATCCCTGAGGGAGAGGGGACTGAGAGACACCAGTCAGTGTACAGATATCTCCCTGAGGGAGAGAGGGATCTGAGAGACACCAGTCAGTGTACAGATATCTCCGTAAGAGTGCGACTGAGAGGCACAAGTCATTGTACAGATATCTACCTGAGAGAGAGAGTGGAATGAGAGACACCTGTCAGTGTACAGATATCTCCCGGAGAGAGAGAGGGCACTGAGAGACACCAGTCAGTGTACAGATATCTCCCTGAGGGAGAGAGGGGACTGAGAGACACCAGTCAGAGTACAGACATCTCCCTGAGAGAGTGACAGCGGACTGAGAGACACCAGTAGGTACACAGATATCTCCCTGCGAGAGAGAGAAACTGAGAGACACCAGTCAGTGTACAGATATCTCCCTGAGAGAGAGAGGGACTGAGAGACACCAGTCAGTGTACAGATATCTCCCGCAGAAAGAGAGGGGACTGAGAGACACCAGTCAGTGTACAGATATCTCCCTGAGAGAGAGAGGACTGAGAGACACCAGTCAGTGTACAGATATCTCCCTGAGAGAGAGAGGGGACTGAGAGACACCAGTCAGTGTACAGATATCTCCCTGAGAGAGAGAGAGGGGACTGAGAGACACCAGTCAGTGTACAGATATCTCCCTGAGAGAGAGGGACTGAGAGACACCAGTCAGTGTACATATCTCTCCCTGAGAGAGAGAGAGGGGACTGAGAGACACCAGTCAGTGTACAGATATCTCCCTGAGAGAGAGAGGGGACTGAGAGACACCAGTCAGTGTACAGATCTCTCCCTGAGAGAGAGATAGGGGACTGAGAGACACCAGTCAGTGTACAGATATCTCCCTGAGATAGAGAAACTGAGAGACACCAGTCAGTGTACAGATATCTCCCTCAGAGAGAGGAGACTGAGAGACACCAGTCAGTGTACAGATATCTCCGTGAGAGAGAGGGACTGAGAGACACCAGTCAGTGTACAGATATCTCCCTGAGAGAGAGAGGGGACTGAGAGACACCAGTCAGTGTACAGATATCTCCCTGAGAGAGAGAGGGGATTGAGATACACCAGTCAGTGTACAGATATCTCGCTGAGAGAGAGAGAGACTGAGAGACACCAGTCAGTGTACAGATATCTCCCTGAGAGAGAGAGAGAGAGAGAGAGAGAGCGGACTGAGAGACACCAGTCATTGTACAGATATCTCCGAGAGAAAGAGGGGACTGAGAGACACCAGTCAGTGTACAGATATCTCCCTGAGAGACAGGGGACTCAAAGACACCAGTCAGAGTACAGATATCTCCCTGAGAGAGTGAGAGCAGACTGAGAGACAACAGTTTGATGTACAGATAACTCCCATGAGAGAGAGAGAGGGGACTGAGGGACACCAGTCAGTGTACAGATATCTCCTTGAGAGAGAGGGGACTGAGCGACACCAGTCAGTGTACAGATATCTCCGTGAGAGAGGGAACTGAGCGACACCAGTCAGTGTACAGATATCTCCCTGAGGGAGAGGGGACTGAGAGACACCTGTCAGTGTACAGATATCTCCCTGAGAGAGAGGGGACTGAGAGACACCAGTCAGTGTACAGATATCTCCCTGAGAGAGAGGGGACTGAGAGACACCAGTCAGTGTACAGATATCTCCCTGAGAGAGAGGGGACTGAGAGAAACCAGTCAGAGTTCGGATATCGCCCTGAGAGACTGAGAGCGCACTGAGAGACACCAGTCAGTGTACAAATATCTCCGTGAGAGAGAGAGCGATCTGAGAGACACCAGTCAGTGTACAGATATCTACCTGAGAGAGAGAGTGGAGTGAGAGATACCTGTCAGTGTACAGATATCTCCCGGAGAGAGAGAGGGGACTGAGAGACACCAGTCAGTGTACAGATATCTCCCTGAGAGAGATAGAGGGGACTGACAGACACCAGTCAGTGTACAGATATCTCCCTGAGGGAGAGGGGACTGAGAGACACCTGTCAGTGTACAGATATCTCCCTGAGAGAGAGGGGACTGAGAGAAACCAGTCAGAGTTCGGATATCGCCCTGAGAGACTGACAGCGCACTGAGAGACACCAGTCAGTGTACAGATATCTCCCTGAGGGAGAGAGGGAACTGAGAGACACCAGTCAGAGTACAGACATCTCCGTGAGAGAGTGACAGAGGACTGAGAGACACCAGTTAGTACACAGATATCTCCCCGCCAGAGACAGAGACTGAGAGACACCAGTCAGTGTACAGATATCTCCCTGAGGGAGAGGGGACTGAGAGACACCTGTCAGTGTACAGATATCTCCCGGAGAGAGAGGGGACTGAGAGACACCAGTCAGTGTGCAGATATATCCCTGAGGGAGAGGGGACTGAGCCACACCAGTCAGTGTACAGATATCTCCCTGAGGGAGAGGGGACTGAGAGACACCTGTCAGTGTACAGATATCTCCCTGAGAGAGAGGGGACTGAGAGACACCAGTCAGTGTACAGATATCTCCCTGAGAGAGAGGGGACTGAGAGACACCAGTCAGTGTACAGATATCTCCCTGAGAGAGAGGGGACTGAGAGAAACCAGTCAGAGTTCGGATATCGCCCTGAGAGACTGAGAGCGCACTGAGAGACACCAGTCAGTGTACAAATATCTCCGTGAGAGAGAGAGCGATCTGAGAGACACCAGTCAGTGTACAGATATCTCCCTGAGAGAGAGAGGGGACTGAGAGACACCAGTCAGTGTACAGATATCTCCCTGAGAGAGAGGGACTTAGAGACACCAGTCAGTGTACAGATATCTCCCGCAGAAAGAGAGGGGACTGAGAGACACCAGTCAGTGTACAGATATCTCCCTGAGAGAGAGAGGACTGAGAGACACCAGTCAGTGTACAGATATCTCCCTGAGAGAGAGAGGGGACTGAGAGACACCAGTCAGTGTACAGATATCTCCCTGAGAGAGAGAGAGGTGACTGAGAGACACCAGTCAGTGCACAGATCTCTCCCTGAGAGAGAGAGAGGGGACTGAGAGACACCAGTCAGTGTACAGATATCTCACTGAGATAGAGAAACTGAGAGACACCAGTCAGTGTACAGATATCTCCCTGAGAGAGAGGGGACTGAGAGACACCAGTTAGTGTACAGATATCTCCGTGAGGGAGAGGGGACTGAGAGACACCAGTCAGTGTACAGATAACTCCCTGAGAGAGAGAGGGGACTGAGAGACACCAGTCAGTGTACAGATATCTCCCTGAGAGAGAGAGAGGGACTGAGAGACACCAGTCAGTGTACAGATATCTCCCTGAGAGAGAGAGGGCACTGAGAGACACCAGTCAGTGTACAGATATCTCCCTGAGACAGAGAGAGGGACTGAGAGACACCAGTCAGTGAACAGATATCTCCCTGACAGAGAGAGAGAGAGAGGGGACTGAGAGACACCAGTCAGTGTACAGATATCTCCCTGAGAGAGAGAGGGGTCTGAGAGACACCAGTCAGTGTACAGATATCTCCCTGAAAGAGAGAGGGACTGACACACCAGACAGTGTACAGATATCTCCCTGAGAGAGAGATCGGACTGAGAGACACCAGTCAGTGTACAGATATCTCCCTGAGAGAGAGAGGGACTTAGACACCAGACAGTGTACAGATATCTCCCTGAGAGAGAGAGAGCAGACCGAGAGACACCAGTCTATGTACAGATATCTCCTAGAGAGAGATGGGACTGAGAGACAACAGTCAGTGTACAGATATCGCCCTGAGAGGGCACTGAGAGTCACCAGTCAGTGTATAGATATCTCCCTGAGAGAGAGAGGGACTGAGAGACACCAGTTTGTGTATAGATATCTCCCTGAGAGAGAGAGGGACTGAGAGACACCAGTCCGTGTATAGATATCTCCTTGAGAGAGAGAGGGACTGAGAGACACCAGTCAGTGTACAGATATCGCCCTGAGAGGGGACTGAGAGTCACCAGTCAGTGTACAGATATCTCCCTGAGAAAGAGAGAGAGAGACTGAGAGACACCAGACAGTGTACAGATATCTCCCTGAGAGAGAGAGAGAGCGGACTGAGCGACACCAGTCAGTGTACAGATAACTCCCATGAGAGAGAGAGAGGGGACTGAGGGACACCAGTCAGTGTACAGATATCTCCTTGAGAGAGAGGGGACTGAGCGACACCAGTCAGTGTACAGATATCTCCGTGAGAGAGGGAACTGAGAGACACCAGTCAGTGTATAGATTTATCAGTGTGAGAGAGAGAGGGACTGAGAGACGCCAGTCAGTGTACAGATATCTCCCTGAGAGCGAGAGGGACTGAGAGACACCAGTCAGTGTACAGATATCTCCCTGAGAGAGAGGGGAATGAGAGACACCTGTCATTGTACCGATATCTCCCTGAGAGAGGGATCTGAGAGACACCAGTCAGTGTACAGATATCTCCCTGAGAGAGAGAGGGGACTGAGAGACACCAGTCAGTGTACAAATATCTCCGTGAGAGAGAGAGGGATCTGAGAGACACCAGTCAGTGTACAAATATCTCCGTGAGAGAGAGGGGACTGAGAGGCACAAGTCATTGTACAGATATCTACCTGAGAGAGAGAGTGGAGTGAGAGACACCTTCAGTGTTCAGATATCTCCCGGAGAGAGAGAGGGGACTGAGAGACACCAGTCAGTGTGCAGATATCTCCCTGAGGGAGAGGGGACTGAGAGACACCAGTCAGTGTACAGATATCTCGCTGAGAGAGAGGGGACTGAGAGAAACCAGTCAGAGTTCGGATATCGCCCTGAGAGACTGAGAGCGCACTGAGAGACACCTGTCAGTGTACAGATATCTCCATGAGGGAGAGAGGGGACTGAGAGACACCAGTCAGAGTACAGACATCTCCCTGAGAGAGTGACAGCGGACTGAGAGACACCAGTTAGTACACAGATATCTCCCTGCGAGAGAGAGAGACTGAGAGAAACCAGTCAGTGTACAGATATCTCCCTGAGAGAGAGAGGGACTGAGAGACACCAGTCAGTGTACAGATATCTCCCTGAGAGAGAGAGGGACTGAGAGACACCAGTCAGTGTACAAATATCTCCCTGAGAGAGAGAGGGACTGAGAAACACCAGTCAGTGTACAGATATCTCCCTGAGAGAGAGAGAGACTGAGAGACACCAGTCAGTGTACAGATATCTCCCTGAGAGAGAGAGAGACTGAGAGACACCAGTCAGTGTACAGATATCTCCCTGAGAGAGAGAGGGACTGAGAGACACCAGTCAGTGTACAGATATCTCCCGCAGAAAGAGAGGGGACTGAGAGACACCAGTCAGTGTACAGATATCTCCCTGAGAGAGAGAGGGGACTGAGAGACACCAGTCAGTGTACAGATATTTCCCTGAGAGAGAGAGAGGTGACTGAGAGACACCAGTCAGTGTACAGATATCTCCCTGAGAGAGTTGGAGGGACTGAGAGACACCAGTCAGTGTACAGATATCTCCATGAGGGAGAGAGGGAACTGAGAGACACCAGGCAGTGTACAGATATCTCCCTGTGAGAGAGGGGACTGAGAGACACCAGTCAGTGTACAGATCTCTCCCTGAGAGAGAGAGAGGGGACTGAGAGACACCAGTCAGTGTACAGATATCTCCCTGAGATAGAGAAACTGAGAGACACCAGTCAGTGTACAGATATCTCCCTGAGAGAGAAGGGACTGAGAGACACCAGTCAGTGTACAGATATCTCCGTGAGAGAGAGGGACTGAGAGACACCAGACAGTGTACAGATATCTCCCTGAGAGAGAGAGAGGGACTGAGAGACACCAGTCAGTGTACAGATATCACCCTGAGAGAGCGAGAGAGAGAGGGGACTGAGAGACACCAGTCAGTGTACAGATATCTCCCTGAGAGAGAGAGGGCACTGAGAGACACCAGTCAGTGTACAGATATCTCCCTGAGACAGAGAGAGGGACTGAGAGACACCAGTCAGTGTACAGATATCTCCCTGAGAGAGAGAGAGGTGACTGAGAGACACCAGTCAGTGTACAGATCTCTCCCTGAGAGAGAGAGAGGGGACTGAGAGACACCAGTCAGTGTACAGATATCTCCCTGAGATAGAGAAACTGAGAGACACCAGTCAGTGTACAGATATCTCCCTGAGAGAGAGGGGACTGAGAGACACCAGTTAGTGTACAGATATCTCCGTGAGATAGAGGGACTGAGAGACACCAGTCAGTGTACAGATATCTCCCTGAGAGAGAGAGGGGACTGAGAGACACCAGTCAGTGTACAGATATCTCCCTGAGAGAGAGAGGGGACTGAGAGACACCAGTCAGTGTACAGATATCTCCCTGAGAGAGAGAGAGGGACTGAGAGACACCAGTCAGTGTACAGATATCACCCTGAGGGAGCGAGAGAGAGAGGGGACTGAGAGACACCAGTCAGTGTACAGATATCTCCCTGAGAGAGAGAGGGCACTGAGAGACACCAGTCAGTGTACAGATATCTCCCTGAGACAGAGAGAGGGACTGAGAGACACCAGTCAGTGAACAGATATCTCCCTGAGAGAGAGAGAGAGAGAGGGGACTGAGAGACACCAGTCAGTGTACAGATATCTCCCTGAGAGAGAGAGGGGACTGAGAGACACCAGTCAGTGTACAGATATCTCCCTGAGAGAGAGATCGGACTGAGAGACCCCAGTCAGTGTACAGATATCTCCCTGAGAGAGAGAGAGAGAGAGGGGACTGAGAGACACCAGTCAGTGTACAGATATCTCCCTGAGAGAGAGAGGGGACTGAGAGACACCAGTCAGTGTACAGATATCTCCCTGAGAGAGAGATCGGACTGAGAGACCCCAGACAGTGTACAGATATCTCCCTGAGAGAGAGAGGGACTGAGACACCAGGCAGTGTACAGATATCTCCCTGAGAGAGAGAGAGCAGACCGAGAGACACCAGTCAGTGTACACATATCTCCTAGAGAGAGATGGGACTGAGAGACTCCAGTCAGTGTACAGATATCGCCCTGAGAGGGCACTGAGAGTTACCAGTCAGTGTATAGATATCTCCCTGAGAGAGAGAGGGACTGAGAGACACCAGTCTGTGTATAGATATCTCCCTAAGAGAGAGAGGGACTGAGAGACACCAGTCAGTGTATAGATATCTCCTTGAGAGAGAGAGGGACTGAGAGACACCAGTCAGTGTACAGATATCGCCCTGAGAGGGGACTGAGAGTCACCAGTCAGTGTACAGATATCTCCCTGAGAAAGAGAGAGAGAGACTGAGAGACACCAGACAGTGTACAGATATCTCCCTGAGAGAGAGAGAGAGCGGACTGAGCGACACCAGTCAGTGTACAGATATCTCCCTGAGAGAGAGAGAGATCGGACTGAGAGACACCAGTCAGTGTACAGATATCTCCCTGAGAGAGAGAGGGACTGAGAGACAACAGTCAGTCTACAGATATCTCCCTGAGACAGAGAGGGGACTGAGAGACACCAGTCAGTGTACAGATATCTCCCTGAGAGAGAGAGTGGAGTGAGAGACACCAGTCAGTGTACAGATATCTCCCGGAGAGAGAGGGGACTGAGAGACACCAGTCAGTGTGCAGATATATCCCTGAGGGAGAGGGGACTGAGAGACACCAGTCAGTGTACAGATATCTCCCTGAGGGAGAGAGGGATCTGAGAGACACCAGTCAGTGTACAGATATCTCCGTAAGAGTGCGACTGAGAGGCACAAGTCATTGTACAGATATCTACCTGAGAGAGAGAGTGGAATGAGAGACACCTGTCAGTGTACAGATATCTCCCGGAGAGAGAGAGGGCACTGAGAGACACCAGTCAGTGTACAGATATCTCCCTGAGGGAGAGAGGGGACTGAGAGACACCAGTCAGAGTACAGACATCTCCCTGAGAGAGTGACAGCGGACTGAGAGACACCAGTAGGTACACAGATATCTCCCTGCGAGAGAGAGAAACTGAGAGACACCAGTCAGTGTACAGATATCTCCCTGAGAGAGAGAGGGACTGAGAGACACCAGTCAGTGTACAGATATCTCCCGCAGAAAGAGAGGGGACTGAGAGACACCAGTCAGTGTACAGATATCTCCCTGAGAGAGAGAGGACTGAGAGACACCAGTCAGTGTACAGATATCTCCCTGAGAGAGAGAGGGGACTGAGAGACACCAGTCAGTGTACAGATATCTCCCTGAGAGAGAGAGACTGAGAGACACCAGTCAGTGTACAGATCTCTCCCTGAGAGAGAGAGAGGGGACTGAGAGACACCAGTCAGTGTACAGATATCTCCCTGAGAGAGAGGGACTGAGAGACACCAGTCAGTGTACATATCTCTCCTTGAGAGAGAGAGAGGGGACTGAGAGACACCAGTCAGTGTACAGATATCTCCCTGAGAGAGAGAGGGGACTGAGAGACACCAGTCAGTGTACAGATCTCTCCCTGAGAGAGAGATAGGGGACTGAGAGACACCAGTCAGTGTACAGATATCTCCCTGAGATAGAGAAACTGAGAGACACCAGTCAGTGTACAGATATCTCCCTCAGAGAGAGGAGACTGAGAGACACCAGTCTGTGTACAGATATCTCCGTGAGAGAGAGGGACTGAGAGACACCAGTCAGTGTACAGATATCTCCCTGAGAGAGAGAGGGGACTGAGAGACACCAGTCAGTGTACAGATATCTCCCTGAGAGAGAGAGGGGATTGAGATACACCAGTCAGTGTACAGATATCTCGCTGAGAGAGAGAGAGACTGAGAGACACCAGTCAGTGTACAGATATCTCCCTGAGAGAGAGAGAGAGAGAGAGAGAGAGCGGACTGAGAGACACCAGTCATTGTACAGATATCTCCGAGAGAAAGAGGGGACTGAGAGACACCAGTCAGTGTACAGATATCTCCCTGAGAGACAGGGGACTCAAAGACACCAGTCAGAGTACAGATATCTCCCTGAGAGAGTGAGAGCAGACTGAGAGACAACAGTTTGATGTACAGGTAACTCCCATGAGAGAGAGAGAGGGGACTGAGGGACACCAGTCAGTGTACAGATATCTCCTTGAGAGAGAGGGGACTGAGCGACACCAGTCAGTGTACAGATATCTCCGTGAGAGAGGGAACTGAGAGACACCAGTCAGTGTATAGATTTCTCAGTGAGAGAGAGAGAGGGACTGAGAGACGCCAGTCAGTGTACAGATATCTCCCTGAGAGAGAGAGGGACTGAGAGACACCAGTCAGTGTACAGATATCTCCCTGAGAGAGAGGGGAATGAGAGACACCTGTCATTGTACAGATATCTCCCTGAGAGAGGGATCTGAGAGACACCAGTCAGTGTACAGATATCTCCCTGAGAGAGCGAGGGGACTGAGAGACACCAGTCAGTGTACAGATATCTCCCTGAGAGAGCGAGGGGACTGAGAGACACCAGTCAGTGTCCAGATATCTCCCTGAGAGAGAGAGAGCGGACTGAGAGACACCAGTCAGTGAACAGATATCTCCCTGAGAGAGAGAGGGGACTGAGAGACTCCAGTCAGTGTACAGATATCTCCCTGAGAGAGAGAGGGACTGAGAGACACCAGTCAGTGTACAGATATCTCCGTGAGAGAGGCAACTGAGAGACAGCAGTCAGTGTATAGATATCTCACTGAGAGAGAGAGAGGGACTGAGAGACACCAGTCAGTGTACAGATATCTCACCGAGAGAGAGAGGGGACTGAGAGACACCAGTCAGAGTACAGTTATCACCCTGAGAGAGTGAGAGCGGATTGAGAGACACCAGTCAGTGTGCAGATATCTCCCTGAGAGAGAGAGAGGGGACTGACAGACACCAGTCAGTGTGCAGATATCTCCCTGAGAGAGAGAGAGGGGCCTGACAGACACCAGTCAGTGTACAGAGATCTCCCTGAGAGAGGGAGGGGACTGAGAGACACCAGTCAGTGTACAGATATCTCCCTGAGAGAGAGGGGACTGAGAGACACCAGTCAGTGTACAGATATCTCCCTGAGAGAGAGAGAGGGGACTGACAGAAACCAGTCAGTGTGCAGATATCTCCCTGAGAGAGAGAGGGGACTGAGAGACACCAGTCAGTGTACGGAGATCTCCCTGAGAGAGAGAGGGGACTGAGAGACACCAGTCAGTGTACAGATATCTCCCTGAGAGAGAGAGGACTGAGTGATACCAGTCAGTATACGGATATCTCCATTAGAGAGGGGACTGAGATACACCAGTCAATGTACAGATATCTCCGTGAGAGAGCGGACTTAGAGACACCAGTCAGTGTACAGATATCTCCCCCAGAGAGATAGGGGACTGAGAGACACCAGTAAGTGTACAGATATCTCCCTGAGAGAGAGAGAGAGGGACTGAGAGACACCAGTCAGTGTACAGATATCTCCCTGAGAGAGAGAGAGACTGAGAGACACCAGTCAGTGTACAGATATCTCCCTGAGAGAGAGAGAGACTGAGAGACACCAGTCAGTGTACAGATATCTCCCTGAGAGAGAGAGGGACTGAGAGACACCAGTCAGTGTACAGATATCTCCCGCAGAAAGAGAGGGGACTGAGAGACACCAGTCAGTGTACAGATATCTCCCTGAGAGAGAGAGGGGACTGAGAGACACCAGTCAGTGTACAGATATCTCCCTGAGAGAGAGAGAGGTGACTGAGAGGCACCAGTCAGTGTACAGATATCTCCCTGAGAGAGTTGGAGGGACTGAGAGACACCAGTCAGTGTACAGATATCTCCATGAGGGAGAGAGGGGACTGAGAGACACCAGGCAGTGTACAGATCTCTCCCTGAGAGAGAGAGAGGGGACTGAGAGACACCAGTCAGTGTACAGATATCTCCCTGAGATAGAGAAACTGAGAGACACCAGTCAGTGTACAGATATCTCCCTGAGAGAGAAGGGACTGAGAGACACCAGTCAGTGTACAGATATCTCCGTGAGAGAGAGGGACTGAGAGACACCAGACAGTGTACAGATATCTCCCTGAGAGAGAGAGAGGGACTGAGAGACACCAGTCAGTGTACAGATATCACCCTGAGAGAGCGAGAGAGAGAGGGGACTGAGAGACAGCAGTCAGTGTACAGATATCTCCCTGAGAGAGAGAGGGCACTGAGAGACACCAGTCAGTGTACAGATATCTCCCTGAGACAGAGAGAGGGACTGAGAGACACCAGTCAGTGTACAGATATCTCCCTGAGAGAGAGAGAGGTGACTGAGAGACACCAGTCAGTGTACAGATCTCTCCCTGAGAGAGAGAGAGGGGACTGAGAGACACCAGTCAGTGTACAGATATCTCCCTGAGATAGAGAAACTGAGAGGCACCAGTCAGTGTACAGATATCTCCCTGAGAGAGAGGGGACTGAGAGACACCAGTTAGTGTACAGATATCTCCGTGAGATAGAGGGACTGAGAGACACCAGTCAGTGTACAGATATCTCCCTGAGAGAGAGAGGGGACTGAGAGACACCAGTCAGTGTACAGATATCTCCCTGAGAGAGAGAGGGGACTGAGAGACACCAGTCAGTGTACAGATATCTCCCTGAGAGAGAGAGAGGGACTGAGAGACACAAGTCAGTGTACAGATATCACCCTGAGGGAGCGAGAGAGAGAGGGGACTGAGAGACACCAGTCAGTGTACAGATATCTCCCTGAGAGAGAGAGGGCACTGAGAGACACCAGTCAGTGTACAGATATCTCCCAGAGACAGAGAGAGGGACTGAGAGACACCAGTCAGTGAACAGATATCTCCCTGAGAGAGAGAGAGAGAGAGGGGACTGAGAGACACCAGTCAGTGTACAGATATCTCCCTGAGAGAGAGAGGGGACTGAGAGACACCAGTCAGTGTACAGATATCTCCCTGAGAGAGAGATCGGACTGAGAGACCCCAGTCAGTGTACAGATATCTCCCTGAGAGAGAGAGAGAGAGAGGGGACTGAGAGACACCAGTCAGTGTACAGATATCTCCCTGAGAGAGAGAGGGGACTGAGAGACACCAGTCAGTGTACAGATATCTCCCTGAGAGAGAGATCGGACTGAGAGACCCCAGACAGTGTACAGATATCTCCCTGAGAGAGAGAGGGACTGAGACACCAGACAGTGTACAGATATCTCCCTGAGAGAGAGAGAGCAGACCGAGAGACACCAGTCAGTGTACAGATATCTCCTAGAGAGAGATGGGACTGAGAGACTCCAGTCAGTGTACAGATATCGCCCTGAGAGGGCACTGAGAGTTACCAGTCAGTGTATAGATATCTCCCTGAGAGAGAGAGGGACTGAGAGACACCAGTCTGTGTATAGATATCTCCCTAAGAGAGAGAGGGACTGAGAGACACCAGTCAGTGTATAGATATCTCCTTGAGAGGGAGAGGGACTGAGAGACACCAGTCAGTGTACAGATATCGCCCTGAGAGGGGACTGAGAGTCACCAGTCAGTGTACAGATATCTCCCTGAGAAAGAGAGAGAGAGACTGAGAGACACCAGACAGTGTACAGATATCTCCCTGAGAGAGAGAGAGAGCGGACTGAGCGACACCAGTCAGTGTACAGATATCTCCCTGAGAGAGAGAGAGATCGGACTGAGAGACACCAGTCAGTGTACAGATATCTCCCTGAGAGAGAGAGGGACTGAGAGACAACAGTCAGTCTACAGATATCTCCCTGAGACAGAGAGGGGACTGAGAGACACCAGTCAGTGTACAGATATCTCCCTGAGAGAGAGAGTGGAGTGAGAGACACCAGTCAGTGTACAGATATCTCCCGGAGAGAGAGGGGACTGAGAGACACCAGTCAGTGTGCAGATATATCCCTGAGGGCGAGGGGACTGAGAGACACCAGTCAGTGTACAGATATCTCCCTGAGGGAGAGAGGGATCTGAGAGACACCAGTCAGTGTACAGATATCTCCGTAAGAGTGCGACTGAGAGGCACAAGTCATTGTACAGATATCTACCTGAGAGAGAGAGTGGAATGAGAGACACCTGTCAGTGTACAGATATCTCCCGGAGAGAGAGAGGGCACTGAGAGACACCAGTCAGTGTACAGATATCTCCCTGAGGGAGAGAGGGGACTGAGAGACACCAGTCAGAGTACAGACATCTCCCTGAGAGAGTGACAGCGGACTGAGAGACACCAGTAGGTACACAGATATCTCCCTGCGAGAGAGAGAAACTGAGAGACACCAGTCAGTGTACAGATATCTCCCTGAGAGAGAGAGGGACTGAGAGACACCAGTCAGTGTACAGATATCTCCCGCAGAAAGAGAGGGGACTGAGAGACACCAGTCAGTGTACAGATATCTCCCTGAGAGAGAGAGGACTAAGAGACACCAGTCAGTGTACAGATATCTCCCTGAGAGAGAGAGGGGACTGAGAGACACCAGTCAGTGTACAGATATCTCCCTGAGAGAGAGAGACTGAGAGACACCAGTCAGTGTACAGATCTCTCCCTGAGAGAGAGAGAGGGGACTGAGAGACACCAGTCAGTGTACAGATATCTCCCTGAGAGAGAGGGACTGAGAGACACCAGTCAGTGTACATATCTCTCCCTGAGAGAGAGAGAGGGGACTGAGAGACACCAGTCAGTGTACAGATATCTCCCTGAGAGAGAGAGGGGACTGAGAGACACCAGTCAGTGTACAGATCTCTCCCTGAGAGAGAGATAGGGGACTGAGAGACACCAGTCAGTGTACAGATATCTCCCTGAGATAGAGAAACTGAGAGACACCAGTCAGTGTACAGATATCTCCCTCAGAGAGAGGAGACTGAGAGACACCAGTCAGTGTACAGATATCTCCGTGAGAGAGAGGGACTGAGAGACACCAGTCAGTGTACAGATATCTCCCTGAGAGAGAGAGGGGACTGAGAGACACCAGTCAGTGTACAGATATCTCCCTGAGGGAGAGAGGGGATTGAGAGACACCAGTCAGTGTACAGATATCTCGCTGAGAGAGAGAGAGACTGAGAGACACCAGTCAGTGTACAGATATCTCCCTGAGAGAGAGAGAGAGAGAGAGAGAGAGCGGACTGAGAGACACCAGTCATTGTACAGATATCTCCGAGAGAAAGAGGGGACTGAGAGACACCAGTCAGTGTACAGATATCTCCCTGAGAGACAGTGGACTCAAAGACACCAGTCAGAGTACAGATATCTCCCTGAGAGAGTGAGAGCAGACTGAGAGACAACAGTTTGATGTACAGATAACTCCCATGAGAGAGAGAGAGGGGACTGAGGGACACCAGTCAGTGTACAGATATCTCCTTGAGAGAGAGGGGACTGAGCGACACCAGTCAGTGTACAGATATCTCCGTGAGAGAGGGAACTGAGAGACACCAGTCAGTGTATAGATTTCTCAGTGAGAGAGAGAGAGGGACTGAGAGACGCCAGTCAGTGTACAGATATCTCCCTGAGAGAGAGAGGGACTGAGAGACACCAGTCAGTGTACAGATATCTCCCTGAGAGAGAGGGGAATGAGAGACACCTGTCATTGTACAGATATCTCCCTGAGAGAGGGATCTGAGAGACACCAGTCAGTGTACAGATATCTCCCTGAGAGAGCGAGGGGACTGAGAGACACCAGTCAGTGTACAGATATCTCCCTGAGAGAGCGAGGGGACTGAGAGACACCAGTCAGTGTCCAGATATCTCCCTGAGAGAGAGAGAGCGGACTGAGAGACACCAGTCAGTGAACAGATATCTCCCTGAGAGAGAGAGGGGACTGAGAGACTCCAGTCAGTGTACAGATATCTCCCTGAGAGAGAGAGGGACTGAGAGACACCAGTCAGTGTACAGATATCTCCGTGAGAGAGGCAACTGAGAGACAGCAGTCAGTGTATAGATATCTCACTGAGAGAGAGAGAGGGACTGAGAGACACCAGTCAGTGTACAGATATGTCACCGAGAGAGAGAGGGGACTGAGAGACACCAGTCAGAGTACAGTTATCACCCTGAGAGAGTGAGAGCGGATTGAGAGACACCAGTCAGTGTGCAGATATCTCCCTGAGAGAGAGAGAGGGGACTGACAGACACCAGTCAGTGTGCAGATATCTCCCTGAGAGAGAGAGAGGGGACTGACAGACACCAGTCAGTGTACAGAGATCTCCCTGAGAGAGGGAGGGGACTGAGAGACACCAGTCAGTGTACAGATATCTCCCTGAGAGAGAGGGGACTGAGAGACACCAGTCAGTGTACAGATATCTCCCTGAGAGAGAGAGAGGGGACTGACAGAAACCAGTCAGTGTGCAGATATCTCCCTGAGAGAGAGAGGGGACTGAGAGACACCAGTCAGTGTACGGAGATCTCCCTGAGAGAGGGAGGGGACTGAGAGACACCAGTCAGTGTACAGATATCTCCCTGAGAGAGAGAGGACTGAGTGATACCAGTCAGTATACGGATATCTCCATTAGAGAGGGGACTGAGATACACCAGTCAATGTACAGATATCTCTGTGAGAGAGCGGACTTAGAGACACCAGTCAGTGTACAGATATCTCCCCCAGAGAGATAGGGGACTGAGAGACACCAGTAAGTGTACAGATATCTCCCTGAGAGAGAGAGAGAGGGACTGAGAGACACCAGTCAGTGTACAGATATCTCCCTGAGAGAGAGAGGGGACTGAGAGACACCAGTCAGTGTACAGATATCTCCTTGAGAGAGAGAGATGGACTGAGAGACACCAGTCAGTGTACAGATATCTCCCTGAGAGAGAGAGGGGACTGAGAGACACCAGTCATTGTACAGATATCTCCCTGAGAGAGAGAGGGGACTGAGAGACACCAGTCAGTGTACAGATATCTCCCTGAGAGAGAGAGGGGACAGAGAGACACCAGTCAGTGTACAGATATCTCCCTGAGAGAGAGAGGGGACTGAGAGACACCAGTCAGTGTACAGATATCTCCCTGAGAGAGAGAGGGACTGAGACAACAGACAGTGTACAGATATCTCCCTGAGAGAGAGAGGGGACTGAGAGACACCAGTCAGTGTACAGATATCTCCCTGAGAGAGGGAACTGAGAGACACCAGTCAGTGTTTCGATATCTCACTGAGAGAGAGAGAGGGACTGAGAGACACCAGTCAGTGTACAGATATCTCACTGAGAGAGTTGGAGGGACTGAGAGACACCAGTCAGTGTACAGATATCTCCCTGAGAGAGTTGGAGGGACTGTGAGACACCATTCAGTGTACAGATATCTCCCTGAGAGAGACAGGGGACTGAGAGACTCCAGGCAGTGTACAGATATCTCCCTGAGAGAGAGAGGGGACTGAGAGACACCAGTCAGTGTACAGATATCTCCTTGAGAGAGAGAGGGACTGAGAGACGCCAGTCAGTGTACAGATATCTCCCTGAGAGAGAGGGGACTGAGAGACACCAGTCAGTGTACAGATATCTCCCTGAGAGAGAGGGGACTGAGAGACACCAGTCAGTGTACAGATATCTCCCTGAGAGAGAGAGGGGACTGAGAGACACCAGTCAGTGTACAGATATCACCCTGAGAGAGAGAGACTGAGAGACACCAGTCAGTGTACAGATATCTCCCTGAGAGAGAGAGAGGGACTGAGAGACACCAGTCAGTGTACAGATATCACCCTGAGGGAGCGAGAGAGAGAGGGGACTGAGAGACACCAGTCAGTGTACAGATATCTCCCTGAGAGAGAGAGGGCACTGAGAGACACCAGTCAGTGTACAGATATCTCCCAGAGACAGAGAGAGGGACTGAGAGACACCAGTCAGTGAACAGATATCTCCCTGAGAGAGAGAGAGAGAGAGGGGACTGAGAGACACCAGTCAGTGTACAGATATCTCCCTGAGAGAGAGAGGGGACTGAGAGACACCAGTCAGTGTACAGATATCTCCCTGAGAGAGAGATCGGACTGAGAGACCCCAGTCAGTGTACAGATATCTCCCTGAGAGAGAGAGAGAGAGAGGGGACTGAGAGACACCAGTCAGTGTACAGATAACTCCCTGAGAGAGAGAGGGGACTGAGAGACACCAGTCAGTGTACAGATATCTCCCTGAGAGAGAGATCGGACTGAGAGACCCCAGACAGTGTACAGATATCTCCCTGAGAGAGAGAGGGACTGAGACACCAGACAGTGTACAGATATCTCCCTGAGAGAGAGAGAGCAGACCGAGAGACACCAGTCAGTGTACAGATATCTCCTAGAGAGAGATGGGACTGAGAGACTCCAGTCAGTGTACAGATATCGCCCTGAGAGGGCACTGAGAGTTACCAGTCAGTGTATAGATATCTCCCTGAGAGAGAGAGGGACTGAGAGACACCAGTCTGTGTATAGATATCTCCCTAAGAGAGAGAGGGACTGAGAGACACCAGTCAGTGTATAGATATCTCCTTGAGAGGGAGAGGGACTGAGAGACACCAGTCAGTGTACAGATATCGCCCTGAGAGGGGACTGAGAGTCACCAGTCAGTGTACAGATATCTCCCTGAGAAAGAGAGAGAGAGACTGAGAGACACCAGACAGTGTACAGATATCTCCCTGAGAGAGAGAGAGAGCGGACTGAGCGACACCAGTCAGTGTACAGATATCTCCCTGAGAGAGAGAGAGATCGGACTGAGAGACACCAGTCAGTGTACAGATATCTCCCTGAGAGAGAGAGGGACTGAGAGACAACAGTCAGTCTACAGATATCTCCCTGAGACAGAGAGGGGACTGAGAGACACCAGTCAGTGTACAGATATCTCCCTGAGAGAGAGAGTGGAGTGAGAGACACCAGTCAGTGTGCAGATATCTCCCGGAGAGAGAGGGGACTGAGAGACACCAGTCAGTGTGCAGATATATCCCTGAGGGCGAGGGGACTGAGAGACACCAGTCAGTGTACAGATATCTCCCTGAGGGAGAGAGGGATCTGAGAGACACCAGTCAGTGTACAGATATCTCCGTAAGAGTGCGACTGAGAGGCACAAGTCATTGTACAGATATCTACCTGAGAGAGAGAGTGGAATGAGAGACACCTGTCAGTGTACAGATATCTCCCGGAGAGAGAGAGGGCACTGAGAGACACCAGTCAGTGTACAGATATCTCCCTGAGGGAGAGAGGGGACTGAGAGACACCAGTCAGAGTACAGACATCTCCCTGAGAGAGTGACAGCGGACTGAGAGACACCAGTAGGTACACAGATATCTCCCTGCGAGAGAGAGAAACTGAGAGACACCAGTCAGTGTACAGATATCTCCCTGAGAGAGAGAGGGACTGAGAGACACCAGTCAGTGTACAGATATCTCCCGCAGAAAGAGAGGGGACTGAGAGACACCAGTCAGTGTACAGATATCTCCCTGAGAGAGAGAGGACTGAGAGACACCAGTCAGTGTACAGATATCTCCCTGAGAGAGAGAGGGGACTGAGAGACACCAGTCAGTGTACAGATATCTCCCTGAGAGAGAGAGACTGAGAGACACCAGTCAGTGTACAGATCTCTCCCTGAGAGAGAGAGAGGGGACTGAGAGACACCAGTCAGTGTACAGATATCTCCCTGAGAGAGAGGGACTGAGAGACACCAGTCAGTGTACATATCTCTCCCTGAGAGAGAGAGAGGGGACTGAGAGACACCAGTCAGTGTACAGATATCTCCCTGAGAGAGAGAGGGGACTGAGAGACACCAGTCAGTGTACAGATCTCTCCCTGAGAGAGAGATAGGGGACTGAGAGACACCAGTCAGTGTACAGATATCTCCCTGAGATAGAGAAACTGAGAGACACCAGTCAGTGTACAGATATCTCCCTCAGAGAGAGGAGACTGAGAGACACCAGTCAGTGTACAGATATCTCCGTGAGAGAGAGGGACTGAGAGACACCAGTCAGTGTACAGATATCTCCCTGAGAGAGAGAGGGGACTGAGAGACACCAGTCAGTGTACAGATATCTCCCTGAGGGAGAGAGGGGATTGAGAGACACCAGTCAGTGTACAGATATCTCGCTGAGAGAGAGAGAGACTGAGAGACACCAGTCAGTGTACAGATATCTCCCTGAGAGAGAGAGAGAGAGAGAGAGAGAGCGGACTGAGAGACACCAGTCATTGTACAGATATCTCCGAGAGAAAGAGGGGACTGAGAGACACCAGTCAGTGTACAGATATCTCCCTGAGAGACAGGGGACTCAAAGACACCAGTCAGAGTACAGATATCTCCCTGAGAGAGTGAGAGCAGACTGAGAGACAACAGTTTGATGTACAGATAACTCCCATGAGAGAGAGAGAGGGGACTGAGGGACACCAGTCAGTGTACAGATATCTCCTTGAGAGAGAGGGAACTGAGAGACACCAGTCAGTGTATAGATTTCTCAGTGAGAGAGAGAGAGGGACTGAGAGACGCCAGTCAGTGTACAGATATCTCCCTGAGAGAGAGAGGGACTGAGAGACACCAGTCAGTGTACAGATATCTCCCTGAGAGAGAGGGGAATGAGAGACACCTGTCATTGTACAGATATCTCCCTGAGAGAGGGATCTGAGAGACACCAGTCAGTGTACAGATATCTCCCTGAGAGAGCGAGGGGACTGAGAGACACCAGTCAGTGTACAGATATCTCCCTGAGAGAGCGAGGGGACTGAGAGACACCAGTCAGTGTCCAGATATCTCCCTGAGAGAGAGAGAGCGGACTGAGAGACACCAGTCAGTGAACAGATATCTCCCTGAGAGAGAGAGGGGACTGAGAGACTCCAGTCAGTGTACAGATATCTCCCTGAGAGAGAGAGGGACTGAGAGACACCAGTCAGTGTACAGATATCTCCGTGAGAGAGGCAACTGAGAGACAGCAGTCAGTGTATAGATATCTCACTGAGAGAGAGAGAGGGACTGAGAGACACCAGTCAGTGTACAGATATGTCACCGAGAGAGAGAGGGGACTGAGAGACACCAGTCAGAGTACAGTTATCAACCTGAGAGAGTGAGAGCGGATTGAGAGACACCAGTCAGTGTGCAGATATCTCCCTGAGAGAGAGAGAGGGGACTGACAGACACCAGTCAGTGTGCAGATATCTCCCTGAGAGAGAGAGAGGGGACTGACAGACACCAGTCAGTGTACAGAGATCTCCCTGAGAGAGGGAGGGGACTGAGAGACACCAGTCAGTGTACAGATATCTCCCTGAGAGAGAGGGGACTGAGAGACACCAGTCAGTGTACAGATATCTCCCTGAGAGAGAGAGAGGGGACTGACAGAAACCAGTCAGTGTGCAGATATCTCCCTGAGAGAGAGAGGGGACTGAGAGACACCAGTCAGTGTACGGAGATCTCCCTGAGAGAGGGAGGGGACTGAGAGACACCAGTCAGTGTACAGATATCTCCCTGAGAGAGAGAGGACTGAGTGATACCAGTCAGTATACGGATATCTCCATTAGAGAGGGGACTGAGATACACCAGTCAATGTACAGATATCTCTGTGAGAGAGCGGACTTAGAGACACCAGTCAGTGTACAGATATCTCCCCCAGAGAGATAGGGGACTGAGAGACACCAGTAAGTGTACAGATATCTCCCTGAGAGAGAGAGAGAGGGACTGAGAGACACCAGTCAGTGTACAGATATCTCCCTGAGAGAGAGAGGGGACTGAGAGACACCAGTCAGTGTACAGATATCTCCTTGAGAGAGAGAGATGGACTGAGAGACACCAGTCAGTGTACAGATATCTCCCTGAGAGAGAGAGGGGACTGAGAGACACCAGTCAGTGTACAGATATCTCCCTGAGAGAGAGAGGGGACTGAGAGACACCAGTCAGTGTACAGATATCTCCCTGAGAGAGAGAGGGGACAGAGAGACACCAGTCAGTGTACAGATATCTCCCTGAGAGAGAGAGGGGACTGAGAGACACCAGTCAGTGTACAGATATCTCCCTGAGAGAGAGAGGGACTGAGACAACAGACAGTGTACAGATATCTCCCTGAGAGAGAGAGGGGACTGAGAGACACCAGTCAGTGTACAGATATCTCCCTGAGAGAGGGAACTGAGAGACACCAGTCAGTGTTTCGATATCTCACTGAGAGAGAGAGAGGGACTGAGAGACACCAGTCAGTGTACAGATATCTCACTGAGAGAGTTGGAGGGACTGAGAGACACCAGTCAGTGTACAGATATCTCCCTGAGAGAGTTGGAGGGACTGTGAGACACCATTCAGTGTACAGATATCTCCCTGAGAGAGACAGGGGACTGAGAGACTCCAGGCAGTGCACAGATATCTCCCTGAGAGAGAGAGGGGACTGAGAGACACCAGTCAGTGTACAGATATCTCCTTGAGAGAGAGAGGGACTGAGAGACGCCAGTCAGTGTACAGATATCTCCCTGAGAGAGAGGGGACTGAGAGACACCAGTCAGTGTACAGATATCTCCCTGAGAGAGAGGGGACTGAGAGACACCAGTCAGTGTACAGATATCTCCCTGAGAGAGAGAGGGGACTGAGAGACACCAGTCAGTGTACAGATATCACCCTGAGAGAGAGAGACTGAGAGACACCAGTCAGTGTACAGATATCTCCCTGAGAGAGAGAGAGGGACTGAGAGACACCAGTCAGTGTACAGATATCACCCTGAGGGAGCGAGAGAGAGAGGGGACTGAGAGACACCAGTCAGTGTACAGATATCTCCCTGAGAGAGAGAGGGCACTGAGAGACACCAGTCAGTGTACAGATATCTCCCAGAGACAGAGAGAGGGACTGAGAGACACCAGTCAGTGAACAGATATCTCCCTGAGAGAGAGAGAGAGAGAGGGGACTGAGAGACACCAGTCAGTGTACAGATATCTCCCTGAGAGAGAGAGGGGACTGAGAGACACCAGTCAGTGTACAGATATCTCCCTGAGAGAGAGATCGGACTGAGAGACCCCAGTCAGTGTACAGATATCTCCCTGAGAGAGAGAGAGAGAGAGGGGACTGAGAGACACCAGTCAGTGTACAGATAACTCCCTGAGAGAGAGAGGGGACTGAGAGACACCAGTCAGTGTACAGATATCTCCCTGAGAGAGAGATCGGACTGAGAGACCCCAGACAGTGTACAGATATCTCCCTGAGAGAGAGAGGGACTGAGACACCAGACAGTGTACAGATATCTCCCTGAGAGAGAGAGAGCAGACCGAGAGACACCAGTCAGTGTACAGATATCTCCTAGAGAGAGATGGGACTGAGAGACTCCAGTCAGTGTACAGATATCGCCCTGAGAGGGCACTGAGAGTTACCAGTCAGTGTATAGATATCTCCCTGAGAGAGAGAGGGACTGAGAGACACCAGTCTGTGTATAGATATCTCCCTAAGAGAGAGAGGGACTGAGAGACACCAGTCAGTGTATAGATATCTCCTTGAGAGAGAGAGGGACTGAGAGACACCAGTCAGTGTACAGATATCGCCCTGAGAGGGGACTGAGAGTCACCAGTCAGTGTACAGATATCTCCCTGAGAAAGAGAGAGAGAGACTGAGAGACACCAGACAGTGTACAGATATCTCCCTGAGAGAGAGAGAGAGCGGACTGAGCGACACCAGTCAGTGTACAGATATCTCCCTGAGAGAGAGAGAGATCGGACTGAGAGACACCAGTCAGTGTACAGATATCTCCCTGAGAGAGAGAGGGACTGAGAGACAACAGTCAGTCTACAGATATCTCCCTGAGACCGAGAGGGGACTGAGAGACACCAGTCAGTGTACAGATATCTCCCTGAGAGAGAGAGTGGAGTGAGAGACACCAGTCAGTGTGCAGATATATCCCTGAGGGCGAGGGGACTGAGAGACACCAGTCAGTGTACAGATATCTCCCTGAGGGAGAGAGGGATCTGAGAGACACCAGTCAGTGTACAGATATCTCCGTAAGAGTGCGACTGAGAGGCACAAGTCATTGTACAGATATCTACCTGAGAGAGAGAGTGGAATGAGAGACACCTGTCAGTGTACAGATATCTCCCGGAGAGAGAGAGGGCACTGAGAGACACCAGTCAGTGTACAGATATCTCCCTGAGGGAGAGAGGGGACTGAGAGACACCAGTCAGAGTACAGACATCTCCCTGAGAGAGTGACAGCGGACTGAGAGACACCAGTAGGTACACAGATATCTCCCTGCGAGAGAGAGAAACTGAGAGACACCAGTCAGTGTACAGATATCTCCCTGAGAGAGAGAGGGACTGAGAGACACCAGTCAGTGTACAGATATCTCCCGCAGAAAGAGAGGGGACTGAGAGACACCAGTCAGTGTACAGATATCTCCCTGAGAGAGAGAGGACTGAGAGACACCAGTCAGTGTACAGATATCTCCCTGAGAGTGAGAGGGGACTGAGAGACACCAGTCAGTGTACAGATATCTCCCTGAGAGAGAGAGACTGAGAGACACCAGTCAGTGTACAGATCTCTCCCTGAGAGAGAGAGAGGGGACTGAGAGACACCAGTCAGTGTACAGATATCTCCCTGAGAGAGAGGGACTGAGAGACACCAGTCAGTGTACATATCTCTCCCTGAGAGAGAGAGAGGGGACTGAGAGACACCAGTCAGTGTACAGATATCTCCCTGAGAGAGAGAGGGGACTGAGAGACACCAGTCAGTGTACAGATCTCTCCCTGAGAGAGAGATAGGGGACTGAGAGACACCAGTCAGTGTACAGATATCTCCCTGAGATAGAGAAACTGAGAGACACCAGTCAGTGTACAGATATCTCCCTCAGAGAGAGGAGACTGAGAGACACCAGTCAGTGTACAGATATCTCCGTGAGAGAGAGGGACTGAGAGACACCAGTCAGTGTACAGATATCTCCCTGAGAGAGAGAGGGGACTGAGAGACACCAGTCAGTGTACAGATATCTCCCTGAGAGAGAGAGGGGATTGAGAGACACCAGTCAGTGTACAGATATCTCGCTGAGAGAGAGAGAGACTGAGAGACACCAGTCAGTGTACAGATATCTCCCTGAGAGAGAGAGAGAGAGAGAGAGAGAGCGGACTGAGAGACACCAGTCATTGTACAGATATCTCCGAGAGAAAGAGGGGACTGAGAGACACCAGTCAGTGTACAGATATCTCCCTGAGAGACAGGGGACTCAAAGACACCAGTCAGAGTACAGATATCTCCCTGAGAGAGTGAGAGCAGACTGAGAGACAACAGTTTGATGTACAGATAACTCCCATGAGAGAGAGAGAGGGGACTGAGGGACACCGGTCAGTGTACAGATATCTCCTTGAGAGAGAGGGGACTGAGCGACACCAGTCAGTGTACAGATATCTCCGTGAGAGAGGGAACTGAGAGACACCAGTCAGTGTATAGATTTCTCAGTGAGAGAGAGAGAGGGAGTGAGAGACGCCAGTCAGTGTACAGATATCTCCCTGAGAGAGAGAGGGACTGAGAGACACCAGTCAGTGTACAGATATCTCCCTGAGAGAGAGGGGAATGAGAGACACCTGTCATTGTACAGATATCTCCCTGAGAGAGGGATCTGAGAGACACCAGTCAGTGTACAGATATCTCCCTGAGAGAGCGAGGGGACTGAGAGACACCAGTCAGTGTACAGATATCTCCCTGAGAGAGCGAGGGGACTGAGAGACACCAGTCAGTGTCCAGATATCTCCCTGAGAGAGAGAGAGCGGACTGAGAGACACCAGTCAGTGAACAGATATCTCCCTGAGAGAGAGAGGGGACTGAGAGACTCCAGTCAGTGTACAGATATCTCCCTGAGAGAGAGAGGGACTGAGAGACACCAGTCAGTGTACAGATATCTCCGTGAGAGAGGCAACTGAGAGACAGCAGTCAGTGTATAGATATCTCACTGAGAGAGAGAGAGGGACTGAGAGACACCAGTCAGTGTACAGATATGTCACCGAGAGAGAGAGGGGACTGAGAGACACCAGTCAGAGTACAGTTATCACCATGAGAGAGTGAGAGCGGATTGAGAGACACCAGTCAGTGTGCAGATATCTCCCTGAGAGAGAGAGAGGGGACTGACAGACACCAGTCAGTGTGCAGATATCTCCCTGAGAGAGAGAGAGGGGACTGACAGACACCAGTCAGTGTACAGAGATCTCCCTGAGAGAGGGAGGGGACTGAGAGACACCAGTCAGTGTACAGATATCTCCCTGAGAGAGAGGGGACTGAGAGACACCAGTCAGTGTACAGATATCTCCCTGAGAGAGAGAGAGGGGACTGACAGAAACCAGTCAGTGTGCAGATATCTCCCTGAGAGAGAGAGGGGACTGAGAGACACCAGTCAGTGTACGGAGATCTCCCTGAGAGAGGGAGGGGACTGAGAGACACCAGTCAGTGTACAGATATCTCCCTGAGAGAGAGAGGACTGAGTGATACCAGTCAGTATACGGATATCTCCATTAGAGAGGGGACTGAGATACACCAGTCAATGTACAGATATCTCCGTGAGAGAGCGGAATCAGAGACACCAGTCAGTGTACAGATATCTCCCCCAGAGAGATAGGGGACTGAGAGACACCAGTAAGTGTACAGATATCTCCCTGAGAGAGAGAGAGAGGGACTGAGAGACACCAGTCAGTGTACAGATATCTCCCTGAGAGAGAGAGGGGACTGAGAGACACCAGTCAGTGTACAGATATCTCCTTGAGAGAGAGAGATGGACTGAGAGACACCAGTCAGTGTACAGATATCTCCCTGAGAGAGAGAGGGGACTGAGAGACACCAGTCAGTGTACAGATATCTCCCTGAGAGAGAGAGGGGACTGAGAGACAGCAGTCAGTGTACAGATATCTCCCTGAGAGAGAGAGGGGACAGAGAGACACCAGTCAGTGTACAGATATCTCCCTGAGAGAGAGAGGGGACTGAGAGACACCAGTCAGTGTACAGATATCTCCCTGAGAGAGAGAGGGACTGAGACAACAGACAGTGTACAGATATCTCCCTGAGAGAGAGAGGGGACTGAGAGACACCAGTCAGTGTACAGATATCTCCCTGAGAGAGGGAACTGAGAGACACCAGTCAGTGTTTCGATATCTCACTGAGAGAGAGAGAGGGACTGAGAGACACCAGTCAGTGTACAGATATCTCACTGAGAGAGTTGGAGGGACTGAGAGACACCAGTCAGTGTACAGATATCTCCCTGAGAGAGTTGGAGGGACTGTGAGACACCATTCAGTGTACAGATATCTCCCTGAGAGAGACAGGGGACTGAGAGACTCCAGGCAGTGTACAGATATCTCCCTGAGAGAGAGAGGGGACTGAGAGACACCAGTCAGTGTACAGATATCTCCTTGAGAGAGAGAGGGACTGAGAGACGCCAGTCAGTGTACAGATATCTCCCTGAGAGAGAGGGGACTGAGAGACACCAGTCAGTGTACAGATATCTCCCTGAGAGAGAGGGGACTGAGAGACACCAGTCAGTGTACAGATATCTCCCTGAGAGAGAGAGGGGACTGAGAGACACCAGTCAGTGTACAGATATCACCCTGAGAGAGAGAGACTGAGAGACACCAGTCAGTGTACAGATATCTCCCTGAGAGAGAGAGGGGACTGAGAGACACCAGTCAGTGTACAGATATCTCCCTGAGAGAGAGAGGGGACTGAGAGACACCAGTCAGTGAACAGATATCTCCCTGAGAGAGTGAGAGCGGACTGAGAGACACCAGTCAGTGTACAGATATCTCCCTGAGAGAGAGATAGGGGACTGAGAGACACCAGTCAGTGTACAGATATCTCCCTGAGAGAGAGAGAGGGGACGGAGAGACACCAGTCAGTGTACAGATATCTCCCTGAGAGAGAGAGGGGACTGAGAGACACCAGTCAGTATACAGATATCTCCCTGAGAGAGAGAGAGGGGACTGAGAGACACCAGTCATTGTACAGATATCTCACTGAGAGAGAGAGGGACTGAGAGACACCAGTCAGTGTACAGTTATCTCCCTGAGAAAGAGGGGACTGAGAAACACCAGTCAGTGTACAGATATCTCCGTGAGAGAGGGATCTGAGAGACACCAGTCAGTGTACAGATATCTCCCTGAGAGAGAGGGGACTGAGAGACACCAGTCAGTGTACAGATATCTCCCTGTGAGAGAGAGAGGGGACTGACAGACACCAGTCAGTGTACAGATATCTCCCTGAGAGCAAGAGGGGACTGAGAGACACCAGTCAGTGTACAGATATATCCCTGAGAGAGAGAGGACTGAGACACCAGTCAGTGTACAGATATCTCCCTGAGAGAGAGAGGACTGAGACACCAGTCAGTGTACAGATATCTCCCTGAGAGAGAGAGAGGGTCTGAGAGACACCAGTCAGTGTACAGATATCTCACTGAGAGAGAGAGGGGACTGAGAGACACCAGTCAGTGTACAGATATCTCCCTGAGAGAGCGAGAGAGAGAGGGGACTGAGAGACACCAGTCAGTGTACAGATATCTCCCTGAGAGAGAGAGGGGACTAAGAGACACCAGTCAGTGTACAGATATCTCCTTGAGAGAGAGAGAGGGACTGAGAGACACCAGTCAGTGTACAGATATCTCCCTGAGAGAGAGAGTGGACTGAGAGACACCAGTCAGTGTACTGATATCTCCCTGAGAGAGAGAGGGGACTGAGAGACACCAGTCAGTGTACAGATATCTCCCTGATAGAGAGAGGGGACTGAGAGACACCAGTCAGTGTACAGATATCTCCCTGAGAGAGAGGGGACTGAGAGACACCAGTCAGGGTACAGATATCTCCCTGAGAGAGGGAACTGAGAGACACCAGTCAGTGTACAGATATCTCCCTGAGAGAGTTGGAGGGCTGAGAGACACCAGTCAGTGTACAGATATCTCCCTGAGAGAGAGAGGGACTGAGAGACACCAGTCAGTGTACAGATATCTCCCTGAGAGAGAGAGAGGGACTGAGAGACACCAGTCAGTGTACAGATATCTCCCTGAGAGAGAGAGGGGACTGAGACACCAGTCAGTGTACAGATATCTCCCAGAGAGAGAGAGGGACTGAGAGACACCAGTCAGTGTACAGATATCTCCCTGAGAGAGAGAGAGGGACTGAGAGACACCAGTCAGTGTACAGATATCTCCCTGAGAGAGAGAGGGACTGAGAGACACCAGTCAGTGTCCAGATATCTCCCTGAGAGAGAGAGATCGGACTGTGAGACACCATTCAGTGTACAGATATCTCCCTGAGAGAGAGAGGGGACTGAGAGACACCAGTCAGTGTACAGATATCTCCCTGAGAGAGAGAGGGACTGAGACAACAGACAGTGTACAGATATCTCCCTGAGAGAGAGAGGGGACTGAGAGACACCAGTCAGTGTACAGATATCTCCCTGAGAGAGGGAACTGAGAGACACCAGTCAGTGTTTCGATATCTCACTGAGAGAGAGAGAGGGACTGAGAGACACCAGTCAGTGTACAGATATCTCACTGAGAGAGTTGGAGGGACTGAGAGACACCAGTCAGTGTACAGATATCTCCCTGAGAGAGTTGGAGGGACTGTGAGACACCATTCAGTGTACAGATATCTCCCTGAGAGAGACAGGGGACTGAGAGACTCCAGGCAGTGTACAGATATCTCCCTGAGAGAGAGAGGGGACTGAGAGACACCAGTCAGTGTACAGATATCTCCTTGAGAGAGAGAGGGACTGAGAGACGCCAGTCAGTGTACAGATATCTCCCTGAGAGAGAGGGGACTGAGAGACACCAGTCAGTGTACAGATATCTCCCTGAGAGAGAGGGGACTGAGAGACACCAGTCAGTGTACAGATATCTCCCTGAGAGAGAGAGGGGACTGAGAGACACCAGTCAGTGTACAGATATCACCCTGAGAGAGAGAGACTGAGAGACACCAGTCAGTGTACAGATATCTCCCTGAGAGAGAGAGGGGACTGAGAGACACCAGTCAGTGTACAGATATCTCCCTGAGAGAGAGAGGGGACTGAGAGACACCAGTCAGTGAACAGATATCTCCCTGAGAGAGTGAGAGCGGACTGAGAGACACCAGTCAGTGTACAGATATCTCCCTGAGAGAGAGATAGGGGACTGAGAGACACCAGTCAGTGTACAGATATCTCCCTGAGAGAGAGAGAGGGGACGGAGAGACACCAGTCAGTGTACAGATATCTCCCTGAGAGAGAGAGGGGACTGAGAGACACCAGTCAGTATACAGATATCTCCCTGAGAGAGAGAGAGGGGACTGAGAGACACCAGTCATTGTACAGATATCTCACTGAGAGAGAGAGGGACTGAGAGACACCAGTCAGTGTACAGTTATCTCCCTGAGAAAGAGGGGACTGAGAAACACCAGTCAGTGTACAGATATCTCCGTGAGAGAGGGATCTGAGAGACACCAGTCAGTGTACAGATATCTCCCTGAGAGAGAGGGGACTGAGAGACACCAGTCAGTGTACAGATATCTCCCTGTGAGAGAGAGAGGGGACTGACAGACACCAGTCAGTGTACAGATATCTCCCTGAGAGCAAGAGGGGACTGAGAGACACCAGTCAGTGTACAGATATATCCCTGAGAGAGAGAGGACTGAGACACCAGTCAGTGTACAGATATCTCCCTGAGAGAGAGAGGACTGAGACACCAGTCAGTGTACAGATATCTCCCTGAGAGAGAGAGAGGGTCTGAGAGACACCAGTCAGTGTACAGATATCTCACTGAGAGAGAGAGGGGACTGAGAGACACCAGTCAGTGTACAGATATCTCCCTGAGAGAGCGAGAGAGAGAGGGGACTGAGAGACACCAGTCAGTGTACAGATATCTCCCTGAGAGAGAGAGGGGACTAAGAGACACCAGTCAGTGTACAGATATCTCCTTGAGAGAGAGAGAGGGACTGAGAGACACCAGTCAGTGTACAGATATCTCCCTGAGAGAGAGAGTGGACTGAGAGACACCAGTCAGTGTACTGATATCTCCCTGAGAGAGAGAGGGGACTGAGAGACACCAGTCAGTGTACAGATATCTCCCTGATAGAGAGAGGGGACTGAGAGACACCAGTCAGTGTACAGATATCTCCCTGAGAGAGAGGGGACTGAGAGACACCAGTCAGGGTACAGATATCTCCCTGAGAGAGGGAACTGAGAGACACCAGTCAGTGTACAGATATCTCCCTGAGAGAGTTGGAGGGCTGAGAGACACCAGTCAGTGTACAGATATCTCCCTGAGAGAGAGAGGGACTGAGAGACACCAGTCAGTGTACAGATATCTCCCTGAGAGAGAGAGAGGGACTGAGAGACACCAGTCAGTGTACAGATATCTCCCTGAGAGAGAGAGGGGACTGAGACACCAGTCAGTGTACAGATATCTCCCAGAGAGAGAGAGGGACTGAGAGACACCAGTCAGTGTACAGATATCTCCCTGAGAGAGAGAGGGACTGAGAGACACCAGTCAGTGTACAGATATCTCCCTGAGAGAGAGAGGGACTGAGAGACACCAGTCAGTGTCCAGATATCTCCCTGAGAGAGAGAGATCGGACTGTGAGACACCATTCAGTGTACAGATATCTCCCTGAGAGAGAGAGGGGACTGAGAGACTCCAGGCAGTGTACAGATATCTCCTTGAGAGAGAGAGGGACTGAGAGACGCCAGTCAGTGTACAGATATCTCCCTGAGAGACAGAGGGGACTGAGAGACACCAGTCAGTGTACAGATATCTCCTTGAGAGAGAGAGGGACTGAGAGACGCCAGTCAGTGTACAGATATCTCCCTGAGAGAGAGGGGACTGAGAGACACCAGTCAGTGTACAGATATCTCCGTGAGAGAGAGAGGGACTGAGAGACTCCAGTAAGTGTACAGATATCTCCCTGAGAGAGAGCGAGGGGACTGACAGACACCAGTCACTGTGCAGATATCTCCCTGAGAGAGAGAGGGAACTGAGAGACACCAGTCAGTGTACAGAGATCTCCCTGAGAGAGAGAGGGGACTGAGAGACACCAGTCAGTGTACAGATATCTCCCTGAGAGAGAGAGGGGACTTAGAGACACCAGTCAGTGTACAGATATCTCCCTGAGAGAGAGAGGGGACTGAGAGACACCAGTCAGTGTACAGATATTTCCCTGTGAGAGCGAGAGAGAGAGGGGACTGAGAGACACAAGTCAGTGTACAGATATCTCCCTGAGAGAGAGAGGGGACTGAGAGACACCAGTCAGTGTACAGATATCTCCCTGAGAGAGAGAGAGGGACTGAGAGACACCAGTCAGTGAACAGATATCTCCCTGAGAGAGAGAGAGAGAGAGGGGACTGAGTGACACCAGTCAGTGTACCGATATCTCCCTGAGAGAGAGAGGGGACTGAGAGACACCAGTCAGTGTACAGATATCTCCCTGAGAGAGAGAGGGACTGAGACACCAGACAGTGTACAGATATCTCCCTGAGAGAGAGAGAGCAGACCGAGAGACACCAGTCAGTGTACAGATATCTCCTAGAGAGAGAGAGGGACTGAGAGACACCAGTCTGTGTACAGATATCTCCTTAAGAGAGAGGGGACTGAGAGACACCAGTCAGTGTATAGATATCTCCTTGAGAGGGAGAGGGACTGAGAGACACCAGTCAGTGTACAGATATCTCCCTGAGAGGGGACTGAGAGTCACCAGTCAGTGTACAGATATCTCCCTGAGAAAGAGAAAGGGGACTGAGAGGCACCAGTCAGTGTGCAGATATCTCCCTGAGAGGGAGAGGGACTGAGACACCAGACAGTGTACAGATATCTCCCTGAGAGAGAGAGAGAGCGGACTGAGCGACACCAGTCAGTGTACAGATATCTCCCTGAGAGAGAGAGGGACTGAGAGACAACAGTCAGTCTACAGATATCTCCCTGAGAGAGAGAGGGGACTGAGAGACACCACTCAGTATACAGATACCTCCCTGAGACAGAGAGAGGGCACTGAGAGACACCAGTCAGTGTACAGATATCTCCCTGAGAGAGAGAGTGGAGTGAGAGACACCAGTCAGTGTACAGATACCTCCCGGAGAGAGAGGGGACTGAGAGACACCAGTCAGTGTGCAGATATCTCCCTGAGGGAGAGGGGACTGAGAGACACCAGTCAGTGTACAGATATCTCCCTGAGGGAGAGGGGACTGAGAGAAACCAGTCAGAGTTCGGATATCGCCCTGAGAGACTGAGAGCGCACTGAGAGACAACAGTCAGTGTACAGATATCTCCCTGAGGGAGAGAGAGAGGGGACTGATCGATACCAGTCAGTGTACAAATATCTCCGTGAGAGAGAGAGGGATCTGAGAGACACCAGTCAGTGTACAGATATCTCCGTGAGAGTGGGACTGAGAGGCACAAGTCATTGTTCAGAGATCTCCCTGAGAGAGAGAGAGCGGACTGAGCGACACCAGTGAGTGTACAGATATCACCCTGAGAGAGAAAGAGGGGACTGAGAGACACCAGTCAGAGTACAGACATCTCCCTGAGAGAGTGACAGCGGACTGAGAGACACCAGTCAGTGTACAGATATCTCCCTGAGAGAGAGAGGGGACTGAGAGACACCACTCAGTATACAGATACCTCCCTGAGACAGAGAGAGGGCACTGAGAGACACCAGTCAGTGTACAGTTATCTCCCTGAGAGAGAGAGTGGAGTGAGAGACACCAGTCAGTGTACAGATATCTCCCGCAGAAAGAGAGAGGACTGACAAACACCAGTCAGTGTACAGATATCTCCCTGAGAGAGAGAGGGACTGAGAGACACCAATCAGTGTACAGATATCTACCTGAGAGAGTGAGAGCGGACTGAGAGACACCAGTCAGTGTACAGATATCTCCCTGAGAGAGACAGAGGGGACTGAGAGACACCAGTCAGTGTACAGATATCTCCCTGAGAGAGAGAGAGGGGACTGAGAGACACCAGTCAGTGTACAGATCTCTCACTGAGAGAGAGAGGGGACTGAGAGACACCAGTCAGTGTACAGATATCTCCCTGAGAGAGAGAGAGGGGACTGAGAGACACCAGTCAGTGTACAGATATCTCCCTGAGAGAGAGAGAGGGGACTGAGAGACACCAGTCAGTGTACAGATATCTCCCTGAGAGAGAGAGGGGACTGAGAGACACCAGTCAGTGTACAGATATCTCCCTGAGAGAGAGAGAGGGGACTGAGAGACACCAGTCAGTGTACAGATATCTCCCTGAGAGAGAGAGGGACTGAGAGACACCAGTCAGTGTACAAATATCTCCCTGAGAGAGAGGGGACTGAGAGATACCAGTCACTGTACAGATATCTCCGTGAGAGAGGGATGTGAGAGACACCAGTCAGTGTCCAGATATCTCCCTGAGAGAGAGAGAGCGGACTGTGAGACACCATTCAGTGTACAGATATCTCCCTGAGAGAGAGAGGGGACTGAGAGACTCCAGGCAGTGTACAGATATCTCCCTGAGAGAGAGAGGGGACTGAGAGACACCAGTCAGTGTACAGATATCTCCTTGAGAGAGAGAGGGACTGAGAGATGCCAGTCAGTGTACAGATATCTCCCTGAGAGAGAGGGGACTGAGAAACACCAGTCAGTGTACAGATATCTCCGTGAGAGAGGGATCTGAGAGACACCAGTCAGTGTACAGATATCTCCCTGAGAGAGAGGGGACTGAGAGACACCAGTCAGTGTACAGATATCTCCCTGAGAGAGAGAGAGGGGACTGACAGACACCAGTCAGTGTACAGATATCTCCCTGAGAGAGAGAGGGGACTGAGAGACACCAGTCAGTGTACAGATATCTCCCTGAGAGAGAGAGGACTGAGACACCAGTCAGTGTACAGATATCTCCCTGAGAGAGAGAGGACCGAGACACCAGTCAGTGTAAAGATATCTCCCTGAGAGAGAGAGGACTGAGACACCAGTCAGTGTACAGATATCTCCCTGAGAGAGAGAGGACTGAGACACACCAGTCAGTGTACGGATATCTCCCTGAGAGAGAGAGAGGGGACTGAGAGACACCAGTCAGTGTACAGATATCTCCCTGAGAGAGAGAGAGGGTCTGAGAGACACCAGTCAGTGTACAGATATCTCACTGGGAGAGAGAGGGGACTGAGAGACACCAGTCAGTGTACAGATATCTCCCTGAGAGAGCGAGAGAGAGAGGGGACTGAGAGACACCAGTCAGTGTACAGATATCTCCCTGAGAGAGAGGGGGGACTAAGAGACACCAGTCAGTGTACAGATATCTCCTTGAGAGAGAGAGAGGGACTGAGAGACACCAGTCAGTGTACAGATATCTCCCTGAGAGAGAGAGGGGACTGAGAGACACCAGTCAGTGTACAGATATCTCCCTGAGAGAGAGAGGGGACTGAGAGACACCAGTCAGTGTACAGATATCTCCCTGATAGAGAGAGGGGACTGAGAGACAGCAGTCAGTGTACAGATATCTCCCTGAGAGAGAGGGGAGTGAGAGACACCAGTCAGGGTACAGATATCTCCCTGAGAGAGGGAACTGAGAGACACCAGTCAGTGTACAGATATCTCCCTGAGAGAGTTGGAGGGACTGAGAGACACCAGTCAGTGTACAGATATCTCCCTGAGAGAGAGAGGGACTGAGAGACACCAGTCAGTGTACTGATATCTCCCTGAGAGAGAGCGAGGGACTGAGAGACACCAGTCAGTGTACAGATATCTCCCTGAGAGAGAGAGGGGACTGAGACACCAGTCAGTGTACAGATATCTCCCTGAGAGAGAGAGGGACTGAGAGACACCAGTCAGTGTACAGATATCGCCCTGAGAGAGAGAGGGACTGAGAGACACCAGTCAGTGTACAGATATCTCCCTGAGAGAGAGAGGGACTGAGAGACACCAGTCAGTGTCCAGATATCTCCCTGAGAGAGAGAGATCGGACTGTGAGACACCATTCAGTGTACAGATATCTCCCTGAGAGAGAGAGGGGACTGAGAGACTCCAGGCAGTGTACAGATATCTCCTTGAGAGACAGAGGGACTGAGAGACGCCAGTCAGTGTACAGATATCTCCCTGAGAGAGAGAGGGGACTGAGAGACACCAGTCAGTGTACAGATATCTCCTTGAGAGAGAGAGGGACTGAGAGACGCCAGTCAGTGTACAGATATCTCCCTGAGAGAGAGGGGAGTGAGAGACACCAGTCAGTGTACAGATATCTCCGTGAGAGAGAGAGGGAACTGAGAGACACCAGTCAGTGTACAGAGATCTCCCTGAGAGAGAGAGGGGACTGAGAGACACCAGTCAGTGTACAGATATCTCCCTGAGAGAGAGAGGGACTGAGAGACACCAGTCAGTATACCGATATCTCCATTAGAGAGGGGACTGAGAGACACCAGTCAGTGTACAGATATCTGCGTGAGAGAGCGGACTTAGAGACACCAGTCAGTGTACAGATATCTCCCTGAGAGAGAGAGGGGACTGAGAGACACCAGTCAGTGTACAGATATCTCCCTGAGAGAGAGAGGGGACTGAGAGACACCAGTCAGTGTACAGATATCTCCCTGAGAGAGCGAGAGAGAGAGGGGACTGAGAGACACCAGTCAGTGTACAGATATCTGCCTGAGAGAGAGAGGGGACTGAGAGACACCAGTCAGTGTACAGATATCTCCCTGAGAGAGAGAGAGGGACTGAGAGACACCAGTCAGTGAACAGATATCTCCCTGAGAGGGAGAGAGCAGACCGAGAGACACCAGTCAGTGTACAGATATCTACCTGAGAGAGTGAGAGCGGACTGAGAGACACCAGTCAGTGTACAGATATCTCCCTGAGAGAGACAGAGGGGACTGAGAGACACCAGTCAGTGTACAGATATCTCCCTGAGAGAGAGAGAGGGGACTGAGAGACACCAGTCAGTGTACAGATCTCTCACTGAGAGAGAGAGGGGACTGAGAGACACCAGTCAGTGTACAGATATCTCCCTGAGAGAGAGAGAGGGGACTGAGAGACACCAGTCAGTGTACAGATATCTCCCTGAGAGAGAGAGAGGGGACTGAGAGACACCAGTCAGTGTACAGATATCTCCCTGAGAGAGAGAGGGGACTGAGAGACACCAGTCAGTGTACAGATATCTCCCTGAGAGAGAGAGAGGGGACTGAGAGACACCAGTCAGTGTACAGATATCTCCCTGAGAGAGAGAGGGACTGAGAGACACCAGTCAGTGTACAAATATCTCCCTGAGAGAGAGGGGACTGAGAGATACCAGTCACTGTACAGATATCTCCGTGAGAGAGGGATGTGAGAGACACCAGTCAGTGTCCAGATATCTCCCTGAGAGAGAGAGAGCGGACTGTGAGACACCATTCAGTGTACAGATATCTCCCTGAGAGAGAGAGGGGACTGAGAGACTCCAGGCAGTGTACAGATATCTCCCTGAGAGAGAGAGGGGACTGAGAGACACCAGTCAGTGTACAGATATCTCCTTGAGAGAGAGAGGGACTGAGAGATGCCAGTCAGTGTACAGATATCTCCCTGAGAGAGAGGGGACTGAGAAACACCAGTCAGTGTACAGATATCTCCGTGAGAGAGGGATCTGAGAGACACCAGTCAGTGTACAGATATCTCCCTGAGAGAGAGGGGACTGAGAGACACCAGTCAGTGTACAGATATCTCCCTGAGAGAGAGAGAGGGGGACTGACAGACACCAGTCAGTGTACAGATATCTCCCTGAGAGAGAGAGGGGACTGAGAGACACCAGTCAGTGTACAGATATCTCCCTGAGAGAGAGAGGACTGAGACACCAGTCAGTGTACAGATATCTCCCTGAGAGAGAGAGGACCGAGACACCAGTCAGTGTAAAGATATCTCCCTGAGAGAGAGAGGACTGAGACACCAGTCAGTGTACAGATATCTCCCTGAGAGAGAGAGGACTGAGACACACCAGTCAGTGTACGGATATCTCCCTGAGAGAGAGAGAGGGGACTGAGAGACACCAGTCAGTGTACAGATATCTCCCTGAGAGAGAGAGAGGGTCTGAGAGACACCAGTCAGTGTACAGATATCTCACTGGGAGAGAGAGGGGACTGAGAGACACCAGTCAGTGTACAGATATCTCCCTGAGAGAGCGAGAGAGAGAGGGGACTGAGAGACACCAGTCAGTGTACAGATATCTCCCTGAGAGAGAGGGGGGACTAAGAGACACCAGTCAGTGTACAGATATCTCCTTGAGAGAGAGAGAGGGACTGAGAGACACCAGTCAGTGTACAGATATCTCCCTGAGAGAGAGAGGGGACTGAGAGACACCAGTCAGTGTACAGATATCTCCCTGAGAGAGAGAGGGGACTGAGAGACACCAGTCAGTGTACAGATATCTCCCTGATAGAGAGAGGGGACTGAGAGACAGCAGTCAGTGTACAGATATCTCCCTGAGAGAGAGGGGAGTGAGAGACACCAGTCAGGGTACAGATATCTCCCTGAGAGAGGGAACTGAGAGACACCAGTCAGTGTACAGATATCTCCCTGAGAGAGTTGGAGGGACTGAGAGACACCAGTCAGTGTACAGATATCTCCCTGAGAGAGAGAGGGACTGAGAGACAC
This sequence comes from Isurus oxyrinchus, assembly GCA_026770705.1. NCBI lineage: Eukaryota > Metazoa > Chordata > Chondrichthyes > Lamniformes > Lamnidae > Isurus > Isurus oxyrinchus. The sequence continues at coordinate 112,406 of JANJGN010001174.1, forward strand.
CAGTCAGTGTACTGATATCTCCCTGAGAGAGAGCGAGGGACTGAGAGACACCAGTCAGTGTACAGATATCTCCCTGAGAGAGAGAGGGGGACTGAGACACCAGTCAGTGTACAGATATCTCCCTGAGAGAGAGAGGGACTGAGAGACACCAGTCAGTGTACAGATATCGCCCTGAGAGAGAGAGGGACTGAGAGACACCAGTCAGTGTACAGATATCTCCCTGAGAGAGAGAGGGACTGAGAGACACCAGTCAGTGTCCAGATATCTCCCTGAGAGAGAGAGATCGGACTGTGAGACACCATTCAGTGTACAGATATCTCCCTGAGAGAGAGAGGGGACTGAGAGACTCCAGGCAGTGTACAGATATCTCCTTGAGAGACAGAGGGACTGAGAGACGCCAGTCAGTGTACAGATATCTCCCTGAGAGAGAGAGGGGACTGAGAGACACCAGTCAGTGTACAGATATCTCCTTGAGAGAGAGAGGGACTGAGAGACGCCAGTCAGTGTACAGATATCTCCCTGAGAGAGAGGGGAGTGAGAGACACCAGTCAGTGTACAGATATCTCCGTGAGAGAGAGAGGGAACTGAGAGACACCAGTCAGTGTACAGAGATCTCCCTGAGAGAGAGAGGGGACTGAGAGACACCAGTCAGTGTACAGATATCTCCCTGAGAGAGAGAGGGACTGAGAGACACCAGTCAGTATACCGATATCTCCATTAGAGAGGGGACTGAGAGACACCAGTCAGTGTACAGATATCTGCGTGAGAGAGCGGACTTAGAGACACCAGTCAGTGTACAGATATCTCCCTGAGAGAGAGAGGGGACTGAGAGACACCAGTCAGTGTACAGATATCTCCCTGAGAGAGAGAGGGGACTGAGAGACACCAGTCAGTGTACAGATATCTCCCTGAGAGAGCGAGAGAGAGAGGGGACTGAGAGACACCAGTCAGTGTACAGATATCTGCCTGAGAGAGAGAGGGGACTGAGAGACACCAGTCAGTGTACAGATATCTCCCTGAGAGAGAGAGAGGGACTGAGAGACACCAGTCAGTGAACAGATATCTCCCTGAGAGGGAGAGAGCAGACCGAGAGACACCAGTCAGTGTACAGATATCTCCTAGAGAGAGAGACGGACTGAGAGACACCAGTCTGTGTACAGATATCTCCTTAAGAGAGAGGGGACTGAGAGACACCAGTCAGTGTACAGATATCTCCTTGAGAGGGAGAGGGACTGAGAGACACCAGTCAGTGTACAGATATCTCCCTGAGAGGGGACTGAGAGTCACCAGTCAGTGTACAGATATCTCCCTGAGAAAGAGAGAGGGGACTGAGAGGCACCAGTCAGTGTGCAGATATCTCCCTGAGAGGGAGAGGGACTGAGACACCAGACAGTGTACAGATATCTCCCTGAGAGAGAGAGAGAGCGGACAGAGCGACACCAGTCAGTGTACAGATATCTCCCTGAGAGAGAGAGGGACTGAGAGACAACAGTCAGTCTACAGATATCTCCCTGAGAGAGAGAGGGGACTGAGAGACACCACTCAGTATACAGATACCTCCCTGAGACAGAGAGAGGGCACTGAGAGACACCAGTCAGTGTACAGATATCTCCCTGAGAGAGAGAGTGGATTGAGAGACACCAGTCAGTGTACAGATACCTCCCGGAGAGAGAGGAGACTGAGAGACACCAGTCAGTGTGCAGATATCTCCCTGAGGGAGAGGGGACTGAGAGACACCAGTCAGTGTACAGATATCTCCCTGAGGGAGAGGGGACTGAGAGAAATCAGTCAGAGTTCGGATATCGCCCTGAGAGACTGAGAGCACACTGAGAGACAACAGTCAGTGTACAGATATCTCCCTGAGGGAGAGAGAGAGGGGACTGATCGACACCAGTCAGTGTACAAATATCTCCGTGAGAGAGAGAGGGATCTGAGAGACACCAGTCAGTGTACAGATATCTCCGTGAGAGTGGGACTGAGAGGCACAAGTCATTGTACAGAGATCTCCCTGAGAGAGAGAGAGCGGACTGAGCGACACCAGTCAGTGTACAGATATCACCCTGAGAGAGAAAGAGGGGACTGAGAGACACCAGTCAGAGTACAGACATCTCCCTGAGAGAGTGACAGCGGACTGAGAGACACCAGTCAGTGTACAGATATCTCCTTGAGAGAGAGAGGGGACTGAGAGACACCACTCAGTATACAGATACCTCTCTGAGACAGAGAGAGGGCACTGAGAGACACCAGTCAGTGTACAGTTATCTCCCTGAGAGAGAGAGTGGAGTGAGAGACACCAGTCAGTGTACAGATATCTCCCGCAGAAAGAGAGGGGACTGACAAACACCAGTCAGTGTACAGATATCTCCCTGAGAGAGAGAGGGACTGAGAGACACCAATCAGTGTACAGATATCTACCTGAGAGAGAGAGTGGAGTGAGAGACACCTGTCAGTGTACAGATATCTCCCGGAGAGTGAGAGGGGACTGAGAGACACCAATCAGTGTACAGATATCTCCCTGAGAGAGCGAGAGAGAGAGCGGACTGAGCGACACCAGTCAGTGTACAGATATCTCCCTGAGAGAGAGAGGGACTGAGAGACAACAGTCAGTCTACAGATATCTCCCTGAGAGAGAGAGGGGACTGAGAGAAACCAGTCAGAGTTCGGATATCGCCCTGAGAGACTGAGAGCGCACTGAGAGACACCAGTCAGTGTACAGATATCTCCCTGAGGGAGAGAGGGGACTGAGAGACACCAGTCAGTGTACAGATATCTCCCTGAGAGAGAGGGGACTGAGAGACACCAGTCAGTGTTCAGATATCTCCCTGAGGGAGAGGGGACTGAGAGACACCTGTCAGTGTATAGATATCTCCCTGATAGAGAGGGGACTGAGAGAAACCAGTCAGAGTTCGGATATCGCCCTGAGAGACTGAGAGCGCACTGAGAGACACCAGTCAGTGTACAGATAACTCCCTGAGGGAGAGAGGGGACTGAGAGACACCCGTCAGTGTACAGATATCTCCCTGAGAGAGAGAGAGAGGGGACTGATAGACACCAGTCAGTGTACAAATATTTCCGTGAGAGAGGGACTGAGAGACACAAGTCATTGTACAGATATCTCCCTGAGAGAGACAGAGCGGACTGAGCGACACCAGTCAGAGTACAGTTATCTCCCTGAGAGAGTGACAGCGGACTGAGAGACACCAGTTAGTACATAGATATCTCCCTGCGAGAGAGAGAGACTGAGAGACACCAGTCAGTGTACAGATATCTCCCTGAGAGAGAGAGGGACTGAGAGACACCAGTCAGTGTACAGACATCTCCCGCAGAAAGAGAGGGGAATGAGAAACACCAGTCAGTGTACAGATATCTCCCTGAGAGAGAGAGGACTGAGAGACACCAGTCAGTGTACAGATATCTCCGTGAGAGAGAGAGGGGACTGAGAGACACCAGTCAATGTACAGATATCTCCCTGAGAGAGAGAGGGGTGACTGAGAGACACCAGTCAGTGTACAGATCTCTGCCTGAGAGAGAGAGAGGGGACTGACAGACACCAGTCAGTTTACAGATATCTCCCTGAGATACAGAGACTGAGAGACACCAGTCAGTGAACAGATATCTCCCTGAGAGAGAGAGAGAGGGGACTGAGAGACACCAGTCAGTGTACAGATATCTCCCTGAGAAAGAGAGGGGACTGAGAGACACCAGTCAGTGTACAGATATCTCCCTGAGAGAGAGAGGACTGAGACACCAGTCAGTGTACAGATATCTCCCTGAGAGAGAGAGGACTGAGACACCAGTCAGTGTACAGATATCTCCCTGAGAGAGAGAGGACTGAGACACCAGTCAGTGTACAGATATCTCCCTGAGAGAGAGAGAGGGTCTGAGAGACACCAGTCAGTGTACAGATATCTCACTGAGAGAGAGAGGGGACTGAGAGACACCAGTCAGTGTACAGATATCTCCCTGAGAGAGCGAGAGAGAGAGGGGACTGAGAGACACCAGTCAGTGTACAGATATCTCCCTGAGAGAGAGATGGGACTAAGAGACACCAGTCAGTGTACAGATATCTCCTTGAGAGAGAGAGAGGGACTGAGAGACACCAGTCAGTGTACAGATATCTCCCTGAGAGAGAGAGTGGACTGAGAGACACCAGTCAGTGTACAGATATCTCCGTGAGAGAGAGAGGGGACTGAGAGACACCAGTCAATGTACAGATATCTCCCTGAGAGAGAGAGGGGTGACTGAGACACACCAGTCAGTGTACAGATCTCTGCCTGAGAGAGAGAGAGGGGACTGACAGACACCAGTCAGTTTACAGATATCTCCCTGAGATAGAGAGACTGAGAGACACCAGTCAGTGAACAGATATCTCCCTGAGAGAGAGAGAGAGGGGACTGAGAGACACCAGTCAGTGTACAGATATCTCCCTGAGAGAGAGAGGGGACTGAGAGACACCAGTCAGTGTACAGATATCTCCCTGAGAGAGAGAGGACTGAGACACCAGTCAGTGTACAGATATCTCCCTGAGAGAGAGAGGACTGAGACACCAGTCAGTGTACAGATATCTCCCTGAGAGAGAGAGGACTGAGACACTAGTCAGTGTACAGATATCTCCCTGAGAGAGAGAGGACTGAGACACCAGTCAGTGTACAGATATCTCCCTGAGAGAGAGAGAGGGTCTGAGAGACACCAGTCAGTGTACAGATATCTCACTGAGAGAGAGAGGGGACTGAGAGACACCAGTCAGTGTACAGATATCTCCCTGAGAGAGCGAGAGAGAGAGGGGACTGAGAGACACCAGTCAGTGTACAGATATCTCCCTGAGAGAGAGAGGGGACTAAGAGACACCAGTCAGTGTACAGATATCTCCTTGAGAGAGAGAGAGGGACTGAGAGACACCAGTCAGTGTACAGATATCTCCCTGAGAGAGAGAGTGGACTGAGAGACACCAGTCAGTGTACTGATATCTCCCTGAGAGAGAGAGGGGAGTGAGAGACACCAGTCAGTGTACAGATATCTCCCTGATAGAGAGAGGGGACTGAGAGACACCAGTCAGTGTACAGATATCTCCCTGAGAGAGAGGGGACTGAGAGACACCAGTCAGGGTACAGATATCTCCCTGAGAGAGGGAACTGAGAGACACCAGTCAGTGTACAGATATCTCCCTGAGAGAGTTGGAGGGCTGAGAGACACCAGTCAGTGTACAGATATCTCCCTGAGAGAGAGAGGGACTGAGAGACACCAGTCAGATTACAGATATCTCCCTGAGAGAGAGAGAGGGACTGAGAGACACCAGTCAGTGTACAGATATCTCCCTGAGAGAGAGAGGGGACTGAGACACCAGTCAGTGTACAGATATCTCCCAGAGAGAGAGAGGGACTGAGAGACACCAGTCAGTGTACAGATATCTCCCTGAGAGAGAGAGGGACTGAGAGACACCAGTCAGTGTCCAGATATCTCCCTGAGAGAGAGAGGGACTGAGAGACACCAGTCAGTGTCCAGATATCTCCCTGAGAGAGAGAGATCGGACTGTGAGACACCATTCAGTGTACAGATATCTCCCTGAGAGAGAGAGGGGACTGAGAGACTCCAGGCAGTGTACAGATATCTCCTTGAGAGAGAGAGGGACTGAGAGACGCCAGTCAGTGTACAGATATCTCCCTGAGAGACAGAGGGGACTGAGAGACACCAGTCAGTGTACAGATATCTCCTTGAGAGAGAGAGGGACTGAGAGACGCCAGTCAGTGTACAGATATCTCCCTGAGAGAGAGGGGACTGAGAGACACCAGTCAGTGTACAGATATCTCCGTGACAGAGAGAGGGACTGAGAGACACCAGTAAGTGTACAGATATCTCCCTGAGAGAGAGCGAGGGGACTGACAGACACCAGTCACTGTGCAGATATCTCCCTGAGAGAGAGAGGGAACTGAGAGACACCAGTCAGTGTACAGAGATCTCCCTGAGAGAGAGAGGGGACTGAGAGACACCAGTCAGTGTACAGATATCTCCCTGAGAGAGAGAGGGGACTGAGAGACACCAGTCAGTGTACAGATATCTCCCTGAGAGAGAGAGGGGACTGAGAGACACCAGTCAGTGTACAGATATTTCCCTGTGAGAGCGAGAGAGAGAGGGGACTGAGAGACACAAGTCAGTGTACAGATATCTCCCTGAGAGAGAGAGGGGACTGAGAGACACCAGTCAGTGTACAGATATCTCCCTGAGAGAGAGAGAGGGACTGAGAGACACCAGTCAGTGAACAGATATCTCCCTGAGAGAGAGAGAGAGAGAGGGGACTGAGTGACACCAGTCAGTGTACCGATATCTCCCTGAGAGAGAGAGGGGACTGAGAGACACCAGTCAGTGTACAGATATCTCCCTGAGAGAGAGAGGGACTGAGACACCAGACAGTGTACAGATATCTCCCTGAGAGAGAGAGAGCAGACCGAGAGACACCAGTCAGTGTACAGATATCTCCTAGAGAAAGAGAGGGACTGAGAGACACCAGTCTGTGTACAGATATCTCCTTAAGAGAGAGGGGACTGAGAGACACCAGTCAGTGTATAGATATCTCCCTGAGAGGGAGAGGGACTGAGAGACAACAGTCAGTCTACAGATATCTCCCTGAGAGAGAGAGGGGACTGAGAGACACCAGTCAGTGTACAGATATCTCCCTGATAGAGAGAGGGGACTGAGAGACAGCAGTCAGTGTACAGATATCTCCCTGAGAGAGAGGGGAGTGAGAGACACCAGTCAGGGTACAGATATCTCCCTGAGAGAGGGAACTGAGAGACACCAGTCAGTGTACAGATATCTCCCTGAGAGAGTTGGAGGGACTGAGAGACACCAGTCAGTGTACAGATATCTCCCTGAGAGAGAGAGGGACTGAGAGACACCAGTCAGTGTACTGATATCTCCCTGAGAGAGAGCGAGGGACTGAGAGACACCAGTCAGTGTACAGATATCTCCCTGAGAGAGAGAGGGGACTGAGACACCAGTCAGTGTACAGATATCTCCCTGAGAGAGAGAGGGACTGAGAGACACCAGTCAGTGTACAGATATCGCCCTGAGAGAGAGAGGGACTGAGAGACACCAGTCAGTGTACAGATATCTCCCTGAGAGAGAGAGGGACTGAGAGACACCAGTCAGTGTCCAGATATCTCCCTGAGAGAGAGAGATCGGACTGTGAGACACCATTCAGTGTACAGATATCTCCCTGAGAGAGAGAGGGGACTGAGAGACTCCAGGCAGTGTACAGATATCTCCTTGAGAGACAGAGGGACTGAGAGACGCCAGTCAGTGTACAGATATCTCCCTGAGAGAGAGAGGGGACTGAGAGACACCAGTCAGTGTACAGATATCTCCTTGAGAGAGAGAGGGACTGAGAGACGCCAGTCAGTGTACAGATATCTCCCTGAGAGAGAGGGGAGTGAGAGACACCAGTCAGTGTACAGATATCTCCGTGAGAGAGAGAGGGAACTGAGAGACACCAGTCAGTGTACAGAGATCTCCCTGAGAGAGAGAGGGGACTGAGAGACACCAGTCAGTGTACAGATATCTCCCTGAGAGAGAGAGGGACTGAGAGACACCAGTCAGTATACCGATATCTCCATTAGAGAGGGGACTGAGAGACACCAGTCAGTGTACAGATATCTGCGTGAGAGAGCGGACTTAGAGACACCAGTCAGTGTACAGATATCTCCCTGAGAGAGAGAGGGGACTGAGAGACACCAGTCAGTGTACAGATATCTCCCTGAGAGAGAGAGGGGACTGAGAGACACCAGTCAGTGTACAGATATCTCCCTGAGAGAGCGAGAGAGAGAGGGGACTGAGAGACACCAGTCAGTGTACAGATATCTGCCTGAGAGAGAGAGGGGACTGAGAGACACCAGTCAGTGTACAGATATCTCCCTGAGAGAGAGAGAGGGACTGAGAGACACCAGTCAGTGAACAGATATCTCCCTGAGAGGGAGAGAGCAGACCGAGAGACACCAGTCAGTGTACAGATATCTCCTAGAGAGAGAGACGGACTGAGAGACACCAGTCTGTGTACAGATATCTCCTTAAGAGAGAGGGGACTGAGAGACACCAGTCAGTGTACAGATATCTCCTTGAGAGGGAGAGGGACTGAGAGACACCAGTCAGTGTACAGATATCTCCCTGAGAGGGGACTGAGAGTCACCAGTCAGTGTACAGATATCTCCCTGAGAAAGAGAGAGGGGACTGAGAGGCACCAGTCAGTGTGCAGATATCTCCCTGAGAGGGAGAGGGACTGAGACACCAGACAGTGTACAGATATCTCCCTGAGAGAGAGAGAGAGCGGACAGAGCGACACCAGTCAGTGTACAGATATCTCCCTGAGAGAGAGAGGGACTGAGAGACAACAGTCAGTCTACAGATATCTCCCTGAGAGAGAGAGGGGACTGAGAGACACCACTCAGTATACAGATACCTCCCTGAGACAGAGAGAGGGCACTGAGAGACACCAGTCAGTGTACAGATATCTCCCTGAGAGAGAGAGTGGATTGAGAGACACCAGTCAGTGTACAGATACCTCCCGGAGAGAGAGGAGACTGAGAGACACCAGTCAGTGTGCAGATATCTCCCTGAGGGAGAGGGGACTGAGAGACACCAGTCAGTGTACAGATATCTCCCTGAGGGAGAGGGGACTGAGAGAAATCAGTCAGAGTTCGGATATCGCCCTGAGAGACTGAGAGCACACTGAGAGACAACAGTCAGTGTACAGATATCTCCCTGAGGGAGAGAGAGAGGGGACTGATCGACACCAGTCAGTGTACAAATATCTCCGTGAGAGAGAGAGGGATCTGAGAGACACCAGTCAGTGTACAGATATCTCCGTGAGAGTGGGACTGAGAGGCACAAGTCATTGTACAGAGATCTCCCTGAGAGAGAGAGAGCGGACTGAGCGACACCAGTCAGTGTACAGATATCACCCTGAGAGAGAAAGAGGGGACTGAGAGACACCAGTCAGAGTACAGACATCTCCCTGAGAGAGTGACAGCGGACTGAGAGACACCAGTCAGTGTACAGATATCTCCTTGAGAGAGAGAGGGGACTGAGAGACACCACTCAGTATACAGATACCTCTCTGAGACAGAGAGAGGGCACTGAGAGACACCAGTCAGTGTACAGTTATCTCCCTGAGAGAGAGAGTGGAGTGAGAGACACCAGTCAGTGTACAGATATCTCCCGCAGAAAGAGAGGGGACTGACAAACACCAGTCAGTGTACAGATATCTCCCTGAGAGAGAGAGGGACTGAGAGACACCAATCAGTGTACAGATATCTACCTGAGAGAGAGAGTGGAGTGAGAGACACCTGTCAGTGTACAGATATCTCCCGGAGAGTGAGAGGGGACTGAGAGACACCAATCAGTGTACAGATATCTCCCTGAGAGAGCGAGAGAGAGAGCGGACTGAGCGACACCAGTCAGTGTACAGATATCTCCCTGAGAGAGAGAGGGACTGAGAGACAACAGTCAGTCTACAGATATCTCCCTGAGAGAGAGAGGGGACTGAGAGAAACCAGTCAGAGTTCGGATATCGCCCTGAGAGACTGAGAGCGCACTGAGAGACACCAGTCAGTGTACAGATATCTCCCTGAGGGAGAGAGGGGACTGAGAGACACCAGTCAGTGTACAGATATCTCCCTGAGAGAGAGGGGACTGAGAGACACCAGTCAGTGTTCAGATATCTCCCTGAGGGAGAGGGGACTGAGAGACACCTGTCAGTGTATAGATATCTCCCTGATAGAGAGGGGACTGAGAGAAACCAGTCAGAGTTCGGATATCGCCCTGAGAGACTGAGAGCGCACTGAGAGACACCAGTCAGTGTACAGATAACTCCCTGAGGGAGAGAGGGGACTGAGAGACACCCGTCAGTGTACAGATATCTCCCTGAGAGAGAGAGAGAGGGGACTGATAGACACCAGTCAGTGTACAAATATTTCCGTGAGAGAGGGACTGAGAGACACAAGTCATTGTACAGATATCTCCCTGAGAGAGACAGAGCGGACTGAGCGACACCAGTCAGAGTACAGTTATCTCCCTGAGAGAGTGACAGCGGACTGAGAGACACCAGTTAGTACATAGATATCTCCCTGCGAGAGAGAGAGACTGAGAGACACCAGTCAGTGTACAGATATCTCCCTGAGAGAGAGAGGGACTGAGAGACACCAGTCAGTGTACAGACATCTCCCGCAGAAAGAGAGGGGAATGAGAAACACCAGTCAGTGTACAGATATCTCCCTGAGAGAGAGAGGACTGAGAGACACCAGTCAGTGTACAGATATCTCCGTGAGAGAGAGAGGGGACTGAGAGACACCAGTCAATGTACAGATATCTCCCTGAGAGAGAGAGGGGTGACTGAGAGACACCAGTCAGTGTACAGATCTCTGCCTGAGAGAGAGAGAGGGGACTGACAGACACCAGTCAGTTTACAGATATCTCCCTGAGATACAGAGACTGAGAGACACCAGTCAGTGAACAGATATCTCCCTGAGAGAGAGAGAGAGGGGACTGAGAGACACCAGTCAGTGTACAGATATCTCCCTGAGAAAGAGAGGGGACTGAGAGACACCAGTCAGTGTACAGATATCTCCCTGAGAGAGAGAGGACTGAGACACCAGTCAGTGTACAGATATCTCCCTGAGAGAGAGAGGACTGAGACACCAGTCAGTGTACAGATATCTCCCTGAGAGAGAGAGGACTGAGACACCAGTCAGTGTACAGATATCTCCCTGAGAGAGAGAGAGGGTCTGAGAGACACCAGTCAGTGTACAGATATCTCACTGAGAGAGAGAGGGGACTGAGAGACACCAGTCAGTGTACAGATATCTCCCTGAGAGAGCGAGAGAGAGAGGGGACTGAGAGACACCAGTCAGTGTACAGATATCTCCCTGAGAGAGAGATGGGACTAAGAGACACCAGTCAGTGTACAGATATCTCCTTGAGAGAGAGAGAGGGACTGAGAGACACCAGTCAGTGTACAGATATCTCCCTGAGAGAGAGAGTGGACTGAGAGACACCAGTCAGTGTACAGATATCTCCGTGAGAGAGAGAGGGGACTGAGAGACACCAGTCAATGTACAGATATCTCCCTGAGAGAGAGAGGGGTGACTGAGACACACCAGTCAGTGTACAGATCTCTGCCTGAGAGAGAGAGAGGGGACTGACAGACACCAGTCAGTTTACAGATATCTCCCTGAGATAGAGAGACTGAGAGACACCAGTCAGTGAACAGATATCTCCCTGAGAGAGAGAGAGAGGGGACTGAGAGACACCAGTCAGTGTACAGATATCTCCCTGAGAGAGAGAGGGGACTGAGAGACACCAGTCAGTGTACAGATATCTCCCTGAGAGAGAGAGGACTGAGACACCAGTCAGTGTACAGATATCTCCCTGAGAGAGAGAGGACTGAGACACCAGTCAGTGTACAGATATCTCCCTGAGAGAGAGAGGACTGAGACACTAGTCAGTGTACAGATATCTCCCTGAGAGAGAGAGGACTGAGACACCAGTCAGTGTACAGATATCTCCCTGAGAGAGAGAGAGGGTCTGAGAGACACCAGTCAGTGTACAGATATCTCACTGAGAGAGAGAGGGGACTGAGAGACACCAGTCAGTGTACAGATATCTCCCTGAGAGAGCGAGAGAGAGAGGGGACTGAGAGACACCAGTCAGTGTACAGATATCTCCCTGAGAGAGAGAGGGGACTAAGAGACACCAGTCAGTGTACAGATATCTCCTTGAGAGAGAGAGAGGGACTGAGAGACACCAGTCAGTGTACAGATATCTCCCTGAGAGAGAGAGTGGACTGAGAGACACCAGTCAGTGTACTGATATCTCCCTGAGAGAGAGAGGGGAGTGAGAGACACCAGTCAGTGTACAGATATCTCCCTGATAGAGAGAGGGGACTGAGAGACACCAGTCAGTGTACAGATATCTCCCTGAGAGAGAGGGGACTGAGAGACACCAGTCAGGGTACAGATATCTCCCTGAGAGAGGGAACTGAGAGACACCAGTCAGTGTACAGATATCTCCCTGAGAGAGTTGGAGGGCTGAGAGACACCAGTCAGTGTACAGATATCTCCCTGAGAGAGAGAGGGACTGAGAGACACCAGTCAGATTACAGATATCTCCCTGAGAGAGAGAGAGGGACTGAGAGACACCAGTCAGTGTACAGATATCTCCCTGAGAGAGAGAGGGGACTGAGACACCAGTCAGTGTACAGATATCTCCCAGAGAGAGAGAGGGACTGAGAGACACCAGTCAGTGTACAGATATCTCCCTGAGAGAGAGAGGGACTGAGAGACACCAGTCAGTGTCCAGATATCTCCCTGAGAGAGAGAGGGACTGAGAGACACCAGTCAGTGTCCAGATATCTCCCTGAGAGAGAGAGATCGGACTGTGAGACACCATTCAGTGTACAGATATCTCCCTGAGAGAGAGAGGGGACTGAGAGACTCCAGGCAGTGTACAGATATCTCCTTGAGAGAGAGAGGGACTGAGAGACGCCAGTCAGTGTACAGATATCTCCCTGAGAGACAGAGGGGACTGAGAGACACCAGTCAGTGTACAGATATCTCCTTGAGAGAGAGAGGGACTGAGAGACGCCAGTCAGTGTACAGATATCTCCCTGAGAGAGAGGGGACTGAGAGACACCAGTCAGTGTACAGATATCTCCGTGACAGAGAGAGGGACTGAGAGACACCAGTAAGTGTACAGATATCTCCCTGAGAGAGAGCGAGGGGACTGACAGACACCAGTCACTGTGCAGATATCTCCCTGAGAGAGAGAGGGAACTGAGAGACACCAGTCAGTGTACAGAGATCTCCCTGAGAGAGAGAGGGGACTGAGAGACACCAGTCAGTGTACAGATATCTCCCTGAGAGAGAGAGGGGACTGAGAGACACCAGTCAGTGTACAGATATCTCCCTGAGAGAGAGAGGGGACTGAGAGACACCAGTCAGTGTACAGATATTTCCCTGTGAGAGCGAGAGAGAGAGGGGACTGAGAGACACAAGTCAGTGTACAGATATCTCCCTGAGAGAGAGAGGGGACTGAGAGACACCAGTCAGTGTACAGATATCTCCCTGAGAGAGAGAGAGGGACTGAGAGACACCAGTCAGTGAACAGATATCTCCCTGAGAGAGAGAGAGAGAGAGGGGACTGAGTGACACCAGTCAGTGTACCGATATCTCCCTGAGAGAGAGAGGGGACTGAGAGACACCAGTCAGTGTACAGATATCTCCCTGAGAGAGAGAGGGACTGAGACACCAGACAGTGTACAGATATCTCCCTGAGAGAGAGAGAGCAGACCGAGAGACACCAGTCAGTGTACAGATATCTCCTAGAGAAAGAGAGGGACTGAGAGACACCAGTCTGTGTACAGATATCTCCTTAAGAGAGAGGGGACTGAGAGACACCAGTCAGTGTATAGATATCTCCCTGAGAGGGAGAGGGACTGAGAGACAACAGTCAGTCTACAGATATCTCCCTGAGAGAGAGAGGGGACTGAGAGACACCACTCAGTATACAGATACCTCCCTGAGACAGAGAGAGGGCACTGAGAGACACCAGTCAGTGTACAGATATCTCCCTGAGAGAGAGAGTGGAGTGAGAGACACCAGTCAGTGTACAGATACCTCCCGGAAAGAGAGGGGACTGAGAGACACCAGTCAGTGTGCAGATATCTCCCTGAGGGAGAGGGGACTGAGAGACACCAGTCAGTGTACAGATATCTCCCTGAGGGAGAGGGGACTGAGAGAAATCAGTCAGAGTTCGGATATCGCCCTGAGAGACTGAGAGCACACTGAGAGACAACAGTCAGTGTACAGATATCTCCCTGAGGGAGAGAGAGAGGGGACTGATCGACACCAGTCAGTGTACAAATATCTCCGTGAGAGAGAGAGGGATCTGAGAGACACCAGTCAGTGTACAGATATCTCCGTGAGAGTGGGACTGAGAGGCACAAGTCATTGTACAGAGATCTCCCTGAGAGAGAGAGAGCGGACTGAGCGACACCAGTCAGTGTACAGATATCACCCTGAGAGAGAAAGAGGGGACTGAGAGACACCAGTCAGAGTACAGACATCTCCCTGAGAGAGTGACAGCGGACTGAGAGACACCAGTCAGTGTACAGATATCTCCTTGAGAGAGAGAGGGGACTGAGAGACACCACTCAGTATACAGATACCTCTCTGAGACAGAGAGAGGGCACTGAGAGACACCAGTCAGTGTACAGTTATCTCCCTGAGAGAGAGAGTGGAGTGAGAGACACCAGTCAGTGTACAGATATCTCCCGCAGAAAGAGAGGGGACTGACAAACACCAGTCAGTGTACAGATATCTCCCTGAGAGAGAGAGGGACTGAGAGACACCAATCAGTGTACAAATATCTACCTGAGAGAGAGAGTGGAGTGAGAGACACCTGTCAGTGTACAGATATCTCCCGGAGAGTGAGAGGGGACTGAGAGACACCAGTCAGTGTACAGATATCTCCCTGAGAGAGAGAGGGGACTGAGAGACACCAGTCAGTGTGCAGATATCTCCCTGAGCGAGAGGGGACTGAGAGACACCTGTCAGTGTATAGATATCTCCCTGAGAGAGAGGGGACTGAGAGAAACCAGTCAGAGTTCGGATATCGCCCTGAGAGACTGAGAGCGCACTGAGAGACACCAGTCAGTGTACAGATATCTCCCTGAGGGAGAGAGGGGACTGAGAGACACCAGTCAGTGTACAGATATCTCCCTGAGAGAGAGGGGACTGAGAGACACCAGTCAGTGTTCAGATATCTCCCTGAGGGAGAGGGGACTGAGAGACACCTGTCAGTGTATAGATATCTCCCTGATAGAGAGGGGACTGAGAGAAACCAGTCAGAGTTCGGATATCGCCCTGAGAGACTGAGAGCGCACTGAGAGACACCAGTCAGTGTACAGATAAGTCCCTGAGGGAGAGAGGGGACTGAGAGACACCCGTCAGTGTACAGATATCTCCCTGAGAGAGAGAGAGAGGGGACTGAGAGACACCAGTCAGTGTACAAATATTTCCGTGAGAGAGGGACTGAGAGACACAAGTCATTGTACAGATATCTCCCTGAGAGAGACAGAGCGGACTGAGCGACACCAGTCAGTGTACAGATATCACCCTGAGAGAGAAAGAGGGGACTGAGAGACACCAGTCAGAGTACAGTTATCTCCCTGAGAGAGTGACAGCGGACTGAGAGACACCAGTTAGTACATAGATATCTCCCTGCGAGAGAGAGAGACTGAGAGACACCAGTCAGTGTACAGATATCTCCCTGAGAGAGAGAGGGACTGAGAGACACCAGTCAGTGTACAGATATCTCCCTGAGATAGAGAGGGGTGACTGAGAGACACCAGTCAGTGTACAGATCTCTGCCTGAGAGAGAGAGAGGGGACTGACAGACACCAGTCAGTTTACAGATATCTCCCTGAGATACAGAGACTGAGAGACACCAGTCAGTGAACAGATATCTCCCTGAGAGAGAGAGAGAGGGGACTGAGAGACACCAGTCAGTGTACAGATATCTCCCTGAGAGAGAAAGAGGGGACTGAGAGACACCAGTCAGAGTACAGTTATCTCCCTGAGAGAGTGACAGCGGACTGAGAGACACCAGTTAGTACATAGATATCTCCCTGCGAGAGAGAGAGGACTGAGAGACACCAGTCAGTGTACAGATATCTCCGTGAGAGAGAGAGGGGACTGAGAGACACCAGTCAATGTACAGATATCTCCCTGAGAGAGAGAGGGGTGACTGAGAGACACCAGTCAGTGTACAGATCTCTGCCTGAGAGAGAGAGAGGGGACTGACAGACACCAGTCAGTTTACAGATATCTCCCTGAGATACAGAGACTGAGAGACACCAGTCAGTGAACAGATATCTCCCTGAGAGAGAGAGAGAGGGGACTGAGAGACACCAGTCAGTGTACAGATATCTCCCTGAGAGAGAGAGGGGACTGAGAGACACCAGTCAGTGTACAGATATCTCCCTGAGAGAGAGAGGACTGAGACACCAGTCAGTGTACAGATATCTCCCTGAGAGAGAGAGGACTGAGACACCAGTCAGTGTACAGATATCTCCCTGAGAGAGAGAGGACTGAGACACAAGTCAGTGTACAGATATCTCCCTGAGAGAGAGAGGACTGAGACACCAGTCAGTGTACAGATATCTCCCTGAGAGAGAGAGAGGGTCTGAGAGACACCAGTCAGTGTACAGATATCTCACTGAGAGAGAGAGGGGACTGAGAGACACCAGTCAGTGTACAGATATCTCCCTGAGAGAGCGAGAGAGAGAGGGGACTGAGAGACACCAGTCAGTGTACAGATATCTCCCTGAGAGAGAGAGGGGACTAAGAGACACCAGTCAGTGTACAGATATCTCCTTGAGAGAGAGAGAGGGACTGAGAGACACCAGTCAGTGTACAGATATCTCCCTGAGAGAGAGAGTGGACTGAGAGACACCAGTCAGTGTACAGATATCTCCGTGAGAGAGAGAGGGGACTGAGAGACACCAGTCAATGTACAGATATCTCCCTGAGAGAGAGAGGGGTGACTGAGAGACACCAGTCAGTGTACAGATCTCTGCCTGAGAGAGAGAGAGGGGACTGACAGACACCAGTCAGTTTACAGATATCTCCCTGAGATAGAGAGACTGAGAGACACCAGTCAGTGAACAGATATCTCCCTGAGAGAGAGAGAGAGGGGACTGAGAGACACCAGTCAGTGTACAGATATCTCCCTGAGAGAGAGAGGGGACTGAGAGACACCAGTCAGTGTACAGATATCTCCCTGAGAGAGAGAGGACTGAGACACCAGTCAGTGTACAGATATCTCCCTGAGAGAGAGAGGACTGAGACACCAGTCAGTGTACAGATATCTCCCTGAGAGAGAGAGGACTGAGACACTAGTCAGTGTACAGATATCTCCCTGAGAGAGAGAGGACTGAGACACCAGTCAGTGTACAGATATCTCCCTGAGAGAGAGAGAGGGTCTGAGAGACACCAGTCAGTGTACAGATATCTCACTGAGAGAGAGAGGGGACTGAGAGACACCAGTCAGTGTACAGATATCTCCCTGAGAGAGCGAGAGAGAGAGGGGACTGAGAGACACCAGTCAGTGTACAGATATCTCCCTGAGAGAGAGAGGGGACTAAGAGACACCAGTCAGTGTACAGATATCTCCTTGAGAGAGAGAGAGGGACTGAGAGACACCAGTCAGTGTACAGATATCTCCCTGAGAGAGAGAGTGGACTGAGAGACACCAGTCAGTGTACTGATATCTCCCTGAGAGAGAGAGGGGAGTGAGAGACACCAGTCAGTGTACAGATATCTCCCTGATAGAGAGAGGGGACTGAGAGACACCAGTCAGTGTACAGATATCTCCCTGAGAGAGAGGGGACTGAGAGACACCAGTCAGGGTACAGATATCTCCCTGAGAGAGGGAACTGAGAGACACCAGTCAGTGTACAGATATCTCCCTGAGAGAGTTGGAGGGCTGAGAGACACCAGTCAGTGTACAGATATCTCCCTGAGAGAGAGAGGGACTGAGAGACACCAGTCAGTGTACAGATATCTCCCTGAGAGAGAGAGAGGGACTGAGAGACACCAGTCAGTGTACAGATATCTCCCTGAGAGAGAGAGGGGACTGAGACACCAGTCAGTGTACAGATATCTCCCAGAGAGAGAGAGGGACTGAGAGACACCAGTCAGTGTACAGATATCTCCCTGAGAGAGAGAGGGACTGAGAGACACCAGTCAGTGTCCAGATATCTCCCTGAGAGAGAGAGGGACTGAGAGACACCAGTCAGTGTCCAGATATCTCCCTGAGAGAGAGAGATCGGACTGTGAGACACCATTCAGTGTACAGATATCTCCCTGAGAGAGAGAGGGGACTGAGAGACTCCAGGCAGTGTACAGATATCTCCTTGAGAGAGAGAGGGACTGAGAGACGCCAGTCAGTGTACAGATATCTCCCTGAGAGACAGAGGGGACTGAGAGACACCAGTCAGTGTACAGATATCTCCTTGAGAGAGAGAGGGACTGAGAGACGCCAGTCAGTGTACAGATATCTCCCTGAGAGAGAGGGGACTGAGAGACACCAGTCAGTGTACAGATATCTCCGTGACAGAGAGAGGGACTGAGAGACACCAGTAAGTGTACAGATATCTCCCTGAGAGAGAGCGAGGGGACTGACAGACACCAGTCACTGTGCAGATATCTCCCTGAGAGAGAGAGGGAACTGAGAGACACCAGTCAGTGTACAGAGATCTCCCTGAGAGAGAGAGGGGACTGAGAGACACCAGTCAGTGTACAGATATCTCCCTGAGAGAGAGAGGGGACTGAGAGACACCAGTCAGTGTACAGATATCTCCCTGAGAGAGAGAGGGGACTGAGAGACACCAGTCAGTGTACAGATATTTCCCTGTGAGAGCGAGAGAGAGAGGGGACTGAGAGACACAAGTCAGTGTACAGATATCTCCCTGAGAGAGAGAGGGGACTGAGAGACACCAGTCAGTGTACAGATATCTACCTGAGAGAGTGAGAGCGGACTGAGAGACACCAGTCAGTGTACAGATATCTCCCTGAGAGAGAGAGGGGACTGAGAGACACCAGTCAGTGTACAGATATTTCCCTGTGAGAGCGAGAGAGAGAGGGGACTGAGAGACACAAGTCAGTGTACAGATATCTCCCTGAGAGAGAGAGGGGACTGAGAGACACCAGTCAGTGTACAGATATCTACCTGAGAGAGTGAGAGCGGACTGAGAGACACCAGTCAGTGTACAGATATCTCCCTGAGAGAGACAGAGGGGACTGAGAGACACCAGTCAGTGTACAGATATCTCCCTGAGAGAGAGAGAGGGGACTGAGAGACACCAGTCATTGTACAGATATCTCCCTGAGAGAGAGAGGGGACTGAGAGACACCAGTCAGTGTACAGATATCTCCCTGAGAGAGAGAGAGGGGACTGAGAGACACCAGTCAGTGTACAGATATCTCCCTGAGAGAGAGAGAGGGGACTGAGAGACACCAGTCAGTGTACAGATATCTCCCTGAGAGAGAGAGGGGACTGAGAGACACCAGTCAGTGTACAGATATCTCCCTGAGAGAGAGAGAGGGGACTGAGAGACACCAGTCAGTGTACAGATATCTCCCTGAGAGAGAGAGGGACTGAGAGACACCAGTCAGTGTACAAATATCTCCCTGAGAGAGAGGGGACTGAGAGATACCAGTCACTGTACAGATATCTCCGTGAGAGAGGGATGTGAGAGACACCAGTCAGTGTCCAGATATCTCCCTGAGAGAGAGAGAGCGGACTGTGAGACACCATTCAGTGTACAGATATCTCCCTGAGAGAGAGAGGGGACTGAGAGACACCAGTCAGTGTACAGATATCTCCTTGAGAGAGAGAGGGACTGAGAGATGCCAGTCAGTGTACAGATATCTCCCTGAGAGAGAGGGGACTGAGAAACACCAGTCAGTGTACAGATATCTCCGTGAGAGAGGGATCTGAGAGACACCAGTCAGTGTACAGATATCTCCCTGAGAGAGAGGGGACTGAGAGACACCAGTCAGTGTACAGATATCTCCCTGAGAGAGACAGAGGGGACTGACAGACACTAGTCAGTGTACAGATATCTCCCTGAGAGAGAGAGGGGACTGAGAGACACCAGTCAGTGTACAGATATCTCCCTGAGAGAGAGAGGACTGAGACACCAGTCAGTGTACAGATATCTCCCTGAGAGAGAGAGGACCGAGACACCAGTCAGTGTAAAGATATCTCCCTGAGAGAGAGAGGACTGAGACACCAGTCAGTGTACAGATATCTCCCTGAGAGAGAGAGGACTGAGACACACCAGTCAGTGTACGGATATCTCCCTGAGAGAGAGAGAGGGGACTGAGAGACACCAGTCAGTGTACAGATATCTCCCTGAGAGAGAGAGAGGGTCTGAGAGACACCAGTCAGTGTACAGTTATCTCACTGGGAGAGAGAGGGGACTGAGAGACACCAGTCAGTGTACAGATATCTCCCTGAGAGAGCGAGAGAGAGAGGGGACTGAGAGACACCAGTCAGTGTACAGATATCTCCCTGAGAGAGAGAGGGGACTAAGAGACACCAGTCAGTGTACAGATATCTCCTTGAGAGAGAGAGAGGGACTGAGAGACACCAGTCAGTGTACAGATATCTCCCTGAGAGAGAGAGGGGACTGAGAGACACCAGTCAGTGTACAGATATCTCCCTGAGAGAGAGAGGGGACTGAGAGACACCAGTCAGTGTACAGATATCTCCCTGATAGAGAGAGGGGACTGAGAGACAGCAGTCAGTGTACAGATATCTCCCTGAGAGAGAGGGGAGTGAGAGACACCAGTCAGGGTACAGATATCTCCCTGAGAGAGGGAACTGAGAGACACCAGTCAGTGTACAGATATCTCCATGAGAGAGTTGGAGGGACTGAGAGACACCAGTCAGTGTACAGATATCTCCCTGAGAGAGAGAGGGACTGAGAGACACCAGTCAGTGTACTGATATCTCCCTGAGAGAGAGCGAGGGACTGAGAGACACCAGTCAGTGTACAGATATCTCCCTGAGAGAGAGAGGGGACTGAGACACCAGTCAGTGTACAGATATCTCCCTGAGAGAGAGAGGGACTGAGAGACACAAGTCAGTGTACAGATATCTCCCTGAGAGAGAGAGGGACTGAGAGACACCAGTCAGTGTACAGATATCTCCCTGAGAGAGAGAGGGACTGAGAGACACCAGTCAGTGTCCAGATATCTCCCTGAGAGAGAGAGATCGGACTGTGAGACACCATTCAGTGTACAGATATCTCCCTGAGAGAGAGAGGGGACTGAGAGACTCCAGGCAGTGTACAGATATCTCCTTGAGAGACAGAGGGACTGAGAGACGCCAGTCAGTGTACAGATATCTCCCTGAGAGAGAGAGGGGACTGAGAGACACCAGTCAGTGTACAGATATCTCCTTGAGAGAGAGAGGGACTGAGAGACGCCAGTCAGTGTACAGATATCTCCCTGAGAGAGAGGGGACTGAGAGACACCAGTCAGTGTACAGATATCTCCGTGAGAGAGAGAGGGACTGAGAGACACCAGTAAGTGTACAGATATCTCCCTGAGAGAGAGAGAGGGGACTGACAGACACCAGTCACTGTGCAGATATCTCCCTGAGAGAGAGAGGGAACTGAGAGACACCAGTCAGTGTACAGAGAACTCCCTGAGAGAGAGAGGGGACTGAGAGACACCAGTCAGTGTACAGATATCTCCCTGAGAGAGAGAGGGACTGAGAGACACCAGTCAGTGTACCGATATCTCCATTAGAGAGGGGACTGAGAGACACCAGTCAGTGTACAGATATCTGCGTGAGAGAGCGGACTTAGAGACACCAGTCAGTGTACAGATATCTCCCTGAGAGAGAGAGGGGACTGAGAGACACCAGTCAGTGTACAGATATCTCCCTGAGAGAGCGAGAGAGAGAGGGGACTAGGAGACACCAGTCAGTGTACAGATATCTGCCTGAGAGAGAGAGGGGACTGAGAGACACCAGTCAGTGTACAGATATCTCCCTGAGAGAGAGAGAGGGACTGAGAGACACCAGTCAGTGAACAGATATCTCCCTGAGAGAGAGAGAGCAGACCGAGAGACACCAGTCAGTGTACAGATATCTCCTAGAGAGAGAGAGGGACTGAGAGACACCAGTCTGTGTACAGATATCTCCTTAAGAGAGAGGGGACTGAGAGACACCAGTCAGTGTACAGATATCTCCGTGAGAGGGAGAGGGACTGAGAGACACCAGTCAGTGTACAGATATCTCCCTGAGAGGGGACTGAGAGTCACCAGTCAGTGTACAGATATCTCCCTGAGAAAGAGAGAGGGGACTGAGAGGCACCAGTCAGTGTGCAGATATCTCCCTGAGAGGGGGAGGGACTGAGACACCAGACAGTGTACAGATATCTCCCTGAGAGAGAGAGAGAGCGGACTGAGCGACACCAGTCAGTGTACAGATATCTCCCTGAGAGAGAGAGGGACTGAGAGACACCAGTCAGTGTACAGATACCTCCCGGAGAGAGAGGGGACTGAGAGACACCAGTCAGTGTGCAGATATCTCCCTGAGGGAGAGGGGACTGAGAGACACCAGTCAGTGTACAGATATCTCCCTGAGGGAGAGGGGACTGAGAGAAATCAGTCAGAGTTCGGATATCGCCCTGAGAGACTGAGAGCACACTGAGAGACAACAGTCAGTGTACAGATATCTCCCTGAGGGAGAGAGAGAGGGGACTGATCGACACCAGTCAGTGTACAAATATCTCCGTGAGAGAGAGAGGGATCTGAGAGACACCAGTCAGTGTACAGATATCTCCGTGAGAGTGGGACTGAGAGGCACAAGTCATTGTACAGAGATCTCCCTGAGAGAGAGAGAGCGGACTGAGCGACACCAGTCAGTGTACAGATATCACCCTGAGAGAGAAAGAGGGGACTGAGAGACACCAGTCAGAGTACAGACATCTCCCTGAGAGAGTGACAGCGGACTGAGAGACACCAGTCAGTGTACAGATATCTCCCTGAGAGAGAGAGGGGACTGAGAGACACCACTCAGTATACAGATACCTCTCTGAGACAGAGAGAGGGCACTGAGAGACACCAGTCAGTGTACAGTTATCTCCCTGAGAGAGAGAGTGGAGTGAGAGACACCAGTCAGTGTACAGATATCTCCCGCAGAAAGAGAGGGGACTGACAAACACCAGTCAGTGTACAGATATCTCCCTGAGAGAGAGAGGGACTGAGAGACACCAATCAGTGTACAGATATCTACCTGAGAGAGAGAGTGGAGTGAGAGACACCTGTCAGTGTACAGATATCTCCCGGAGAGAGAGAGGCGACTGAGAGACACCAGTCAGTGTACAGATATCTCCCTGAGAGAGAGAGGGGACTGAGAGACACCAGTCAGTGTGCAGATATCTCCCTGAGCGAGAGGGGACTGAGAGACACCTGTCAGTGTATAGATATCTCCCTGAGAGAGAGGGGACTGAGAGAAACCAGTCAGAGTTCGGATATCGCCCTGAGAGACTGAGAGCGCACTGAGAGACACCAGTCAGTGTACAGATATCTCCCTGAGGGAGAGAGGGGACTGAGAGACACCAGTCAGTGTACAGATATCTCCCTGAGAGAGAGGGGACTGAGAGACACCAGTCAGTGTTCAGATATCTCCCTGAGGGAGAGGGGACTGAGAGACATCTGTCAGTGTATAGATATCTCCCTGATAGAGAGGGGACTGAGAGAAACCAGTCAGAGTTCGGATATCGCCCTGAGAGACTGAGAGCGCACTGAGAGACACCAGTCAGTGTACAGATAACTCCCTGAGGGAGAGAGGGGACTGAGAGACACCCGTCAGTGTACAGATATCTCCCTGAGAGAGAGAGAGAGGGGACTGATAGACACCAGTCAGTGTACAAATATTTCCGTGAGAGAGGGACTGAGAGACACAAGTCATTGTACAGATATCTCCCTGAGAGAGACAGAGCGGACTGAGCGACACCAGTCAGTGTACAGATATCACCCTGAGAGAGAAAGAGGGAACTGAGAGACACCAGTCAGAGTACAGTTATCTCCCTGAGAGAGTGACAGCGGACTGAGAGACACCAGTTAGTACATAGATATCTCCCTGCGAGAGAGAGAGACTGAGAGACACCAGTCAGTGTACAGATATCTCCCTGAGAGAGAGAGGGACTGAGAGACACCAGTCAGTGTACAGACATCTCCCGCAGAAAGAGAGGGGAATGAGAAACACCAGACAGTGTACAGATAACTCCCTGAGAGAGAGAGGACTGAGAGACACCAGTCAGTGTACAGATATCTCCGTGAGAGAGAGAGGGGACTGAGAGACACCAGTCAATGTACAGATATCTCCCTGAGAGAGAGAGGGGTGACTGAGAGACACCAGTCAGTGTACAGATCTCTGCCTGAGAGAGAGAGAGGGGACTGACAGACACCAGTCAGTTTACAGATATCTCCCTGAGATAGAGAGACTGAGAGACACCAGTCAGTGAACAGATATCTCCCTGAGAGAGAGAGAGAGGGGACTGAGAGACACCAGTCAGTGTACAGATATCTCCCTGAGAGAGAGAGGGGACTGAGAGACACCAGTCAGTGTACAGATATCTCCCTGAGAGAGAGAGGGACTGAGACACCAGACAGTGTACAGATATCTCCCTGAGAGAGAGAGAGCTGACCGAGAGACACCAGTCAGTGTACAGATATCTCCTAGAGAGAGAGAGGTCCTGAGAGACACCAGTCTGTGTACAGATATCTCCTTGAGAGAGAGATGGACTGAGAGACACCAGTCAGTGTACAGATATCTCCCTGAGAGGGGACTGAGAGTCACCAGTCAGTGTACAGATATCTCCCTGAGAGTGAGAGAGGGGACTGAGAGGCACCAGTCAGTGTGCAGATATCTCCCTGAGAGGGAGAGGGACTGAGACACCAGACAGTGTACAGATATCTCCCTGAGAGAGAGAGAGAGCGGACTGAGCGACACCAGTCAGTGTACAGATATCTCCCTGAGAGAGAGAGGGACTGAGAGACAACAGTCAGTCTACAGATATCTCCCTGAGGGAGAGAGGGGACTGAGAGACACCACTCAGTATACAGATACCTCCCTGAGACAGAGAGAGGGCACTGAGAGACACCAGTCAGTGTACAGATATCTCCCTGAGGGAGAGGGGACTGAGAGACACCTGTCAGTGTATAGATATCTCCCTGAGAGAGAGGGGACCGAGAGAAACCAGTCAGAGTTCGGATATCGCCCTGAGAGAATGAGAGCGCACTGAGAGACACCAGTCAGTGTACAGATAACTCCCTGAGGGAGAGAGGGGACTGAGAGACACCCGTCAGTGTACAGATATCTCCCTGAGAGAGAGAGAGAGGGGACTGATAGACACCAGTCAGTGTACAAATATCTCCGTGAGAGAGGGACTGAGAGACACAAGTCATTGTACAGATATATCCCTGAGAGAGACAGAGCGGACTGAGCAACACCAGTCAGTGTACAGATATCACCCTGAGAGAGAAAGAGGGGACTGAGAGACACCAGTCAGAGTACAGTTATCTCCCTGAGAGAGTGACAGCGGACTGAGAGACACCAGTTAGTACACAGATATATCCCTGCGAGAGAGAGAGACTGAGAGACACCAGTCAGTGTACAGATATCTCCCTGAGAGAGGGGACTGAGAGACACCAGTCAGTGTACAGATATCTCCCTGAGAGAGAGAGGGACTGAGAGACACCAGTCAGTGTACAGATATCTCCCGCAGAAAGAGAGGGGACTGAGAAACACCAGTCAGTGTACAGATATCTCCCTGAGAGAGAGAGGACTGAGAGACACCAGTCAGTGTACAGATATCTCCCTGAGAGAGAGAGGGGACTGAGAGACACCAGTCAGTGTACAGATATCTCCCTGAGAGAGAGAGAAGGACTGAGAGACACCAGTCAGTGTACAGATATCTCCCTGAGAATGAGAGAGGGGACTGAGAGGCACCAGTCAGTGTGCAGATATCTCCCTGAGAGGGAAGGGACTGAGACACCAGACAGTGTACAGATATCTCCCTGAGAGAGAGAGAGAGCGGACTGAGCGACACCAGTCAGTGTACAGATATCTCCCTGAGAGAGAGAGGGACTGAGAGACAACAGTCAGTCTACAGATATCTCTCTGAGAGAGAGAGGGGACTGAGAGACACCACTCAGAAAACAGATATCTCCCTGAGACAGAGAGAGGGCACTGAGAGACACCAGTCAGTGTACAGTTATCTCCCTGAGAGAGAGAGTGGAGTGAGAGATTCCAGTCAGTGTACAGATATCTCCCGCAGAAAGAGAGGGGACAGACAAACACCAGTCAGTGTACAGATATCTCCCTGAGAGAGAGAGGGACTGAGAGACACCAATCAGTGTACAGATATCTACCTGAGAGAGTGAGAGTGGACTGGGAGACACCAGTCAGTGTACAGATATCTCCCTGAGAGAGACAGAGGGGACTGAGAGACACCAGTCAGTGTACAGATATCTCCCTGAGAGAGAGAGAGGGGACTGAGAGACACCAGTCAGTGTACAGATATCTCCCTGAGAGAGAGAGGGGACTGAGAGACACCAGTCAGTGTACAGATATCTCCCTGAGAGAGAGAGAGGGGACTGAGAGACACCAGTCAGTGTACAGATATCTCCCTGAGAGAGAGAGGGACTGAGAGACACCAGTCAGTGTACAGATATCTCCGTGAGAGAGAGAGGGGACTGAGAGACACCAGTCAGTGTACAAATATCTCCCTGAGAGAGAGGGGACTGAGAGATACCAGTCACTGTACAGATATCTCCGTGAGAGAGGGATGTGAGAGACACCAGTCAGTGTCCAGATATCTCCCTGAGAGAGAGAGAGCGGACTGTGAGACACCATTCAGTGTACAGATATCTCCCTGAGAGAGAGAGGGGACTGAGTGACTCCAGGCAGTGTACAGATATCTCCCTGAGAGAGAGAGGGGACTGAGAGACACCAGTCAGTGTACAGATATCTCCTTGAGAGAGAGAGGGACTGAGAGATGCCAGTCAGTGTACAGATATCTCCCTGAGAGAGAGGGGACTGAGAAACACCAGTCAGCGTACAGATATCTCCGTGAGAGAGGGATCTGAGAGACACCAGTCAGTGTACAGATATCTCCCTGAGAGAGAGGGGACTGAGAGACACCAGTCAGTGTACAGATATCTCCCTGAGAGAGAGAGAGGGGACTGACAGACACCAGTCAGTGTACAGATATCTCCCTGAGAGAGAGAGGGGACTGAGAGACACCAGTCAGTGTGCAGATATCTCCCTGAGAGAGAGAGGACTGAGACACCAGTCAGTGTACAGATATCTCCCTGAGAGAGAGAGGACTGAGACACCAGTCAGTGTACAGATATCTCCCTGAGAGAGAGAGGACTGAGACACTAGTCAGTGTACAGATATCTACCTGAGAGAGAGAGGACTGAGACACCAGTCAGTGTACAGATATCTCCCTGAGAGAGAGAGAGGGTCTGAGAGACACCAGTCAGTGTACAGATATCTCACTGAGAGAGAGAGGGGACTGAGAGACACCAGTCAGTGTACAGATATCTCCCTGAGAGAGCGAGAGAGAGAGGGGACTGAGAGACACCAGTCAGTGTACAGATATCTCCCTGAGAGAGAGAGGGGACTAAGAGACACCAGTCAGTGTACAGATATCTCCTTGAGAGAGAGAGAGGGACTGAGAGACACCAGTCAGTGTACAGATATCTCACTGAGAGATAGAGGGGACTGAGAGACACCAGTCAGTGTACAGATATCTCCCTGAGAGAGAGAGGGGACTGAGAGACACCAGTCAGTGTACAGATATCTCCCTGATAGAGAGAGGGGACTGAGAGACAGCAGTCAGTGTACAGATATCTCCCTGAGAGAGAGGGGACTGAGAGACACCAGTCAGGGTACAGATATCTCCCTGAGAGAGGGAACTGAGAGACACCAGTCAGTGTACAGATATCTCCCTGAGAGAGTTGGAGGGAGTGAGAGACACCAGTCAGTGTACAGATATCTCCCTGAGAGAGAGAGGGACTGAGAGACACCAGTCAGTGTACTGATATCTCCCTGAGAGAGAGCGAGGGACTGAGAGACACCAGTCAGTGTACAGATATCTCCCTGAGAGAGAGAGATCGGACTGTGAGACACCATTCAGTGTACAGATATCTCCCTGAGAGAGAGAGGGGACTGAGAGACTCCAGGCAGTGTACAGATATCTCCTTGAGAGACAGAGGGACTGAGAGACGCCAGTCAGTGTACAGATATCTCCCTGAGAGAGAGAGAGGACTGAGAGACACCAGTCAGTGTACAGATATCTCCTTGAGAGAGAGAGGGACTGAGAGACGCCAGTCAGTGTACAGATATCTCCCTGAGAGAGAGAGGGACTGAGAGATGCCAGTCAGTGTACAGATATCTCCCTGAGAGAGAGGGGACTGAGAAACACCAGTCAGTGTACAGATATCTCCGTGAGAGAGGGATCTGAGAGACACCAGTCAGTGTACAGATATCTCCCTGAGAGAGAGGGGACTGAGAGACACCAGTCAGTGTACAGATATCTCCCTGAGAGAGAGAGAGGGG
This sequence comes from Isurus oxyrinchus, assembly GCA_026770705.1. Taxonomy (NCBI): domain Eukaryota; kingdom Metazoa; phylum Chordata; class Chondrichthyes; order Lamniformes; family Lamnidae; genus Isurus; species Isurus oxyrinchus. The sequence continues at coordinate 140,603 of JANJGN010001174.1, forward strand.
ACTGACAGACACCAGTCAGTGTACAGATATCTCCCTGAGAGAGAGAGGGGACTGAGAGACACCAGTCAGTGTGCAGATATCTCCCTGAGAGAGAGAGGACTTAGACACCAGTCAGTGTACAGATATCTCCCTGAGAGAGAGAGGACTGAGACACCAGTCAGTGTACAGATATCTCCCTGAGAGAGAGAGGACTGAGACACCAGTCAGTGTACAGATATCTCCCTGAGAGAGAGAGGACTGAGACACCAGTCAGTGTACAGATATCTCCCTGAGAGAGAGAGAGGGTCTGAGGGACACCAGTCAGTGTACAGATATCTCACTGAGAGAGAGAGGGGAGTGAGAGACACCAGTCAGTGTACAGATATCTCCCTGAGAGAGCGAGAGAGAGAGGGGACTGAGAGACACCAGTCAGTGTACAGATATCTCCCTGAGAGAGAGAGGGGACTAAGAGACACCAGTCAGTGTACAGATATCTCCTTGAGAGAGAGAGAGGGACTGAGAGACACCAGTCAGTGTACAGATATCTCCCTGAGAGATAGAGGGGACTGAGAGACACCAGTCAGTGTACAGATATCTCCCTGAGAGAGAGAGGGGACTGAGAGACACCAGTCAGTGTACAGATATCTCCCTGATAGAGAGAGGGGACTGAGAGACAGCAGTCAGTGTACAGATATCTCCCTGAGAGAGAGGGGACATGGAGAGACACCAGTCAGGGTACAGATATCTCCCTGAGAGAGGGAACTGAGAGACACCAGTCAGTGTACAGATATCTCCCTGAGAGAGTTGGAGGGACTGAGAGACACCAGTCAGTGTACAGATATCTCCCTGAGAGAGAGAGGGACTGAGAGACACCAGTCAGTGTACTGATATCTCCCTGAGAGAGAGCGAGGGACTGAGAGACACCAGTCAGTGTACAGATATCTCCCTGAGAGAGAGAGATCGGACTGTGAGACACCATTCAGTGTACAGATATCTCCCTGAGAGAGAGAGGGGACTGAGAGACTCCAGGCAGTGTACAGATATCTCCTTGAGAGACAGAGGGACTGAGAGACGCCAGTCAGTGTACAGATATCTCCCTGAGAGAGAGAGAGGACTGAGAGACACCAGTCAGTGTACAGATATCTCCTTGAGAGAGAGAGGGACTGAGAGACGCCAGTCAGTGTACAGATATCTCCCTGAGAGAGAGGGGGACTGAGAGACAACAGTCAGTGTACAGATATCTCCGTGAGAGAGAGAGGGACTGAGAGACACCAGTAAGTGTACAGATATCTCCCTGAGAGAGAGAGAGGGGACTGACAGACACCAGTCACTGTGCAGATATCTCCCTGAGAGAGAGAGGGAACTGAGAGACACCAGTCAGTGTACAGAGATCTCCCTGAGAGAGAGAGGGGACTGAGAGACACCAGTCAGTGTACAGATATCTCCCTGAGAGAGAGAGGGACTGAGAGACACCAGTCAGTATACCGATATCTCCATTAGAGAGGGGACTGAGAGACACCAGTCAGTGTACAGATATCTGCGTGAGAGAGCGGACTTAGAGACACCAGTCAGTGTACAGATATCTCCCTGAGAGAGAGAGGGGACTGAGAGACACCAGTCAGTGTACAGATATCTCCCTGAGAGAGAGAGGGGACTGAGAGACACCAGTCAGTGTACAGATATCTCCCTGAGAGAGCGAGAGAGAGAGGGGACTGAGAGACACCAGTCAGGGTACAGATATCTGCCTGAGAGAGAGAGGGGACTGAGAGACACCAGTCAGTGTACAGATATCTCCCTGAGAGAGAGAGAGGGACTGAGAGACACCAGTCAGTGAACAGATATCTCCCTGAGAGAGAGAGAGCAGACCGAGAGACACCAGTCAGTGTACAGATATCTCCTAGAGAGAGAGAGGGACTGAGAGACACCAGTCTGTGTACAGATATCTCCTTAAGAGAGAGGGGACTGAGAGACCCCAGTCAGTGTACAGATATCTCCCTGAGAGTGAGAGAGGGGACTGAGAGGCACCAGTCAGTGTGCAGATATCTCCCTGAGAGGGAGAGGGACTGAGACACCACACAGTGTACAGATATCTCCCTGAGAGAGAGAGAGAGCGGACTGAGCGACACCAGTCAGTGTACAGATATCTCCCTGAGAGAGAGAGGGACTGAGAGACAACAGTCAGTCTACAGATATCTCCCTGAGAGAGAGAGGGGACTGAGAGACACCACTCAGTATACAGATACCTCCCTGAGACAGAGAGAGGGCACTGAGAGACACCAGTCAGTGTACAGATATCTCCCTGAGGGAGAGGGGACTGAGAGACACCTGTCAGTGTATAGATATCTCCCTGAGAGAGAGGGGACCGAGAGAAACCAGTCAGAGTTCGGATATCGACCTGAGAGACTGAGAGCGCACTGAGAGACACCAGTCAGTGTACAGATAACTCCCTGAGGGAGAGAGGGGACTGAGAGACACCCGTCAGTGTACAGATATCTCCCTGAGAGAGAGAGAGAGGGGACTGATAGACACCAGTCAGTGTACAAATATCTCCGTGAGAGAGGGACTGAGAGACACAAGTCATTGTACAGATATATCCCTGAGAGAGAAAGAGGGGACTGAGAGACACCAGTCAGAGTACAGTTATCTCCCTGAGAGAGTGACAGCGGACTGAGAGACACCAGTTAGTACACAGATATCTCCCTGCGAGAGAGAGAGACTGAGAGACACCAGTCAGTGTACAGATATCTCCCTGAGAGAGAGAGGGACTGAGAGACACCAGTCAGTGTACAGATATCTCCCGCAGAAAGAGAGGGGACTGAGAAACACCAGTCATTGTACAGATATCTCCCTGAGAGAGAGGGGATTGAGAGACACCAGTCAGTGTACAGATATGTCCCTGCGAGAGAGAGGGGACTGAGAGACACCAGTCAGTGTACAGATATCTCCCTGAGAGAGAGAGGACTGAGAGACACCAGTCAGTGTACAGTTCTCTCCCTGAGAGAGAGAGAGGGGACTGAGAGACACCAGTCAGTGTACAGATATCTCCCTGAGAGAGAGGGACTGTGAGACACCATTCAGTGTACAGATATCTCCCTGAGAGAGAGAGGTGACTGAGAGACTCCAGGCAGTGTACAGATATCTCCCTGAGAGAGAGAGGGGACTGAGGGACACCAGTCAGTGTACAGATATCTCCTTGAGAGAGAGAGGGTCTGAGAGACGCCAGTCAGTGTACAGATACCTCCCTGAGAGAGAGGGGACTGAGAGACACCAGTCAGTGTACAGTTATCTCCCTGAGAGAGCGAGGGGATTGAGAGACTCCAGTCAGTGTACAGATATCTCCCTGAGAGAGAGAGGGACTGAGACAACAGACAGTTTACAAATACCTCCCTGAGAGAGAGGGGACTGAGAGACACCAGTCAGGGTACAGATATCTCAGTGAGAGAGTTGGAGGGACTGAGAGACACCAGTCAGTGTACAGATATCTCCCTGAGAGAGAGAGGGACTGAGACAACAGACAGTGTACAAATACCTCCCTGAGAGAGAGGGGACTGAGAGACACCAGTCAGGGTACAGATATCTCCCTGAGAGAGGGAACTTAGAGACACCAGTCAGTGTATAGATATCTCCCTGAGAGAGAGAGGGACTGAGAGACACCAGTCAGTGTACAGATATCTCCCTGAGAGAGAGGGACTGAGAGACACCAGTCAGTGTACAGATATCTCCCTGAGAGAGAGAGGACTGAGAGACACCAATCAATGTACAGATATCTCCCTGAGAGAGAGAGGGACTGGGAGACACCAGTCAGTGTACAGATATCTCCCTGAGAGAGACGGGACTGAGAGACACCAGTCACTGTACAGATATCTCCGTGAGAGAGGGATCTGAGAGACACCAGTCAGTGTACAGATATCTCCTTGAGAGAGAGAGAGGGACTGAGAGACGCCAGTCAGTGTACAGATATCTCCCTGAGAGAGAGGGGACTGAGAGACACCAGTCAGTGTACAGATATCTCCCTGAGAGAGAGAGGGAACTGAGAGACACCAGTCAGTGTACAGAGATCTCCCTGAGAGAGAGAGGTGACTGAGAGACACCAGTCAGTGTACAAATATCTCCCTGAGAGAGAGAGGGACTGAGAGACACCAGTCAGTGTACAGATATCTCCCTGAGAGAGAGAGGGACTGAGAGACACCAGTCAGTGTACAGATATCTCCCTGAGAGAGAGAGGGACTGAGAGACACCAGTCAGTGTACAGATATCTCCCTGAGAGAGAGAAGGACTGAGAGACACCAGTCAGTGTCCAGATATCTCCCTGAGAGAGAGAGGGACTGAGAGACACCAGTCAGTGTACAGATATCTCCCTGAGAGAGAGAGATCGGACTGTGAGACACCATTCAGTGTACAGATATCTCCTTGAGAGCGAGAGGGACTGAGAGACGCCAGTCAGTGTACAGATATCTCCCTGAGAGAGAGGGGACTGAGAGACACCAGTCAGTGTACAGAGATCTCCCTGAGAGAGAGGGGACTGAGAGACACCAGTCAGTGTACAGATATCTCACTGAGAGAGAGAGGGGACTGAGAGACACCAGTCAGTGTACAGATATCTCCGTGAGAGAGAGAGGGACTGAGAGACACCAGTAAGTGTACAGGTATCTCCCTGAGAGAGAGAGAGGGGACTGACAGACACCAGTCACTGTGCAGATATCTCCCTGAGAGAGAGAGGGAACTGAGAGACACCAGTCAGTGTACAGAGATCTCCCTGAGAGAGAGGGGACTGAGAGACACCAGTCAGTGTACAGATATCTCCCTGAGAGAGAGAGGGACTGAGAGACACCAGTCAGTATACCGATATCTCCATTAGAGAGGGCACTGAGAGACACCAGTCAGTGTACAGATATCTCCGTGAGAGAGCGGACTTAGAGACACCAGTCAGTGTACAGATATCTCCCTGAGAGAGAGAGGGGACTGAGAGACACCAGTCAGTGTACAGAGATCTCCCTGAGAGAGAGGGGACTGAGAGACACCAGTCAGTGTACAGATATCTCCGTGAGAGAGCGGACTTAGAGACACCAGTCAGTGTACAGATATCTCCCTGAGAGAGAGAGGGGACTGAGACAACAGACAGTTTACAAATACCTCCCTGAGAGAGAGGGGACTGAGAGACACCAGTCAGGGTACAGATATCTCAGTGAGAGAGTTGGAGGGACTGAGAGACACCAGTCAGTGTACAGATATCTCCCTGAGAGAGAGAGGGACTGAGACAACAGACAGTGTACAAATACCTCCCTGAGAGAGAGGGGACTGAGAGACACCAGTCAGGGTACAGATATCTCCCTGAGAGAGGGAACTTAGAGACACCAGTCAGTGTATAGATATCTCCCTGAGAGAGAGAGGGACTGAGAGACACCAGTCAGTGTACAGATATCTCCCTGAGAGAGAGGGACTGAGAGACACCAGTCAGTGTACAGATATCTCCCTGAGAGAGAGAGGACTGAGAGACACCAATCAATGTACAGATATCTCCCTGAGAGAGAGAGGGACTGGGAGACACCAGTCAGTGTACAGATATCTCCCTGAGAGAGACGGGACTGAGAGACACCAGTCACTGTACAGATATCTCCGTGAGAGAGGGATCTGAGAGACACCAGTCAGTGTACAGATATCTCCTTGAGAGAGAGAGAGGGACTGAGAGACGCCAGTCAGTGTACAGATATCTCCCTGAGAGAGAGGGGACTGAGAGACACCAGTCAGTGTACAGATATCTCCCTGAGAGAGAGAGGGAACTGAGAGACACCAGTCAGTGTACAGAGATCTCCCTGAGAGAGAGAGGTGACTGAGAGACACCAGTCAGTGTACAAATATCTCCCTGAGAGAGAGAGGGACTGAGAGACACCAGTCAGTGTACAGATATCTCCCTGAGAGAGAGAGGGACTGAGAGACACCAGTCAGTGTACAGATATCTCCCTGAGAGAGAGAGGGACTGAGAGACACCAGTCAGTGTACAGATATCTCCCTGAGAGAGAGAAGGACTGAGAGACACCAGTCAGTGTCCAGATATCTCCCTGAGAGAGAGAGATCGGACTGTGAGACACCATTCAGTGTACAGATATCTCCTTGAGAGCGAGAGGGACTGAGAGACGCCAGTCAGTGTACAGATATCTCCCTGAGAGAGAGGGGACTGAGAGACACCAGTCAGTGTACAGATATCTCCGTGAGAGAGAGAGGGACTGAGAGACACCAGTAAGTGTACAGGTATCTCCCTGAGAGAGAGAGAGGGGACTGACAGACACCAGTCACTGTGCAGATATCTCCCTGAGAGAGAGAGGGAACTGAGAGACACCAGTCAGTGTACAGAGATCTCCCTGAGAGAGAGGGGACTGAGAGACACCAGTCAGTGTACAGATATCTCCGTGAGAGAGCGGACTTAGAGACACCAGTCAGTGTACAGATATCTCCCTGAGAGAGAGAGGGGACTGAGACAACAGACAGTTTACAAATACCTCCCTGAGAGAGAGGGGACTGAGAGACACCAGTCAGGGTACAGATATCTCAGTGAGAGAGTTGGAGGGACTGAGAGACACCAGTCAGTGTACAGATATCTCCCTGAGAGAGAGAGGGACTGAGACAACAGACAGTGTACAAATACCTCCCTGAGAGAGAGGGGACTGAGAGACACCAGTCAGGGTACAGATATCTCCCTGAGAGAGGGAACTTAGAGACACCAGTCAGTGTATAGATATCTCCCTGAGAGAGAGAGGGACTGAGAGACACCAGTCAGTGTACAGATATCTCCCTGAGAGAGAGGGACTGAGAGACACCAGTCAGTGTACAGATATCTCCCTGAGAGAGAGAGGACTGAGAGACACCAATCAATGTACAGATATCTCCCTGAGAGAGAGAGGGACTGGGAGACACCAGTCAGTGTACAGATATCTCCCTGAGAGAGACGGGACTGAGAGACACCAGTCACTGTACAGATATCTCCGTGAGAGAGGGATCTGAGAGACACCAGTCAGTGTACAGATATCTCCTTGAGAGAGAGAGAGGGACTGAGAGACGCCAGTCAGTGTACAGATATCTCCCTGAGAGAGAGGGGACTGAGAGACACCAGTCAGTGTACAGATATCTCCCTGAGAGAGAGAGGGAACTGAGAGACACCAGTCAGTGTACAGAGATCTCCCTGAGAGAGAGAGGTGACTGAGAGACACCAGTCAGTGTACAAATATCTCCCTGAGAGAGAGAGGGACTGAGAGACACCAGTCAGTGTACAGATATCTCCCTGAGAGAGAGAGGGACTGAGAGACACCAGTCAGTGTACAGATATCTCCCTGAGAGAGAGAGGGACTGAGAGACACCAGTCAGTGTACAGATATCTCCCTGAGAGAGAGAAGGACTGAGAGACACCAGTCAGTGTCCAGATATCTCCCTGAGAGAGAGAGGGACTGAGAGACACCAGTCAGTGTACAGATATCTCCCTGAGAGAGAGAGATCGGACTGTGAGACACCATTCAGTGTACAGATATCTCCTTGAGAGCGAGAGGGACTGAGAGACGCCAGTCAGTGTACAGATATCTCCCTGAGAGAGAGGGGACTGAGAGACACCAGTCAGTGTACAGATATCTCCGTGAGAGAGAGAGGGACTGAGAGACACCAGTAAGTGTACAGGTATCTCCCTGAGAGAGAGAGAGGGGACTGACAGACACCAGTCACTGTGCAGATATCTCCCTGAGAGAGAGAGGGAACTGAGAGACACCAGTCAGTGTACAGAGATCTCCCTGAGAGAGAGGGGACTGAGAGACACCAGTCAGTGTACAGATATCTCCCTGAGAGAGAGAGGGACTGAGAGACACCAGTCAGTATACCGATATCTCCATTAGAGAGGGCACTGAGAGACACCAGTCAGTGTACAGATATCTCCGTGAGAGAGCGGACTTAGAGACACCAGTCAGTGTACAGATATCTCCCTGAGAGAGAGAGGGGACTGAGAGACACCAGTCAGTGTACAGAGATCTCCCTGAGAGAGAGGGGACTGAGAGACACCAGTCAGTGTACAGATATCTCCGTGAGAGAGCGGACTTAGAGACACCAGTCAGTGTACAGATATCTCCCTGAGAGAGAGAGGGGACTGAGACAACAGACAGTTTACAAATACCTCCCTGAGAGAGAGGGGACTGAGAGACACCAGTCAGGGTACAGATATCTCAGTGAGAGAGTTGGAGGGACTGAGAGACACCAGTCAGTGTACAGATATCTCCCTGAGAGAGAGAGGGACTGAGACAACAGACAGTGTACAAATACCTCCCTGAGAGAGAGGGGACTGAGAGACACCAGTCAGGGTACAGATATCTCCCTGAGAGAGGGAACTTAGAGACACCAGTCAGTGTATAGATATCTCCCTGAGAGAGAGAGGGACTGAGAGACACCAGTCAGTGTACAGATATCTCCCTGAGAGAGAGGGACTGAGAGACACCAGTCAGTGTACAGATATCTCCCTGAGAGAGAGAGGACTGAGAGACACCAATCAATGTACAGATATCTCCCTGAGAGAGAGAGGGACTGGGAGACACCAGTCAGTGTACAGATATCTCCCTGAGAGAGACGGGACTGAGAGACACCAGTCACTGTACAGATATCTCCGTGAGAGAGGGATCTGAGAGACACCAGTCAGTGTACAGATATCTCCTTGAGAGAGAGAGAGGGACTGAGAGACGCCAGTCAGTGTACAGATATCACCCTGAGAGAGAGGGGACTGAGAGACACCAGTCAGTGTACAGATATCTCCCTGAGAGAGAGAGGGAACTGAGAGACACCAGTCAGTGTACAGAGATCTCCCTGAGAGAGAGAGGTGACTGAGAGACACCAGTCAGTGTACAAATATCTCCCTGAGAGAGAGAGGGACTGAGAGACACCAGTCAGTGTACAGATATCTCCCTGAGAGAGAGAGGGACTGAGAGACACCAGTCAGTGTACAGATATCTCCCTGAGAGAGAGAGGGACTGAGAGACACCAGTCAGTGTCCAGATATCTCCCTGAGACAGAGAGATCGGACTGTGAGACACCATTCAGTGTACAGATATCTCCTTGAGAGCGAGAGGGACTGAGAGACGCCAGTCAGTGTACAGATATCTCCCTGAGAGAGAGGGGACTGAGAGACACCAGTCAGTGTACAGATATCTCCGTGAGAGAGAGAGGGACTGAGAGACACCAGTAAGTGTACAGGTATCTCCCTGAGAGAGAGAGAGGGGACTGACAGACACCAGTCACTGTGCAGATATCTCCCTGAGAGAGAGAGGGAACTGAGAGACACCAGTCAGTGTACAGAGATCTCCCTGAGAGAGAGGGGACTGAGAGACACCAGTCAGTGTACAGATATCTCCGTGAGAGAGCGGACTTAGAGACACCAGTCAGTGTACAGATATCTCCCTGAGAGAGAGAGGGGACTGAGACAACAGACAGTTTACAAATACCTCCCTGAGAGAGAGGGGACTGAGAGTCACCAGTCAGGGTACAGATATCTCAGTGAGAGAGTTGGAGGGACTGAGAGACACCAGTCAGTGTACAGATATCTCCCTGAGAGAGAGAGGGACTGAGACAACATACAGTGTACAAATACCTCCCTGAGAGAGAGGGGACTGAGAGACACCAGTCAGGGTACAGATATCTCCCTGAGAGAGGGAACTTAGAGACACCAGTCAGTGTATAGATATCTCCCTGAGAGAGAGAGGGACTGAGAGACACCAGTCAGTGTACAGATATCTCCCTGAGAGAGAGGGACTGAGAGACACCAGTCAGTGTACAGATATCTCCCTGAGAGAGAGAGGACTGAGAGACACCAATCAATGTACAGATATCTCCCTGAGAGAGAGAGGGACTGGGAGACACCAGTCAGTGTACAGATATCTCCCTGAGAGAGACGGGACTGAGAGACACCAGTCACTGTACAGATATCTCCGTGAGAGAGGGATCTGAGAGACACCAGTCAGTGTACAGATATCTCCTTGAGAGAGAGAGAGGGACTGAGAGACGCCAGTCAGTGTACAGATATCTCCCTGAGAGAGAGGGGACTGAGAGACACCAGTCAGTGTACAGATATCTCCCTGAGAGAGAGAGGGAACTGAGAGACACCAGTCAGTGTACAGAGATCTCCCTGAGAGAGAGAGGTGACTGAGAGACACCAGTCAGTGTACAAATATCTCCCTGAGAGAGAGAGGGACTGAGAGACACCAGTCAGTGTACAGATATCTCCCTGAGAGAGAGAGGGACTGAGAGACACCAGTCAGTGTACAGATATCTCCCTGAGAGAGAGAGGGACTGAGAGACACCAGTCAGTGTACAGATATCTCCCTGAGAGAGAGAAGGACTGAGAGACACCAGTCAGTGTACAGATATCTCCCTGAGAGAGAGAGATCGGACTGTGAGACACCATTCAGTGTACAGATATCTCCTTGAGAGCGAGAGGGACTGAGAGACGCCAGTCAGTGTACAGATATCTCCCTGAGAGAGAGGGGACTGAGAGACACCAGTCAGTGTACAGATATCTCCGTGAGAGAGAGAGGGACTGAGAGACACCAGTAAGTGTACAGGTATCTCCCTGAGAGAGAGAGAGGGGACTGACAGACACCAGTCACTGTGCAGATATCTCCCTGAGAGAGAGAGGGAACTGAGAGACACCAGTCAGTGTACAGAGATCTCCCTGAGAGAGAGGGGACTGAGAGACACCAGTCAGTGTACAGATATCTCCCTGAGAGAGAGAGGGACTGAGAGACACCAGTCAGTATACCGATATCTCCATTAGAGAGGGCACTGAGAGACACCAGTCAGTGTACAGATATCTCCGTGAGAGAGCGGACTTAGAGACACCAGTCAGTGTACAGATATCTCCCTGAGAGAGAGAGGGGACTGAGAGACACCAGTCAGTGTACAGAGATCTCCCTGAGAGAGAGGGGACTGAGAGACACCAGTCAGTGTACAGATATCTCCGTGAGAGAGCGGACTTAGAGACACCAGTCAGTGTACAGATATCTCCCTGAGAGAGAGAGGGGACTGAGACAACAGACAGTTTACAAATACCTCCCTGAGAGAGAGGGGACTGAGAGACACCAGTCAGGGTACAGATATCTCAGTGAGAGAGTTGGAGGGACTGAGAGACACCAGTCAGTGTACAGATATCTCCCTGAGAGAGAGAGGGACTGAGACAACAGACAGTGTACAAATACCTCCCTGAGAGAGAGGGGACTGAGAGACACCAGTCAGGGTACAGATATCTCCCTGAGAGAGGGAACTTAGAGACACCAGTCAGTGTATAGATATCTCCCTGAGAGAGAGAGGGACTGAGAGACACCAGTCAGTGTACAGATATCTCCCTGAGAGAGAGGGACTGAGAGACACCAGTCAGTGTACAGATATCTCCCTGAGAGAGAGAGGACTGAGAGACACCAATCAATGTACAGATATCTCCCTGAGAGAGAGAGGGACTGGGAGACACCAGTCAGTGTACAGATATCTCCCTGAGAGAGACGGGACTGAGAGACACCAGTCACTGTACAGATATCTCCGTGAGAGAGGGATCTGAGAGACACCAGTCAGTGTACAGATATCTCCTTGAGAGAGAGAGAGGGACTGAGAGACGCCAGTCAGTGTACAGATATCTCCCTGAGAGAGAGGGGACTGAGAGACACCAGTCAGTGTACAGATATCTCCCTGAGAGAGAGAGGGAACTGAGAGACACCAGTCAGTGTACAGAGATCTCCCTGAGAGAGAGAGGTGACTGAGAGACACCAGTCAGTGTACAAATATCTCCCTGAGAGAGAGAGGGACTGAGAGACACCAGTCAGTGTACAGATATCTCCCTGAGAGAGAGAGGGACTGAGAGACACCAGTCAGTGTACAGATATCTCCCTGAGAGAGAGAGGGACTGAGAGACACCAGTCAGTGTACAGATATCTCCCTGAGAGAGAGAAGGACTGAGAGACACCAGTCAGTGTCCAGATATCTCCCTGAGAGAGAGAGATCGGACTGTGAGACACCATTCAGTGTACAGATATCTCCTTGAGAGCGAGAGGGACTGAGAGACGCCAGTCAGTGTACAGATATCTCCCTGAGAGAGAGGGGACTGAGAGACACCAGTCAGTGTACAGATATCTCCGTGAGAGAGAGAGGGACTGAGAGACACCAGTAAGTGTACAGGTATCTCCCTGAGAGAGAGAGAGGGGACTGACAGACACCAGTCACTGTGCAGATATCTCCCTGAGAGAGAGAGGGAACTGAGAGACACCAGTCAGTGTACAGAGATCTCCCTGAGAGAGAGGGGACTGAGAGACACCAGTCAGTGTACAGATATCTCCCTGAGAGAGAGAGGGACTGAGAGACACCAGTCAGTATACCGATATCTCCATTAGAGAGGGCACTGAGAGACACCAGTCAGTGTACAGATATCTCCGTGAGAGAGCGGACTTAGAGACACCAGTCAGTGTACAGATATCTCCCTGAGAGAGAGAGGGGACTGAGAGACACCAGTCAGTGTACAGATATCTCCCTGAGAGAGAGAGGGTACTGAGAGACACCAGTCAGTGTACAGATATCTCCCTGAGAGAGAGAGAAGGTCTGAGAGACACCAGTCAGTGTACAGATATCTCCCTGAGAGAGCGAGAGAGAGAGGGGACTGAGAGACACCAGTCAGTGAACAGATATCTCCCTGAGAGAGAGAGAGAGAGAGGGGACTGAGAGAGACCAGTCAGTGTACAGATATCTCCCTGAGAGAGAGAGGGGACTGAGAGACACCAGTCAGTGAACAGATATCTCCCTGAGAGAGAGAGAGAGAGAGGGGACTGAGAGACACCAGTCAGTGTACAGATATCTCCCTGAGCGAGAGAGGGGACTGAGAGACACCAGTCAGTGTACAGATATCTCCCTGAGAGAGAGAGGGACTGAGATACCAGACAGTGTACAGATATCTCCCTGAGAGAGAGAGAGAGAGCAGACCGAGAGACACCAGTCAGTGTACCGATATCTCCTAGAGAGAGAGAGGGACTGAGAGACAACAGTCTGTGTACAGATATCTCCTTAAGAGAGAGAGGGACTGAGAGACACCAGTCAGTGTATAGATATCTCCTTGAGAGGGAGAGGGACTGAGAGATACCAGTCAGTGTACAGATATCTCCCTGAGAGGGGACTGAGAGTCACCAGTCAGTGTACAGATATCTCCCTGAGAAAGAGAGAGGGGACTGAGAGGCACCAGTCAGTGTGCAGATATCTCCCTGAGAGGGAGAGGGACTGAGACACCAGACAGTGTACAGATATCTCCCTGAGAGAGAGAGAGAGCGGACTGAGCGACACCAGTCAGTGTACAGATATCTCCCTGAGAGAGAGAGGGGACTGAGAGACACCAGTCAGAGTACAGACATCTCCCTGAGAGAGTGTCAGCGGACTGAGAGACACCAGTCAGTGTACAGATATCTCCCTGAGAGAGAGAGGGGACTGAGAGACACCACTCAGTATACAGATACCTCCCTGAGACAGAGAGAGGGCACTGAGAGACACCAGTCAGTGTACAGATATCTCCCTGAGAGAGAGAGTGGAGTGAGAGACACCAGTAAGTGTACAGATATCTCCCGCAGAAAGAGAGGGGACTGAGAAACACCAGTCAGTGTACAGATATCTCCCTGAGAGAGAGAGGACTGAGAGACACCAGTCAGTGTACAGATATCTCCCTGAGAGAGAGGGGGACTGAGAGACACCAATCAGTGTACAGATATCTACCTGAGAGAGAGAGTGGAGTGAGAGACACCTGTCAGTTTACAGATATCTCCCGGAGAGAGAGAGGGGACTGAGAGACACCAGTCAGTGTACAGATATCTCCCTGAGAGAGAGAGGGGACTGAGAGACACCAGTCAGTGTACAGATATCTCCCTGAGAGAGAGAGGGGACTGAGAGACACCTGTCAGTGTATGGATATCTCACTGAGAGAGAGGGGACTGAGAGAAACCAGTCAGAGTTCGGATATCGCCCTGTGAGACTGAGAGCGCACTGAGAAACACCAGTCAGTGTACAGATATCTCCCTGAGGGAGAGAGGGGACTGAGAGACACCAGTCAGTGTACAGATATCTCCCTGAGAGAGAGGGGACTGAGAGACACCAGTCAGTGTGCAGATATCGCCCTGAGGGAGAGGGGACTGAGAGACACCTGTCAGTGTATAGATATCTCCCTGAGAGAGAGGGGACTGAGAGAAACCAGTCAGAGTTCGGATATCGCCCTGAGAGACTGAGAGCGCACTGAGAGACACCAGTCAGTGTACAGATATCTCCCTGAGGGAGAGAGAGAGGGGACTGATAGACACCAGTCAGTGTACAAATATCTCCGTGAGAGAGGGACTGAGAGACACAAGTCATTGTACAGATATCTCCCTGAGAGAGAGAGAGCGGACTGAGTGACACCAGTCAGTGTACAGATATCACCCTGAGAGAGAGAGGGGACTGAGAGACACCAGTCAGAGTACAGTTATCTCCTTGAGAGAGTGACAGCGGACTGAGAGACACCAGTTAGTACACAAATATCTCCCTGCGAGAGAGAGAGACTGAGAGACACCAGTCAGTGTACAGATATCTCCCTGAGAGAGAGAGGGACTGAGAGACACCAGTCAGTGTACAGATATCTCCCGCAGAAAGAGAGGGGACTGAGAAACACCAGTCAGTGTACAGATATCTCCCTGAGAGAGAGTGGGGACTGAGAGACACCAGTCAGTGTACAGATATGTCCCTGAGAGAGAGAGGGGTGACTGAGAGACACCAGTCAGTGTACAGATCTCTGCCTGAGAGAGTGAGAGGGGACTGAGAGACACCAGTCAGTGTACAGATATCTCCCTTAGAGAGAGAGAGAGGGACTGAGAGACACCAGTCAGTGTACAGATATCTCCGTGAGAGAGAGAGGGGACTGAGAGACACCAGTCAGTGTACAGATATCTCCCTGAGAGAGAGGGGGGTGACTGAGAGACACCAGTCAGTGTACAGATCTCGGCCTGAGAGAGAGAGAGGGGACTGAGAGACACCAGTCAGTTTACAGATATCTCCCTGAGATAGAGAGACTGAGAGACACCAGTCAGTGAACAGATATCTCCCTGAGAGAGAGAGAGAGGGAGGGGACTGAGAGACACCAGTCAGTGTACAGATATCTCCGTGAGAGAGCGGACTTAGAGACACCAGTCAGTGTACAGATATCTCCCTGAGAGAGAGAGGGGACTGAGAGACACCAGTCAGTGTACAGATATCTCCCTGAGAGAGAGAGGGTACTGAGAGACACCAGTCAGTGTACAGATATCTCCCTGAGAGAGAGAGAGGGTCTGAGAGACACCAGTCAGTGTACAGATATCTCCCTGAGAGAGCGAGAGAGAGAGGGGACTGAGAGACACCAGTCAGTGAACTGATATCTCCCTGAGAGAGAGAGAGAGAGAGGGGACTGAGAGACACCAGTCAGTGTACAGATATCTCCCTGAGAGAGAGAGGGGACTGAGAGACACCAGTCAGTGAACAGATATCTCCCTGAGAGAGAGAGAGAGAGAGGGGACTGAGAGACACCAGTCAGTGTACAGATATCTCCCTGAGAGAGAGAGGGGACTGAGAGACACCAGTCAGTGTACAGATATCTCCCTGAGAGAGAGAGGGACTGAGACACCAGACAGTGTACAGATATCTCCCTGAGAGAGAGAGAGCAGACCGAGAGACACCAGTCAGTGTACAGATATCTCCTAGAGAGAGAGAGGGACTGAGAGACAACAGTCTGTGTACAGATATCTCCTTAAGAGAGAGAGGGACTGAGAGACACCAGTCAGTGTATAGATATCTCCTTGAGAGGGAGAGGGACTGAGAGATACCAGTCAGTGTACAGATATCTCCCTGAGAGGGGACTGAGAGTCACCAGTCAGTGTACAGATATCTCCCTGAGAGGGAGAGGGACTGAGACACCAGACAGTGTACAGATATCTCCCTGAGAGAGAGAGAGAGCGGACTGAGCGACACCAGTCAGTGTACAGATATCTCCCTGAGAGAGAGAGGGACAGAGAGACAACAGTCAGTCTACAGATATCTCCCTGAGAGAGAGAGGGGACTGAGAGACACCACTCAGTATACAGATACCTCCCTGTGACAGAGAGAGGGCACTGAGAGACACCAGTCAGTGTACAGATATCTCCCTGAGAGAGAAAGTGGAGTAAGAGACACCAGTCAGTGTACAGATATCTCCCGGAGAGAGAGGGGACTGAGACACACCAGTCAGTGTGCAGATATCTCCCTGAGGGAGAGGAGACTGAGAGACACCAGTCAGTGTACAGATATCTCCCTGAGGGAGAGATAGAGGGGACTGATAGACACCAGTCAGTGTACAAATGTCTCCGTGAGAGAGAGAGGTATCTGAGAGACACCAGTCAGTGTACAGATATCTCCGTGAGAGTGGGACTGAGAGGCACAAGTCATTGTACAGAGATCTCCCTGAGAGAGAGAGAACGGACTGAGCAACACCAGTCAGTGTACAGATATCTCCCTGAGAGAGAGAGGGGACTGAGAGACACCAGTCAGTGTACAGATATCTCCCTGAGAGAGAGAGGGGACTGAGAGACACCAGTCAGTGTACACATATCTCCCTGAGAGAGAGAGGGGACTGAGAGACACCAGTCAGAGTACAGACATCTCCCTGAGAGAGTGACAGCGGACTGAGAGACACCAGTCAGTGTACAGATATCTCCCTGAGAGAGAGAGGGGACTGAGAGACACCACTCAGTATACAGATACCTCCCTGAGACAGAGAGAGGGCACTGAGAGACACCAGTCAGTGTACAGATATCTCCCTGAGAGAGAGAGTGGAGTGAGAGACACCAGTCAGTGTACAGATATCTCCCGCAGAAAGAGAGGGGACTGAGAAACACCAGTCAGTGTACAGATATCTCCCGGAGAGAGAGAGGGGACTGAGAGACACCAGTCAGTGTACAGATATCTCCCTGAGAGAGAGAGGGGACTGAGAGACACCAGTCAGTGTACAGATATCTCCCTGAGAGAGAGAGGGGACTGAGAGACACCTGTCAGTGTATGGATATCTCACTGAGAGAGAGGGGACTGAGAGAAACCAGTCAGAGTTCGGCTATCGCCCTGTGAGACTGAGAGCGCACTGAGAGACACCAGTCAGTGTACAGATATCTCCCTGAGGGAGAGAGGGGACTGAGAGACACCAGTCAGTGTACAGATATCTCCCTGAGAGAGAGGGGACTGAGAGACACCAGACAGTGTGCAGATATCGCCCTGAGGGAGAGGGGACTGAGAGACACCTGTCAGTGTATAGATATCTCCCTGAGAGAGAGGGGACTGAGAGAAACCAGTCAGAGTTCGGATATCGCCCTGAGAGACTGAGAGCGCACTGAGAGACACCAGTCAGTGTACAGATATCTCGCTGAGGGAGAGAGGGGACTGAGAGACACCAGTCAGTGTACAGATATCTCCCTGAGAAAGAGAGAGAGGGGACTGATAGACACCAGTCAGTGTACAAATATCTCCGTGAGAGAGGGACTGAGAGACACAAGTCATTGTACAGATATCTCCCTGAGAGAGAGAGAGCGGACTGAGCGACACCAGTCAGTGTACAGATATCACCCTGAGAGAGAGAGGGGACGGAGAGACACCAGTCAGAGTACAGTTATCTCCTTGAGAGAGTGACAGCGGACTGAGAGACACCAGTTAGTACACAGATATCTCCCTGCGAGAGAGAGAGACTGAGAGACACCAGTCAGTGTACAGATATCTCCCTGAGAGAGAGAGGGACTGAGAGAAACCAGTCAGTGTACAGATATCTCCCGCAGAAAGAGAGGGGACTGAGAAACACCAGTCAGTGTACAGATATCTCCCTGAGAGAGAGTGGGGACTGAGAGACACCAGTCAGTGTACAGATATCTCCCTGAGAGAGAGAGGGGTGACTGAGAGATACCAGTCAGTGTACAGATCTCTGCCTGAGAGAGAGAGAGGGGACTGAGAGACACCAGTCAGTGTACAGATATCTCCGTTAGAGAGAGAGAGAGGGACTGAGAGACACCAGTCAGTGTACAGATATCTCCGTGAGAGAGAGAGGGGACTGAGAGACACCAGTCAGTGTACAGATATCTCCCTGAGAGAGAGAGGGGTGACTGAGAGACACCAGTCAGTGTACAGATCTCTGCCTGAGAGAGAGAGAGGGGACTGAGAGACACCAGTCAGTTTACAGATATCTCCCTGAGATAGAGAGACTGAGAGACACCAGTCAGTGAACAGATATCTCCCTGAGAGAGAGAGAGAGGGAGGGGACTGAGAGACACCAGTCAGTGTACAGATATCTCCCTGAGAGAGAGATGGGACTGAGAGACACCAGTCAGTGTACAGATATCTCCCTGAGAGAGAGAGAGCAGACCGAGAGACACCAGTCAGTGTACAGATATCTCCTAGAGAGAGAGAGGGACTGAGAGACACCAGTCTGTGTACAGATATCTCCCTGAGAATGAGAGAGGGGACTGAGAGGCACCAGTCAGTGTGCAGATATCTCCCTGAGAGGGAGAGGGACTGAGACACCAGACAGTGTACAGATATCTCCCTGAGAGAGAGGGAGAGCGGACTGAGCGACACCAGTCAGTGTACAGATATCTCTCTGAGAGAGAGAGGGACTGAGAGACAACAGTCAGTCTACAGATATCTCCCTGAGAGAGAGAGGGGATTGAGAGACACCACTCAGTATACAGATACCTCCCTGAGACAGAGAGAGGGCACTGAGAGACACCAGTCAGTGTACAGATATCTCCCTGAGAGAGAGAGTGGAGTGAGAGACACCAGTCAGTGTACAGATATCTCCCGAAGAGAGAGGGGACTGAGAGACACCAGTCAGTGTGCAGATATCTCCCTGAGGGAGAGGGGACTGAGAGACACCAGTCAGTGTGCAGATATCTCCCTGAGGGAGAGGGGACTGAGAGACACCTGTCAGTGTACAGATATCTCCCTGAGAGAGAGGGGACTGAGAGAAACCAGTCAGAGTTCGGATATCGCCCTGAGAGACTGAGAGCGCACTGAGAGACAGTGTACAGATATCTCCCTGAGAGAGAGAGGGGTGACTGAGAGCCACCAGTCAGTGTACAGATCTCTGCCTGAGAGAGAGAGAGGGGACTGAGAGACACCAGTCAGTTTACAGATATCTCCCTGAGATAGAGAGACTGAGAGACACCAGTCAGTGAACAGATATCTCCCTGAGAGAGAGAGAGAGGGAGGGGACTGAGAGACACCAGTCAGTGTACAGATATCTCCCTGAGAGAGAGAGGGGACTGAGAGACACCAGTCAGTGTACAGATATCTCCATGAGAGAGAGAGGGACTGAGACACCAGACAGTGTACAGATATCTCCCTGAGAGAGAGAGAGCAGACCGAGAGACACCAGTCAGTGTACAGATATCTCCTAGAGAGAGAGAGGGACTGAGAGACACCAGTCTGTGTACAGATATCTTTTTGAGAGAGAGAGGGACTGAGAGACACCAGTCAGTGTATAGATATCTCCTTGAGATAGAGAGGGACTGAGAGACACCAGTCAGTGTACAGATATCTCCCTGAGAATGAGAGAGGGGACTGAGAGGCACCAGTCAGTGTGCAGATATCTCCCTGAGAGGGAGAGGGACTGAGACACCAGACAGTGTACAGATATCTCCCTGAGAGAGAGGGAGAGCGGACTGAGCGACACCAGTCAGTGTACAGATATCTCCCTGAGAGAGAGAGGGACTGAGAGACAACAGTCAGTCTACAGATATCTCCCTGAGAGAGAGAGGGGATTGAGAGACAACCCTCAGTATACAGATACCTCCCTGAGACAGAGAGAGGGCACTGAGATACACCAGTCAGTGTACAGATATCTCCCTGAGAGAGAGAGTGGAGTGAGAGACACCAGTCAGTGTACAGATATCTCCCGGAGAGAGAGGGGACTGAGAGACACCAGTCAGTGTGCAGATATCTCCCTGAGGGAGAGGGGACTGAGAGACACCAGTCAGTGTGCAGATATCTCCCTGAGAGAGAGAGGGACTGAGAGACAACAGTCAGTCTACAGATATCTCCCTGAGAGAGAGAGGGGATTGAGAGACACCACTCAGTATACAGATACCTCCCTGAGACAGAGAGAGGGCACTGAGAGACACCAGTCAGTGTACAGATATCTCCCTGAGAGAGAGAGTGGAGTGAGAGACACCAGTCAGTGTACAGATATCTCCCGAAGAGAGAGGGGACTGAGAGACACCAGTCAGTGTGCAGATATCTCCCTGAGGGAGAGGGGACTGAGAGACACCAGTCAGTGTGCAGATATCTCCCTGAGGGAGAGGGGACTGAGAGACACCTGTCAGTGTACAGATATCTCCCTGAGAGAGAGGGGACTGAGAGAAACCAGTCAGAGTTCAGATATCGCCCTGAGAGACTGAGAGCGCACTGAGAGACACCAGTCAGTGTACAGATATCTCCCTGAGGGAGAGAGAGAGGGGACTGATCGACACCAGTCACTGTACAAATATCTCCGTGAGAGAGAGAGGGATCTGAGAGACACCAGTCAGTGTACAGATATCTCCCTGAGAGAGAGAGAGAGGGCACTGAGAGACACCAGTCAGTGTACAGATATCTCCCTGAGAGAGAGAGTGGAGTGAGAGACACCAGTCAGTGTACAGATATCTCCTTGAGAGCGAGAGGGACTGAGAGACGCCAGTCAGTGTACAGATATCTCCCTGAGAGAGAGGGGACTGAGAGACACCAGTCAGTGTACAGATATCTCCGTGAGAGAGAGAGGGACTGAGAGACACCAGTAACTGTACAGATATCTCCCTGAGAGAGAGAGAGGGGACTGACAGACACCAGTCACTGTGCAGATATCTCCCTGAGAGAGAGAGGGAACTGAGAGACACCAGTCAGTGTACAGAGATCTCCCTGAGAGAGAGAGGGGACTGAGAGACACCAGTCAGTGTACAGATATCTCCCTGAGAGAGAGAGGGACTGAGAGACACCAGTCAGTATACCGATATCTCCATTAGAGAGGGGACTGAGAGACACCAGTCAGTGTACAGATATCTCCGTGAGAGAGCGGACTTAGAGACACCAGTCAGTGTACAGATATCTCCCTGAGAGAGAGAGGGGACTGAGAGACACCAGTCAGTGTACAGATATCTCCCTGAGAGAGAGAGGGTACTGAGAGACACCAGTCAGTGTACAGATATCTCCCTGAGAGAGAGAGAGGGTCTGAGAGACACCAGTCAGTGTACAGATATCTCCCTGAGAGAGCGAGAGAGAGAGGGGACTGAGAGACTCCAGTCAGTGAACAGATATCTCCCTGAGAGAGAGAGAGAGAGTGGGGACTGAGAGACACCAGTCAGTGTACAGATATCTCCCTGAGAGAGAGAGGGGACTGAGAGACACCAGTCAGTGAACAGATATCTCCCTGAGAGAGAGAGAGAGAGAGGGGACTGAGAGACACCAGTCAGTGTACAGATATCTCCCTGAGAGAGAGAGGGGACTGAGAGACACCAGTCAGTGTACAGATATCTCCCTGAGAGAGAGAGGGACTGAGACACCAGACAGTGTACAGATATCTCCCTGAGAGAGAGAGAGCAGACCGAGAGACACCAGTCAGTGTACAGATATCTCCTAGAGAGAGAGAGGGACTGAGAGACAACAGTCTGTGTACAGATATCTCCTTAAGAGAGAGAGGGACTGAGAGACACCAGTCAGTGTATAGATATCTCCTTGAGAGGGAGAGGGACTGAGAGATACCAGTCAGTGTACAGATATCTCCCTGAGAGGGGACTGAGAGTCACCAGTCAGTGTACAGAAATCTCCCTGAGAAAGAGAGAGGGGACTGAGAGGCACCAGTCAGTGTGCAGATATCTCCCTGAGAGGGAGAGGGACTGAGACAACAGACAGTGTACAGATATCTCCCTGAGAGAGAGAGAGAGCGGACTGAGCGACACCAGTCAGTGTACAGATATCTCCCTGAGAGAGAGAGGGACAGAGAGACAACAGTCAGTCTACAGATATCTCCCTGAGAGAGAGAGGGGACTGAGAGACACCACTCAGTATACAGATACCTCCCTGTGACAGAGAGAGGGCACTGAGAGACACCAGTCAGTGTACAGATATCTCCCTGAGGGAGAGATAGAAGGGACTGATAGACACCAGTCAGTGTACAAATGTCTCCGTGAGAGAGAGAGGGATCTGAGAGACACCAGTCAGTGTACAGATATCTCCGTGAGAGTGGGACTGAGAGGCACAAGTCATTGTACAGAGATCTCCCTGAGAGAGAGAGAACGGACTGAGCGACACCAGTCAGTGTACAGATATCTCCCTGAGAGAGAGAGGGGACTGAGAGACACCACTCAGTATACAGATACCTCCCTGAGACAGAGAGAGGGCACTGAGAGACACCAGTCAGTGTACAGATATCTCCCTGAGAGAGAGAGTGGAGTGAGAGACACCAGTCAGTGTACAGATATCTCCCGCAGAAAGAGAGGGGACTGAGAAACACCAGTCAGTGTACAGATATCTCCCTGAGAGAGAGAGGACTGAGAGACACCAGTCAGTGTACAGATATCTCCCTGAGAGAGAGAGGGACTGAGAGACACCAATCAGTGTACAGATATCTACCTGAGAGAGAGAGTGGAGTGAGAGACACCTGTCAGTGTACAGATATATCCCGGAGAGAGAGAGGGGACTGAGAGACACCAGTCAGTGTACAGATATCTCCCTGAGAGAGAGAGGGGACTGAGAGACACCAGTCAGTGTACAGATATCTCCCTGAGAGAGAGAGGGGACTGAGAGACACCTGTCAGTGTATGGATATCTCACTGAGAGAGAGGGGACTGAGAGAAACCAGTCAGAGTTCGGATATCGCCCTGTGAGACTGAGAGCGCACTGAGAGACACCAGTCAGTGTACAGATATATCCCTGAGGGAGAGAGGGGACTGAGAGACACCAGTCAGTGTGCAGATATCGCCCTGAGGGATAGGGGACTGAGAGACACCTGTCAGTGTATAGATATCTCCCTGAGAGAGAGGGGACTGAGAGAAACCAGTCAGAGTTCGGATATCGCCCTGAGAGACTGAGAGCGCACTGAGAGACACCAGTCAGTGTACAGATATCTCGCTGAGGGAGAGAGGGGACTGAGAGACACCAGTCAGTGTACAGATATCTCCCTGAGAGAGAGAGAGAGGGGACTGATAGACACCAGTCAGTGTACAAATATCTCCGTGAGAGAGGGACTGAGAGACACAAGTCATTGTACAGATATCTCCCTGAGAGAGAGAGAGCGGACTGAGCGACACCAGTCAGTGTACAGATATCACCCTGAGAGAGAGAGGGGACTGAGAGACACCAGTCAGAGTACAGTTATCTCCTTGAGAGAGTGACAGCGGACTGAGAGACACCAGTTAGTACACAGATATCTCCCTGCGAGAGAGAGAGACTGAGAGACACCAGTCAGTGTACAGATATCTCCCTGAGAGAGAGAGGGACTGAGAGACACCAGTCAGTGTACAGATATCTCCCGCAGAAAGAGAGGGGACTGAGAAACACCAGTCAGTGTACAGATATCTCCCTGAGAGAGAGTGGG
Source organism: Isurus oxyrinchus (assembly GCA_026770705.1). Taxonomy (NCBI): domain Eukaryota; kingdom Metazoa; phylum Chordata; class Chondrichthyes; order Lamniformes; family Lamnidae; genus Isurus; species Isurus oxyrinchus. The sequence continues at coordinate 164,199 of JANJGN010001174.1, forward strand.
GACTGAGTGACACCAGTCAGTGTACAGATATCTCCCTGAGAGAGAGAGGGGTGACTGAGAGACACCAGTCAGTGTACAGATCTCTGCCTGAGAGAGAGAGAGGGGACTGAGAGACACCAGTCAGTGTACAGATATCTCCCTTAGAGAGAGAGAGAGGGACTGAGAGACACCAGTCAGTGTACAGATATCTCCGTGAGAGAGAGAGGGGACTGAGAGACACCAGTCAGTGTACAGATATCTCCCTGAGAGAGAGAGGGGTGACTGAGAGACACCAGTCAGTGTACAGATCTCTGCCTGAGAGAGAGAGAGGGGACTGAGAGACACCAATCAGTTTACAGATATCTCCCTGAGATAGAGAGACTGAGAGACACCAGTCAGTGAACAGATATCTCCCTGAGAGAGAGAGAGAGGGAGGGGACTGAGAGACACCAGTCAGTGTACAGATATCTCCCTGAGAGAGAGAGGGGACTGAGAGACACAAGTCAGTGTACAGATATCTCCCTGAGAGAGAGAGTGACTGAGACACCAGACAGTGTACAGATATCTCCCTGAGAGAGAGAGAGCAGACCGAGAGACACCAGTCAGTGTACAGATATCTCCTAGAGAGAGAGAGGGACTGAGAGACACCAGTCTGTGTACAGATATCTTTTTGAGAGAGAGAGGGACTGAGAGACACCAGTCAGTGTATAGATATCTCCTAGAGAGAGAGAGGGACTGAGAGACACCAGTCAGTGTACAGATATCTCCCTGATATTGAGAGAGGGGACTGAGAGGCACCAGTCAGTGTGCAGATATCTCCCTGAGAGGGAGAGGGACTGAGACACCAGACAGCGTACAGATATCTCCCTGAGAGAGAGAGAGAGAGCGGACTGAGCGACACCAGTCAGTGTACAGATATCTCCCTGAGAGAGAGAGGGACTGAGAGACAACAGTCAGTCTACAGATATCTCCATGAGAGAGAGAGGGGATTGAGAGACACCAGTCAGTATACAGATACCTCCCTGAGACAGAGAGAGGGCACTGAGAGACACCAGTCAGTGTACAGATATCTCCCTGATATTGAGAGAGGGGACTGAGAGGCACCAGTCAGTGTGCAGATATCTCCCTGAGAGGGAGAGGGACTGAGAGACACCAGTCAGTGTACAGATATCTCCCTGATATTGAGAGAGGGGACTGAGAGGCACCAGTCAGTGTGCAGATATCTCCCTGAGAGGGAGAGGGACTGAGACACCAGACAGTGTACAGATATCTCCCTGAGAGAGAGAGAGAGAGCGGACTGAGCGACACCAGTCAGTGTACAGATATCTCCCTGAGAGAGAGAGGGACTGAGAGACAACAGTCAGTCTACAGATATCTCCATGAGAGAGAGAGGGGATTGAGAGACACCACTCAGTATACAGATACCTCCCTGAGACAGAGAGAGGGCACTGAGAGACACCAGTCAGTGTACAGATATCTCCCTGAGAGAGAGAGTGGATTGAGAGACACCAGTCAGTGTACAGATATCTCCCGGAGATAGAGGGGACTGAGAGACACCAGTCAGTGTGCAGATATCTCCCTGAGGGAGAGGGGACTGAGAGACACCAGTCAGTGTGCAGATATCTCCCTGAGGGAGAGGGGACTGAGAGACACCTGTCAGTGTACAGATATCTCCCTGAGAGAGAGGGGACTGAGAGAAACCAGTCAGAGTTCGGATATCGCCCTGAGAGACTGAGAGCGCTCTGAGAGACACCAGTCAGTGTACAGATATCTCCCTGAGGGAGAGAGAGAGGGGACTGATCGACACCAGTAACTGTACAAATATCTCCGTGAGAGAGAGAGGGATCTGAGAGACACCAGTCAGTGTACAGATATCTCCCTGAGAGAGAGAGAGAGGGGACTGATAGACACCCGTCACTGTACAAATATCTCCGTGAGAGAGAGAGGGGACTGAGAGACACCAGTCAGTGTACAGATATCTCCGTGAGAGTGGGACTGAGAGGCACAAGTCATTGTACAGATATCTCCCTGAGAGAGAGAGAGCGGACTGAGCGACACCAGTCAGTGTACAGATCTCACCCTGAGAGAGAAAGAGGGGACTGAGAGACACCAGTCAGTGTACAGATATCTCCCTGAGAGAGAGAGGACTGAGAGACACCAGTCAGTGTACAGATATCTCCCTGAGAGAGAGAGGGACTGAGAGACACCAATCAGTGTACAGATATCTACCTGAGAGAGAGAGTGGAGTGAGAGACACCTGTCAGTGTACAGATATCTCCCGGAGAGAGAGAGGGGTCTGAGAGACACCAGTCAGTGTACAGATATCTCTCTGAGAGAGAGAGGGGACTGAGAGACACCAGTCAGTGTACAGATATCTCCCTGAGAGAGAGAGGGGACTGAGAGACACCTGTCAGTGTATGGATATCTCACTGAGAGAGAGGGGACTGAGCGACACCAGTCAGTGTGCAGATATCGCCCTGAGGGAGAGGGGACTGAGAGACACCTGTCAGTGTATAGATATCTCCCTGAGAGAGATGGGACTGAGAGAAACCAGTCAGAGTTCGGATATCGCCCTGAGAGACTGAGAGCGCACTGAGAGACACCAGTCAGTGTACAGATATCTCCCTGAGGGAGAGAGGGGACTGAGAGACACCAGTCAGTGTACAGATATCTCCCTGAGAGAGAGAGAGAGGGGACTGATAGACACCAGTCAGTGTACAAATATCTCCGTGAGAGAGGGACTGAGAGACACAAGTCATTGTACAGATATCTCCCTGAGAGAGAGAGAGCGGACTGAGCGACACCAGTCAGTGTACAGATATCACCCTGAGAGAGAGAGGGGACTGAGAGACACCAGTCAGAGTACAGTTATCTCCATGAGAGAGTGACAGCGGACTGAGAGACACCAGTTAGTACACAGATATCTCCCTGCGAGAGAGAGAGACTGAGAGACACCAGTCAGTGTACAGATATCTCCCTGAGTGAGAGAGGGACTGAGAGACACCAGTCAGTGTACAGATATCTCCCGCAGAAAGAGAGGGGACTGAGAAACACCAGTCAGTGTACAGATATCTCCCTGAGAGAGAGTGGGGACTGAGAGACACCAGTCAGTGTACAGATATCTCCCTGAGAGAGAGAGGGGTGACTGAGAGACACCAGTCAGTGTACAGATCTCTGCCTGAGAGAGTGAGAGGGGACTGAGAGACACCAGTCAGTGTACAGATATCTCCCTTAGAGAGAGAGAGAGGGACTGAGAGACACCAGTCAGTGTACAGATATCTCCCTTAGAGAGGGAGAGAGGGACTGAGAGACACCAGTCAGTGTTCATATATCTCCGTGAGAGAGAGAGGGGACTGAGAGACACCAGTCAGTGTACAGATATCTCCCTGAGAGAGAGAGGGGTGACTGAGAGACACCAGTCAGTGTACAGATCTCTGCCTGAGAGAGAGAGAGGGGACTGAGAGACACCAGTCAGTTTACAGATATCTCCCTGAGATAGAGAGACTGAGAGACACCAGTCAGTGAACAGATATCTCCCTGAGAGAGAGAGAGAGGGAGGGGACTGAGAGACACCAGTCAGTGTACAGATATCTCCCTGAGAGAGAGAGGGGACTGAGAGACACCAGTCAGTGTACAGATATCTCCCTGAGAGAGAGAGGGACTGAGACACCAGACAGTGTACAGATATCTCCCTGACAGAGAGCAGACCGAGAGACACCAGTCAGTGTACAGATATCTCCCTGAGAGAGAGAGGGACTGAGAGACACCAGTCAGTGTATAGATATCTCCTTGAGAGAGAGAGGGACTGAGAGACACCAGTCAGTGTACAGATATCTCCCTGGGAATGAGAGAGGGGACTGAGAGGCACCAGTCAGTGTGCAGATATCTCCCTGAGAGGGAGAGGGACTGAGACACCAGACAGTGTACAGATATCTCCCTGAGAGAGAGAGAGAGCGGACTGAGCGACACCAGTCAGTGTACAGATATCTCCCTGAGAGAGAGAGGGACTGAGAGACAACAGTCAGTCTACAGATATCTCCCTGAGAGAGAGAGGGGATTGAGAGACACCACTCAGTATACAGATACCTCCCTGAGACAGAGAGAGGGCACTGAGAGACACCAGTCAGTGTACAGATATCTCCCTGAGAGAGAGAGTGGAGTGAGAGACACCAGTCAGTGTACAGATATCTCCCGGAGAGAGAGGGGACTGAGAGACACCAGTCAGTGTGCAGATATCTCCCTGAGGGAGAGGGGACTGAGAGACACCAGTCAGTGTGCAGATATCTCCCTGAGGGAGAGGGGACTGAGAGACACCTGTCAGTGTACAGATATCTCCCTGAGAGAGAGGGGACTGAGAGAAACCAGTCAGAGTTCGGATATCGCCCTGAGAGACTGAGAGCGCACTGAGAGACACCAGTCAGTGTACAGATATCTCCCTGAGGGAGAGAGAGAGGGGACTGATCGACACCAGTCACTGTACAAATATCTCCGTGAGAGAGAGAGGGATCTGAGAGACACCAGTCAGTGTACAGATATCTCCGTGAGAGTGGGACTGAGAGGCACAAGTCATTGTACAGATATCTCCCTGAGAGAGAGAGAGCGGACTGAGCGACACCAGTCAGTGTACAGATCTCACCCTGAGAGAGAAAGAGGGGACTGAGAGACACCAGTCAGAGTACAGACATCTCCCTGAGAGAGTGACAGCGGACTGAGAGACACCAGTTAGTACACAGATATCTTCCTGAGAGAGGGAGAGACTGAGAGACACCAGTCAGTGTACTGATATCTCCCTGAGAGAGAGAGGGACTGAGAGACACCAGTCAGTGTACAGATATCTCCCTGAGAGAGAGGGACTGAGAGACACCAGTCAGGGTACAGATATCTCCCTGAGAGAGAGAGTGGACTGAGAGACACCAGTCAGTGTACAGATATCTCCCTGAGAGAGAGAGGGACTGAGAGACACCAGTCAGTGTACAGATATCTCCCTGAGAGAGAGGGACTGAGAGACACCAGTCAGTGTACAGATATCTCCCGCAGAAAGAGAGGGGACTGAGAAACACCAGTCAGTGTACAGATATCTCCCTGAGAGAGAGAGGGGACTGAGAGACACCAGTCAGTGTACAGATATCTCCCTGAGAGAGAGGGGACTGAGAGACACCAGTCAGTGTACAGATATCTCCCTGAGAGAGAGGGACTGAGAGACACCAGTCAGTGTAAAGATATCTCCCGCAGAAAGAGAGGGGACTGAGAAACACCAGTCAGTGTACAGATATCTCCCTGAGAGAGAGAGAGGGGACTGAGAGACACCAGTCAGTGTACAGATATCTACCTGAGAGAGAGAGTGGAGTGAGAGACACCTGTCAGTGTACAGATATCTCCCGGAGAGAGAGAGGGGACTGAGAGACACCAGTCAGTGTGCAGATATCTCCCTGAGGGAGAGGGAACTGAGAGACACCAGTCAGTGTACAGATATCTCCCTGAGAGAGAGAGAGAGGGGACTGATAGACACCAGTCAGTGTACAAATATCTCCCTGAGAGAGAGAGGGACTGAGAGACACAAGTCATTGTACAGATATCTCCCTGAGAGAGAGAGAGCGGACTGAGCGACACCAGTCAGTGTACAGATATCACCCTGAGAGAGAAAGAGGGGACTGAGAGACACCAGTCAGAGTACAGACATCTCCCTGAGAGAGTGACAGCGGACTGAGAGACACCAGTTAGTACACAGATATCTCCCTGCGAGAGAGAGGGGACTGAGAGACACCAGTCAGTGTACAGATATCTCCCTGAGAGAGAGAGGGACTGAGAGACACCAGTCAGTGTACAGATATCTCCCTGCGAGAGAGAGAGACTGAGAGACACCAGTCAGTGTACAGATATCTCCCTGAGAGAGAGAGGGACTGAGAGACACCAGTCAGTGTACAGATATCTCCTTGAGAGAGAGAGGGACTGAGAGACACCAGTCAGTGTACAGATATCTCCCGCAGAAAGAGAGGGGAGTGAGAAACACCAGTCAGTGTACAGATATCTCCCTGAGAGAGAGGGGATTGAGAGACACCAGTCAGTGTACAGATATGTCCCTGCGAGAGAGAGGGGACTGAGAGACACCAGTCAGTGTACAGATATCTCCCTGAGAGAGAGAGGACTGAGAGACACCAGTCAGTGTACAGTTCTCTCCCTGAGAGAGAGAGAGGGGACTGAGAGACACCAGTCAGTGTACAGATATCTCCCTGAGAGAGAGGGACTGTGAGACACCATTCAGTGTACAGATATCTCCCTGAGAGAGAGAGGGGACTGAGAGACTCCAGGCAGTGTACAGATATCTCCCTGAGAGAGAGAGGGGACTGAGTGACACCAGTCAGTGTACAGATATCTCCTTGAGAGAGAGAGGGACTGAGAGACGCCAGTCAGTGTACAGATATCTCCCTGAGAGAGAGGGGACTGAGAGACACCAGTCAGTGTACAGTTATCTCCCTGAGAGAGCGAGGGGACTGAGAGACACCAGTCAGTGTACAGATATCTCCCTGAGAGAGAGAGGGACTGAGACAACAGACAGTGTTCAAATACCTCCCTGAGAGAGAGGGGACTGAGAGACACCAGTCAGGGTACAGATATCTCACTGAGAGAGTTGGAGGGACTGAGAGACACCAGTCAGTGTACAGATATCTCCCTGAGAGAGAGAGGGACTGAGACAACAGACAGTGTACAAATACCTCCCTGAGAGAGAGGGGACTGAGAGACACCAGTCAGGGTACAGATATCTCCCTGAGAGAGGGAACTGAGAGACACCAGTCAGTGTATAGATATCTCCCTGAGAGAGAGAGGGACTGAGAGACACCAGTCAGTGTACAGATATCTCCCTGAGAGAGAGGGACTGAGAGACACCAGTCAGTGTACAGATATCTCCCTGAGAGAGAGAGGACTGAGAGACACCAATCAGTGTTCAGATATCTCCCTGAGAGAGAGAGGGACTGGGAGACACCAGTCAGTGTACAGATATCTCCCTGAGATAGACGGGACTGAGAGACACCAGTCACTGTACAGATATCTCCATGAGAGAGAGAGGGACTAAGAGACACCAGTTAGTGTACAGATAACTCCTTGAGAGCGAGAGGGACTGAGAGAGGCCAGTCAGTGTACAGATATCTCCCTGAGAGAGAGGGGACTGAGAGACACCAGTCAGTGTACAGATATCTCCGTGAGAGAGAGAGGGACTGAGAGACACCAGTAAGTGTACAGATATCTCCCTGAGAGAGAGAGAGGGGACTGACAGACACCAGTCACTGTGCAGATATCTCCCTGAGAGAGAGAGGGAACTGAGAGACACAAGTCAGTGTACAGAGAACTCCCTGAGAGAGAGAGGGGACTGAGAGACACCAGTCAGTGTACAGATATCTCCCTGAGAGAGAGAGGGACTGAGAGACACCAGTCAGTATACCGAAATCTCCATTAGAGAGGGGACTGAGAGACACCAGTCAGTGTACAGATATCTGCGTGAGAGAGCGGACTTAGAGACACCAGTCAGTGTACAGATATCTCCCTGAGAGAGAGAGGGGACTGAGAGACACCAGTCAGTGTACAGATATCTCCCTGAGAGAGAGAGGGTACTGAGAGACCCCAGTCAGTGTACAGATATCTCACTGAGAGAGAGAGAAGGTCTGAGAGACACCAGTCAGTGTACAGATATCTCCCTGAGAGAGCGAGAGAGAGAGGGGACTGAGAGACACCAGTCAGTGTACAGATATCTCCCTGAGAGAGAGAGAGGGACTGAGAGACACCAGTCAGTGAACAGATATCTCCCTGAGAGAGAGAGAGAGAGAGGGGACTGAGAGACACCAGTCAGTGTACAGATATCTCCCTGAGAGAGAGAGGGGACTGAGAGACCCCAGTCAGTGTACAGATATCTCCCTGAGAGAGAGAGGGACTGAGACACCAGACAGTGTACAGATATCTCCCTGAGAGAGAGAGAGCAGACCGAGAGACACCAGTCAGTGTACAGATATCCCCTAGAGAGAGAGAGGGACTGAGAGACACCAGTCTGTGTACAGATATCTCCTTAAGAGAGAGAGGGACTGAGAGACACCAGTCAGTGTATAGATATCTCCTTGAGAGGGAGAGGGACTGAGAGACACCAGTCATTGTACAGATATCTCCCTGAGAGGGGACTGAGAGTCACCAGTCAGTGTACAGATATCTCCCTGAGAAAGAGAGAGGGGACTGAGAGGCACCAGTCAGTGTGCAGATATCTCCCTGAGAGGGAGAGGGACTGAGACACCAGACAGTGTACAGATATCTCCCTGAGAGAGAGAGAGAGCGGACTGAGCGACACCAGTCAGTGTACAGATATCTCCCTGAGAGAGAGAGGGACTGAGAGACAACAGTCAGTCTACAGATATCTCCCTGAGAGAGAGAGGGGACTGAGAGACACCACTCAGTATACAGATACCTCCCTGTGACAGAGAGAGGGCACTGAGAGACACCAGTCAGTATACAGATACCTCCCTGAGACAGAGAGAGGGCACTGAGAGACACCAGTCAGTGTACAGATATCTCCCTGAGAGAGAGAGTGGAGTGAGAGACACCAGTCAGTGTACAGATATCTCACGCAGAAAGAGAGGGGACTGAGAAACACCAGTCAGTGTACAGATATCTCCCTGAGAGAGAGAGGACTGAGAGACACCAGTCAGTGTACAGATATCTCCCTGAGAGAGAGAGGGACTGAGAGACACCAATCAGTGTACAGATATCTACCTGAGAGAGAGTGTGGAGTGAGAGACACCTGTCAGTGTACAGATATCTCCCGGAGAGAGAGAGGGGACTGAGAGACACCAGTCAGTGTACAGATATCTCCCTGAGAGAGAGAGGGGACTGAGAGACACCAGTCAGTGTACAGATATCTCCCTGAGAGAGAGAGGGGACTGAGAGACACCTGTCAGTGTATGGATATCTCACTGAGAGAGAGGGGACTGAGAGAAACCAGTCAGAGTTCGGATATCGCCCTGAGAGACTGAGAGCGCACTGAGAGACACCAGTCAGTGTACAGATATCTCCCTGAGGGAGAGAGGGGACTGAGAGACACCAGTCAGTGTACAGATATCTCCCTGAGAGAGAGGGGACTGAGAGACACCAGTCAGTGTGCAGATATCGCCCTGAGGGAGAGGGGACTGAGAGACACCTGTCAGTGTATAGATATCTCCCTGAGAGAGAGGGGACTGAGAGAAACCAGTCAGAGTTCGGATATCGCCCTGAGAGACTGAGAGCGCACTGAGAGACACCAGTCAGTGTACAGATATCTCCCTGAGGGAGAGAGGGGACTGAGAGACACCAGTCAGTGTACAGATATCTCCCTGAGAGAGAGAGAGAGGGGACTGATAGACACCAGTCATTGTACAAATATCTCCGTGAGAGAGGGACTGAGAGACACAAGTCATTGTACAGATATCTCCCTGAGAGAGAGAGAACGGACTGAGCTACACCAGTCAATGTACAGATATCACCCTGAGAGAGAGAGGGGACTGAGAGACACCAGTCAGAGTACAGTTATCTCCCTGAGAGAGTGACAGCGGACTGAGAGACACCAGTTAGTACACAGATATCTCCCTGCGAGAGAGAGAGACTGAGAGACACCAGTCAGTGTACAGATATCTCCCTGAGAGAGAGAGGGACTGAGAGACACCAGTCAGTGTACAGATATCTCCCGCAGAAAGAGAGGGGACTGAGAAACACCAGTCAGTGTACAGATATCTCCCTGAGAGAGAGTGGGGACTGAGAGACACCAGTCAGTGTACAGATATCTCCCTGAGAGAGAGAGGGGTGACTGAGAGACACCAGTCAGTGTACAGATCTCTGCCTGAGAGAGAGAGAGGGGACTGAGAGACACCAGTCAGTATACAGATATCTCCCTTAGAGAGAGAGAGAGGGACTGAGAGACACCAGTCAGTGTACAGATATCTCCGTGAGAGAGAGAGGGGACTGAGAGACACCAGTCAGTGTACAGATATCTCCCTGAGAGAGAGAGGGGTGACTGAGAGACACCAGTCAGTGTACAGATCTCTGCCTGAGAGAGAGAGAGGGGACTGAGAGACACCAGTCAGTTTACAGATATCTCCCTGAGATAGAGAGACTGAGAGACACCAGTCAGTGAACAGATATCTCCCTGAGAGAGAGAGAGAGGGAGGGGACTGAGAGACACCAGTCAGTGTACAGATATCTCCCTGAGAGAGAGAGGGGACTGAGAGACACCAGTCAGTGTACAGATATCTCCCTGAGAGAGAGAGGGACTGAGACACCAGACAGTGTACAGATATCTCCCTGAGAGAGAGAGAGCAGACCGAGAGACACCAGTCAGTGTACAGATATCTCCTAGAGAGAGAGAGGGACTGAGAGACACCAGTCTGTGTACAGATATCTTTTTGAGAGAGAGAGGGACTGAGAGACACCAGTCAGTGTATAGATATCTCCTTGAGAGAGAGAGGGACTGAGAGACACCAGTCAGTGTACAGATATCTCCCTGAGAATGAGAGAGGGGACTGAGAGGCACCAGTCAGTGTGCAGATATCTCCCTGAGAGGGAGAGGGACTGAGACACCAGACAGTGTACAGATATCTCCCTGAGAGAGAGAGAGAGCGGACTGAGCGACACCAGTCAGTGTACAGATATCTCCCTGAGAGAGAGAGGGACTGAGAGACAACAGTCAGTGTACAGATATCTCCCTGAGAGAGAGAGGGGATTGAGAGACACCACTCAGTATACAGATACCTCCCTGAGACAGAGAGAGGGCACTGAGAGACACCAGTCAGTGTACAGATATCTCCCTGAGAGAGAGAGTGGAGTGAGAGACACCAGTCAGTGTACAGATATCTCACGCAGAAAGAGAGGGGACTGAGAAACACCAGTCAGTGTACAGATATCTCCCTGAGAGAGAGAGGACTGAGAGACACCAGTCAGTGTACAGATATCTCCCTGAGAGAGAGAGGGACTGAGAGACACCAATCAGTGTACAGATATCTACCTGAGAGAGAGTGTGGAGTGAGAGACACCTGTCAGTGTACAGATATCTCCCGGAGAGAGAGAGGGGACTGAGAGACACCAGTCAGTGTACAGATATCTCCCTGAGAGAGAGAGGGGACTGAGAGACACCAGTCAGTGTACAGATATCTCCCTGAGAGAGAGAGGGGACTGAGAGACACCTGTCAGTGTATGGATATCTCACTGAGAGAGAGGGGACTGAGAGAAACCAGTCAGAGTTCGGATATCGCCCTGAGAGACTGAGAGCGCACTGAGAGACACCAGTCAGTGTACAGATATCTCCCTGAGGGAGAGAGGGGACTGAGAGACACCAGTCAGTGTACAGATATCTCCCTGAGAGAGAGGGGACTGAGAGACACCAGTCAGTGTGCAGATATCGCCCTGAGGGAGAGGGGACTGAGAGACACCTGTCAGTGTATAGATATCTCCCTGAGAGAGAGGGGACTGAGAGAAACCAGTCAGAGTTCGGATATCGCCCTGAGAGACTGAGAGCGCACTGAGAGACACCAGTCAGTGTACAGATATCTCCCTGAGGGAGAGAGGGGACTGAGAGACACCAGTCAGTGTACAGATATCTCCCTGAGAGAGAGAGAGAGGGGACTGATAGACACCAGTCATTGTACAAATATCTCCGTGAGAGAGGGACTGAGAGACACAAGTCATTGTACAGATATCTCCCTGAGAGAGAGAGAGCGGACTGAGCTACACCAGTCAATGTACAGATATCACCCTGAGAGAGAGAGGGGACTGAGAGACACCAGTCAGAGTACAGTTATCTCCCTGAGAGAGTGACAGCGGACTGAGAGACACCAGTTAGTACACAGATATCTCCCTGCGAGAGAGAGAGACTGAGAGACACCAGTCAGTGTACAGATATCTCCCTGAGAGAGAGAGGGACTGAGAGACACCAGTCAGTGTACAGATATCTCCCGCAGAAAGAGAGGGGACTGAGAAACACCAGTCAGTGTACAGATATCTCCCTGAGAGAGAGTGGGGACTGAGAGACACCAGTCAGTGTACAGATATCTCCCTGAGAGAGAGAGGGGTGACTGAGAGACACCAGTCAGTGTACAGATCTCTGCCTGAGAGAGAGAGAGGGGACTGAGAGACACCAGTCAGTATACAGATATCTCCCTTAGAGAGAGAGAGAGGGACTGAGAGACACCAGTCAGTGTACAGATATCTCCGTGAGAGAGAGAGGGGACTGAGAGACACCAGTCAGTGTACAGATATCTCCCTGAGAGAGAGAGGGGTGACTGAGAGACACCAGTCAGTGTACAGATCTCTGCCTGAGAGAGAGAGAGGGGACTGAGAGACACCAGTCAGTTTACAGATATCTCCCTGAGATAGAGAGACTGAGAGACACCAGTCAGTGAACAGATATCTCCCTGAGAGAGAGAGAGAGGGAGGGGACTGAGAGACACCAGTCAGTGTACAGATATCTCCCTGAGAGAGAGAGGGGACTGAGAGACACCAGTCAGTGTACAGATATCTCCCTGAGAGAGAGAGGGACTGAGACACCAGACAGTGTACAGATATCTCCCTGAGAGAGAGAGAGCAGACCGAGAGACACCAGTCAGTGTACAGATATCTCCTAGAGAGAGAGAGGGACTGAGAGACACCAGTCTGTGTACAGATATCTTTTTGAGAGAGAGAGGGACTGAGAGACACCAGTCAGTGTATAGATATCTCCTTGAGAGAGAGAGGGACTGAGAGACACCAGTCAGTGTACAGATATCTCCCTGAGAATGAGAGAGGGGACTGAGAGGCACCAGTCAGTGTGCAGATATCTCCCTGAGAGGGAGAGGGACTGAGACACCAGACAGTGTACAGATATCTCCCTGAGAGAGAGAGAGAGCGGACTGAGAGACACCAGTCAGTGTACAGATATCTCCCTGAGAGAGAGGGACTGAGCGACACCAGTCAGTGTACAGATATCTCCCTGAGAGAGAGAGGGACTGAGAGACAACAGTCAGTCTACAGATATCTCCCTGAGAGAGAGGGGGGACTGAGAGACACCACTCAGTATACAGATACCTCCCTGAGACAGAGAGAGGGCACTGAGAGACACCAGTCAGTGTACAGATATCTCCCTGAGAGAGAGAGTGGAGTGAGAGACACCAGTCAGTGTACAGATATCTCCCGGAGAGAGAGGGGACTGAGAGACACCAGTCAGTGTGCAGATATCTCTTTGAGGGAGAGGGGACTGAGAGACACCAGTCAGTGTACAGATATCTCCGTGAGAGAGAGAGGGGACTGAGAGACACCAGTCAGTGTACAGATATCTCCCTGAGGGAGAGAGAGAGGGGACTGATAGACACCAGTCACTGTACAAATATCTCCGTGAGAGAGAGAGGGATTTGAGAGACACCAGTCAGTGTACAGATATCTCCGTGAGAGTGGGACTGAGAGGCACAAGTCATTGTACAGATATCTCCCTGAGAGAGAGAGAGCGGACTGAGCGACACCAGTCAGTGTACAGATATCACCCTGAGAGAGAAAGAGGGGACTGAGAGACACCAGTCAGAGTACAGACATCTCCCTGAGAGAGTGACAGCGGACTGAGAGACACCAGTTAGTACACAGATATCTCCCTGAGAGAGGGAGAGACTGAGAGACACCAGTCAGTGTACAGATATCTCCCTGAGAGAGAGAGGGACTGAGAGACACCAGTCAGTGTACAGATATCTCCCTGAGAGAGAGAAGGGACTGAGAGACACCAGTCAGTGTACAGATATCTCCCTGAGAGAGAGAGGGACTGAGAGACACCAGTCAGTGTACAGATATCTCCCTGAGAGAGAGGGACTGAGAGACACCAGTCAGTGTACAGATATCTCCCGCAGAAAGAGAGGGGACTGAGAAACACCAGTCAGTGTACAGATATCTCCCTGAGAGAGAGAGGACTGAGAGACACCAATCAGTGTACAGATATCTCCGTGAGAGAGAGAGGACTGAGAGACACCAGTCAGTGTACAGATATCTACCTGAGAGAGAGAATGGAGTGAGAGACACCTGTCAGTGTACAGATATCTCCCGGAGAGAGAGAGGGGACTGAGAGACACCAGTCTGTGTACAAATATCTCCGTGAGAGAGGGACTGAGAGACACAAGTCATTGTACAGATATCTCCCTGAGAGAGAGAGAGCGGACTGAGCGACACCAGTCAGTGTACAGATATCTCCCTGAGAGAGAAAGGGGACTGAGAGACACCAGTCAGAGTACAGACATCTCCCTGAGCGAGTCGCAGCGGACTGAGAGACACCAGTTAGTACACAGATATCTCCCTGCGAGAGAGAGAGACTGAGAGACACCAGTCAGTGTACAGATATCTCCCTGAGAGAGAGAGGGACTGAGAGACACCAGTCAGTGTACAGATATCTCCCTGAGAGAGAGAGGGGACTGAGAGACACCAGTCAGTATACAGATATCTCCCTGACAGAGAGGGACTGAGAGACACCAGTCAGTGTACAGATGTCTCGCTGAGAGAGAGAGAGACTGAGAGACACCAGTCAGTGTACAGATATCTCCCTGAGAGAGAGAGAGAGAGAGAGAGCGGACTGAGAGACACCAGTCTTTGTACAGATATCTCCCTGAGAGAAAGAGCGGACTGAGAGACACCAGTCAGTGTACAGATATCTCCCTGAGAGACAGGGGACTGAAAGACACCAGTCAGAGTACAGATATCTCCCTGAGAGAGTGAGAGCAGACTGAGAGACACCAGTCAGTGTACAGATATCTCCCATGAGAGAGAGAGAGAGAGGGGACTGTGGGACACCAGTCAGTGTACAGATATCTCCCTGAGAGAGAGGGACTGGGAGACACCAGTCAGTGTACAGATATCTCCGTGAGAGAGGGAACTGAGAGACACCAGTCAGTGTACAGATATCTCACTGAGAGAGAGAGAGGGACTGAGAGACACCAGTCAGTGTACAGATATCTCCCTGAGAGAGAGAGGGACTGAGAGACACCAGTCAGTGTACAGATATCTCCCTGAGAGAGAGAGGGACTGAGAGACACCAGTCAGTGTACAGATATCTCCCTGAGAGAGAGGGGACTGAGAGACACCAGTCATTGTACAGATATCTCCGTGAGAGAGGGATCTGAGAGACACAAGTCAGTGTCCAGATATCTCCCTGAGAGAGAGTGAGCGGACTGAGAGACACCAGTCAGTGTACAGATATCTCCCTGAGAGAGAGAGGGGACTGAGAGACTCCAGTCAGTGTACAGATATCTCCCTGAGAGAGAGAGGGGACTGAGAGACACCAGTCAGTGTACAGATATCTCCCTGAGAGAGGGAGGGACTGAGAGACACCATTCAGTGTACAGATATCTCCCTGAGAGAGAGAGGGGACTGAGAGACACCAGTCAATGTACAGATATCTCCTTGAGAGAGAGAGGGACTGAGAGACGCCAGTCAGTGTACAGATATCTCCCTGAGAGAGAGGGGGACTGAGAGACACCAGTAAGTGTACAGATATCTCCCTGAGAGAGAGAGAGGGGACTGACAGACACCAGTCAGTGTGCAGATATCTCCCTGAGAGAGAGAGGGGACTGAGAGACCCCAGTCAGTGTACAGAGATCTCCCTGAGAGAGAGAGGGGACTGAGAGACACCAGTC